>CM063597.1:9708174-10308174 GCA_032356905.1 Salix exigua
CTAGCACTGCTTGATGATTTGTTTAATTATTTTTATAAGATACAGACATTGAGATATAATTAATTATTTGTATTGGAGAATTTTCTGAGTGAAACAAAAAAATGATTTTCATATATTTTTTTCTTCTATCCATTAATTAAAAAAATGCATATTAGATAATAATCTTCCTGCATATTAGATAATATTCTTACTTAACACCAAGAAAGAAACACACCGCATCAACCAGGTCATTATAGACTGACAAGTAACAATTAGAGGAATAATCTGTTAAAAAATAAAAACTTAAATTTCAAATTAATAAAATGTTTGAGGGGAAAAATTGACAAAAAAACTTTTTTTTTAAAAAAAATGAACACAAGTAAAACAATTAAACTCTAGCTTTATGCTCGCCACACATGTCATCGGATTAAATAGTGTTTTTTATTTCAATAATTATTTTTCATTTAATAGATTTATATAACAATAAAAGCACCTGTGATTTTTCTAATTAAATATTTCTCTTAAAAAAACATTAGACGTATGGAATTGGGATAATCAAAGCAAATTGTTAATAATAGATAATGGAACTATATACATTTGTTTTGAGTAAATAAGAAAATAAATAATCGATAACAAATGTTGAAGAGTTTTCCCCCCCTAAAAACACAAGGAAAGAAAAACACAATTAACTGGATGATGTGGATTAATTTCACATAAATATCATTCAATTTCACCCTTGTCAGAGCTACACCTTCAAAGTTTAAGAATATATTCATTTTAGCCCCTGAACCCTTGATGCTTTCTCTTTTGACTCAAACTAGCTTTCAAACTTCATTTTTTCTTTGGTCAACTGTCGGTTTGAATTGGCTTATGCCAAGACAATTCAAAATTCAATCAAGTTCATGAACTTATTGAACATACAATTTTTTTTTTGAATTGACTTCCAAATTTATTTTTAGTTTCAACTAAGTCTTTGTTTAAGCCAATTAAGGACTCCAAAGTCAATTAAGTCCATCATCTTATGCTTTTTTCAATTTAAACCCAATCTTCAATATCTTTCTTCGGTCAAGCCCTCATTTGGTGCTATTGGGTTTCTAAACTTCACTGTTTTATCCATTTTAGTCCTTCAATTTCTGATTCATAAGATTGGGTCAAATTATATTGTGTGAGATCCCAAATTGTCAATTCTCCTATCGTTCAACTAATTTTGAATTAAATGTTTGTCCATTTGAGGCCTTCAAAAATATTTTTTTGAGTTTATTTCTTTTATTTATTGGTTTTTTATATTTTTTAAATATGTTTTTGTGAAAATTATGATTTTTTTGGGGGTGGGGGCCGGGGTTATGACAATCATGTTATGAGTAAAAAGATATTTTTTGTTAGAGAGTGGGTGGAAATCTCTGCCAAAAACTCATAAAATAAGAATTTTTATCCAATAAAACTATGTCGTGAAAGTTTTTTGAATAGAAAAGGGGATTATTTTTTTGTCCAATACAATTAAGTATGTGTGTGTTTTAAAATATACACAAAGTTGAGAGGTTTTTTTCAGTCAATTTCATTTAAATTTGTTTTTTACTAGTTAACCAGGATGCTCTCGAATTGGCCAAGTAAATCGAGTCAAAATTAAGGCTGTAAAAAGGCCCAGACGACGAAGCGCTCAAGCCTTTCAGCTGGTCAACTTGCGCTGCTTCCTGATAAACGCTCGATCTGGGCAGCACCGACTATTATTGCCTTACATTCAACAGCTTAAGATTTCAAATCAGATATGAACAACCCATGCCTCTTCCACCAAAAATCAAGTCAAACTCGGCCTCCTATAACTTCCACTACTTCGATTCCCTCCTCCCCCATAATTTATTCAGCATCGTGTCTGCTCCTCTCTTTCTCCTTCTCCTCCACAAAATCAATATCCCTAAAAATGAACCGTAGCTTCTTCTTCATACCTTTTTCTCCGATTGTAAATATCTTTGTGGCCACCTTCTTTCTCCTGGCAAAGAAAGCTTCATGCAGAGACCCTCAATTCCTAGCTTGCGAACCCAAAAGCTGCGGCGACCAAAAGATAAGCTTCCCTTTTCATATCCAAAAAGCGCAACAAGAGTATTGTGGCTACCCTGGATTCGCTGTCTCTTGCAATGAAAAAAACAAGACAGTCCTTAGCCTGTCCAATAACGAGTATATCATCCAAGAAATCGACTACCAGAAGCAGTCTCTTCGTCTATCAAATGCAGGTGATTTTGGCAAAAACACCTCCTGTGCTCCTCAAAAACAAAACATATCTCTAAATGAAGACAGGTTTCGTGTACCTACTACCAGAACAGGCGTCTTCTTTTTTTACAATTGCAACTCAACACTGCTAGGAAATGATAGCAAGCTTTTGAAGCACAAGTTTGATTGTTTTGGGGAGAGTGCAAATGTTTCGACTGTAGCTATGCTCGATCATGATCCTTTATTGGGTTCTGCTTCAGAAAAATGTGGAGCTGGAGTTGTGGCGCCAGTGGATGTGTATAGAGGCGAGAATGTTTCGATTGGAAAGATGCTAGAAAGAGGGTTCGTGATGAATTGGTTAGCAAGTAATTGTAGCGTATGTGAAGAGAGTGGTGGCAGGTGTGGATTTAATAACGCCACGTACCATTTCAAATGTTTCTGCCCTGACAGACCTCATGCTCGGAGCTGTAAATCCAGTGAGTATTTTTTCTCTTTTTTTCCTCTTGAAATTTTATCTTTTGCTTGAAAGTGCTGGCTAGCTTATGGTATAGGCCCACAGCCCACTTGCCTGTTTCGGCTAAAAAAAAGTGCCACTTGTGGTCATGCTAGGATCCACGTACTCGATATTCTGACGTGGACCTTCTATCACCCTAACTAACGATTTCCATTTTTAAAAAGTTTTTTAATATTTTGATTGTTTTAGTGTGTGGGTGTCTCTCTTTTTTATTGATTTTCTTTTTATTTAATTCCATCTCGTTCAGACTTCAGATAGTAAATTAATCACTTCCATGTAGAATTAAGAATACTCAAAAAAAAAAAAAACTCAAAACTCATGCTGAAAGAGAAGGAGAGCTTTGGCTTTCTGGTTCCAGTTGTTTGATTTCAACATCAAACGACCATTTTAATCTACACAAATACAGAAATGGATTTGGAAACAAATTTATCTGGAAAACAATGGATTCAACTACAAATTTGACATTGCTAGTAACGGTGGTGGACGGGAAAGTTCGGTCGTTAAATAACAAGTCATGATATCAAGTAGAAGGACTCACCTCGAACCCATTTTCAAAGCCTGCTAGGTGCATCACGCGCTCAGGTGGGACCTCCAACTCTAAAGCTGAATTGTCGTCCCTTTCGAGGTCTTTTTCTTCTTCAATTAGTGGTCAAAATAAACAAACGTCCCAATAATTGTAAACAAATCATTTCAGAACTATTTTGTGTAAATTTGCCAATTGTTTATCCACCTCTTCTAGCTCTGCAATGAGCCTTCGAGTCATAGTAATAGATTTCCTTACAAGCGGGATAACTTTGACTTGACTCCTTAGCAACGTCCGCAATAATTTAATGAATTTTAAGATCACCGGAAGATTAGTGCTTGACTTTAATATTCAACAAACTGTACTGAAAATTCAATAGTTCAAACCATGAGCCTCTGACCACCCAAAAGAGTCTAAAAGACAACTAGATAGGAGTTTGTTTTAAAAATACTTTTAAAAGATTTTGATTTTTTTTAAAATTATTTTTGTAGTGTTTTGGTTTGATGTGATGATAAAAAAATATTTTTTAAAAAGTAAAAAAATTATTTTAATACCATCCTTCTAAACTAGCATTGATGTTGAAAGATTTGATTATATGTATATATATATATATATATGAGGCGGCCTGCTCTGACCAGCAAAAGATAACTACCTAATTATTTGGTTTTAAAATTAATCAATGCTTAATAAACAAGGCCGACAAAGTGATGAATAGTCCGAATATTAAAAGAAGTCGTCCACTAGATGGCAATGTTCCGGTCAAGATGATGATGATGAATTTCCATCTAGTTCCATTGCATCTCCTAGTCTCCTAGCTCTTCATCTTAGCCATGTCCACCAAATGGGCCCACATAACTTTTGTCCAGTTTCACTGCCTGTTGGGATCAGTTTTGTATCCTTTATCAATCATCCTAGGAGAGCCAGTCTCGCTCGTAGAATCAAAATATAATTCTTGGGGTGAAGTAGCTTCTGTTCTGAGCTATTGTCAAAAAATAAAATATTTTTAAAAAAATTATTGTGCTTAATTTAGAAAAAAACAGCCATCCAGAGGTAAAGTTATCCCTTTTATATCTGTGGTCATCTCGGCTTTGGAAATTTTTAGCAAGGAAGATAGGCCATTCTGGAAGAGGTAGCTGGGCACATTCAGGATATCACTTATGAAACCATTCCTTTCGGTTGGTTAATCTTGATGTGATCAACATTACTTGCCCCACACCAGCCTCGAATTGCTCTTTTGATCGGTCTTTTGTTGATTTTATTCCCCTCCATGCTGATATTCACTTAGTTTTCTCTTCTGTTTTTGGCAAAAAGATATTCACTTCATTTACAACTGCCAAAAGTCATTTACTGCTAACTTCACAATATCTCGGGTTACTTGTGATGCCACCCATAAACAAAACCTATGCTGCATTAGTCCCGAGGACTTGAATTGGGGCAAAACTGTCACCGAGTCTATAGTTGCCGCCCCTATTCAATTGGAGCAAGCCGAGGCTAATCAAACAATAAGAGATGCTGCCTGCAAGAATCTGTCGAGGGATCTATTTTCATTAAGTGGATTGGATTAGGAAATATTGTCCTCATTGCCAGAGAAATGGCGGCCGATCACTGCGATAATGGCATGGCTTGCTTCTATGTTCTTACTTGTCTCGTTCCAAATTCTCTTTCTAGATTAGTTATGATCTCATTCTTTGGATCTCTTAAGTTTAGGTCTAGATAACTATGCTAACCCCAGTACAACATGCACCACTAGGCAATGTCATAATCTGATTTATCCCAGATTCTAAGAAGTATTAAACCTATGTTGGCCAGCTTAGTGATCTGTTTCCTGTGTAATTGCCAGGGTAAAATCCCGTGACGCTCCAGCCTACAGGGGAAGGTAATAGGCAGATTAAGATAGTGATCCAACAAGGTAGGCGATAATAGGCATGAACAAAATGGTGATTTGATGGAGGAAATTAGTTATTAGTTCGGTCATCAAAACTTCTTTTCTTTATTAACTGTCCCAATAAACGAAATGCTGGGATATTAGATCCCGTACTGGGGTTAAAGAAGAAGAAGAAGAATGTCAGGCCTCTATATAACACAATCTTTTGATCCCCTTTCTTCTAGGAGAACCAATCCCTTATCATCTTTTCCTTTAACAGTCTAGACGCTAATAAGAAGCTGCAAAAAGTCCTATCTTATATCAGCAAGTGATTATGTTGAATGTGTGGGGATTTTATCTAGCCAAATAAAAGTATTTCCACTGAAGTTGGTCGGCTAATGCAAAAGTTTACATATACAAGCTATATTTCCAAACGTGTGGCCAACTATATGTATCTTCACAAGTCTTCTGAATCAGGTTTCTTGGTCAACGGCAGTTCTTATAGGGAAAGGGACTAAGTATATATTGTACGTTGCATTAACGGAGAGGTACAGACTACATAGGACTAACGGAAAGGGACTAAGCAGCCAATCCTTGTTTGAGTCACTGTTCTTTTCATTTCCTAAATTGAAAATTTCAGTATAGTGCATGTTTGTCTGTCAGTATTCTTCATTCTCTTTCACCTCAAACTTCCTTTCCCCGCTGAAGAAGAAACTGGATGCCATCCATATTGCAGCCCTTTCATTTTGGGAAACTCGGTGAAATCCACTTCCCATTCACTAACGCCTCACGTCCGCATTGTAATTTTCTTGTGGTTGATGGCTGTGATAAAGATGCGCAGAAGATCCAATTAGAGAGGGAAGAGAGGTGGTATGAATTCTTCAACCTCAGTGTTCACTTATACAGCTTCCAGGAAACAAAGCATCAACCTAATTACAGTGACATATTCAAAATGCTGAATGCCAAGTGATCCACACTTGAAGTGATAATATTTCCTGCCTGCATGCACTGTCATCGTGATGGAGGAGAATGCCAGATTACAGTGCCTACGTAATTCACTATACTTTGTATAGTGTTGCCGACATAACATTAGCGTAAAGACTTGCATATCTACATTGATCAAGCCTAAATATTTCACTGTACTTTGTGCTCTTAAAATTTCATAACCGTGTAGAGTTAGCTTTAGCTTTAGAGCCCTTCGTTAAACATGCCCAGCGGATAAGAACTCAGTCTACAGCAATGAATCTATATTGGAAATAAACTTCAGGGTTTGAACCTTTGTATGTGTGTATTCCTTCATTTCTGAATTTAATTGGTTCCGAATCACTTTAGTTTTATTGTTTGACCTCATATAACATCATATTTCTTTGAAATCTTTTTGCAGAAAATAAAAGGCTGGGATTCAGGCTAGGATTAGGTAATTCAAAATCCAATTTTTTTCTGCTTTATATGTTTCCATGATAACCTCCATAATTTCTAGCATGTATGGATTCCTGCAAGGTTATCTGTCTTCCAATTTAAAGGCCATCAGTCATCCAATATATATGTCTCTCCTTTATCAGGTTTCGGCGTCGGATGTCTCTTCGCAGGCATGATTTTGTTGTCCTACATTTATGGGTACCACTTCAGGAAAAGACGTGATTCCTCAAACTTGTTATCAATGAATTCTTCATCTGATCCTTCCTCAAAAGCAGACCTGGAAGGAGACGGTGTTTACCTTAACATTCCCATCTTCTCTTATACTGAACTTGGGCAAGCCACCAATAATTTTGATAGTGAAAAGGAACTTGGAGATGGAGGTTTTGGAACTGTTTACTACGGTAAGAAGATGAAAATTTAAAGTTTCTGTTGATAGATCAACTATAATAAAGTAGAAAATTTCTATTCAAAAGAAAAGGAAAACTTCTCTAAAACTCGAGCAATTTGATCAATGAGTTTATTTTGAACCAGGGAAGCTGAAAGATGGACGGGAGGTTGCAGTTAAGCGCCTATATGAACACAACTATAAAAGAGTTAAGCAGTTCATGAATGAAGTTGAAATTCTTACTCGCCTGCATCACAAAAACCTTGTCTGCCTTTATGGATGCACTTCACGACGCAGCCGTGAGCTACTACTTGTCTATGAATACATTCCCAATGGCACTGTCGCTGATCATCTGCATGGCGATCTAGCAAAGTCCAGTCCACTCACCTGGCCTATTCGAATGAGCATAGCAATAGAAACAGCTAGTGCTCTGGCTTACCTTCATGCTTCTGACATCATTCATCGTGATGTCAAGACGAACAACATCCTCCTCGACAACAATTTCAGCGTGAAAGTTGCAGATTTTGGGCTTTCCAGGTTATTTCCCAGTGATGTTACTCACGTCTCGACTGTTCCACAAGGGACTCCAGGCTATGTTGACCCTGAATATCACCAAAGTTACCAACTTACAGATAAGAGCGATGTCTATAGCTTTGGAGTTGTCCTGATTGAGCTCATATCATCAATGCCTGCCGTTGATATAACCAGGCACCGGCATGAGATTAACCTTTCTAACTATGCAATAATCAAGATTCAAAAATGTGCATTTGACGAGTTGATTGACTCGGGTCTTGGGTATAATTCAGACGAGGAAGTTACAAGAATGACAACATCAGTTGCAGAGTTGGCTTTTCAATGTCTGCATCACGACAAGGAAATGAGACCTTCCATGGAAAATGTTCTGCAGCAGTTAAAAATAATTCAAGGTGGGGAGTCCTTGGACAATCTTGAAGAAGTGCATGATGATAACAACAGGTCGACGAACACACTGCCACCACCCTCACCACCCTATTGCGATGAGGCTGTTCTATTGAAGAACATTCTCCCGCCACCTTCCCCAGTTTCTGTTACCGCCAAATGGGCCAGTAGTAGCTCTGCTACACCTAATGAAATCGTTTAAGGTTTCTTCCTCCATGGCTAACACCAAGTTTGAGTGCAAATGTATGTTACCTTCTCCTTGTCGTCGTTTTGGTGCACACAAAAATTGAATTCTAGACGCAGCATTGACAGGTTTATGCACAAGGGAGTCTATGTAATTAGTGGAGGTCACACACCGGTGGTTATATATTCGGGATTCAATTCATCACTCATTTTATTTCTGCCCTTCTTTTGCTTTCTACAAGTTAATTAGCAACCATGGAACCTTGGTAGCTACCTATTTCGTAGAACAGCGAAGCAAAGCTATTGAAGTAGACCTATCCCTAATCGAGCGCAAGCAGCTTCTGGTTCTGTTTCTTTGCAGTCAACCCAAGACACCTGGTTCATGAGCTGATATAAAGAAGAGAACTGGAAAGTATTGACATGCAACTTCCAATGTCTGGGAAGTTTATAAAATCTGTTTATTATTTCAATTAATCAATAAATTTAAGTTGATGAAATAAAATTAAATCAACGTTAATTGTTGAAGCTTTTTTAATTGGATTATTATTTTGTAGTATTTAACATTATGTGTTTTATTTTTAAATTTAAATATACATCATAAGTATTTTTTTTATTTAGATGAATGAAGAAAAGCAAACAGGCTATTAAATATCCATACCACTTAATAAAATATAATTAAAAGAATCAATAATTGGAAGAAGGCAGGAGTGGACAACAAATATAATGCTTAGACAATCTATGATAAATGAGTCCATAACCATTGATTAAAAAGCTCCACCATCCTCTCCTTAATCAATAGTTAATTTTTTTATCACTATCCCATATCGATTTAATTATGAATATTGTCATAATTCAATTCCGGATTATTTTTCTAAATCTATCCAAAATAAAAAAAAGGTTAATGTTGATAGAAAAATCAAGATAGAAATTTTGGATGTTTTCGAGAGTTTGATTGTATCTCTTTTATACCTAAAAATAAAAAATACAAATTTAAGACTAAAATAAATTATTATTGGGTAAATCTGCGTAAAAATTAAATCGAAAGACATAATTATATTTTTATGAGTTAATTTGATTTGATCATCACCTAATTTAAAATCTAATTATATTTAAGAATTAATTTTTACACAGATTATGATGCATGTGTGAATCATTTATTTTTTACATTGTGTTTATAATTTGTTCAAGTAATCTCGTGTTCTTTGAATTTGTTCAATTGAAATTAGTAGCTAACTCCTGTCAAATCTTGATGCTACCATGCATGAAATGAAGTTATGATAATATTAGGGTTTTATTTATTTATTTATTTAAGATGACTTTTATATCATTAAATAAGTTGTTTTATAAAAATGTAATTTTCCACAACAATTCATTTTTTTTTATATAAACCATCCAGTATTCCAATCACTGCGATTAATCTGGATTCGAGCAAATAAGACCAGTAAAGCTCTCCCTAACAATTCATTTGATGATATACACATACATACATGAATAAATCAGAAGTTATCTTACGGTGGAAAGCATATAGTTGTCAAATACATTGCTAGCATTGAAACTTGAGCTATGGTGTTAATTTAATCCATTAAAAAAAGAACATATATAAAGGCTCCATGTCATGATTCTTTGATTTGTTTTGTCTACAAAGCAAAGGACAAAATAGACTTTTGCCAAAGACCCCGTCCAATCGATGAAGGAAGGCAAAGGAATTTTTGTCATTTCTCATTCTCCAAGATATTCCATTCAAAGGAAGGAAGGAAGCACGCACTTTAAGAAAACTAAAGTGAGGAATTAGAGATTTCCAAAACTGATCCTTTCCTCTTTCTTTCAAGCAAAACCACAAACACACAAACATCACTATGACTACTGATAGTGATGGACACCCCCTTTTTTCATTTTAAATTCAAAATTTTCCACAGGTAATTTAAATAGACAGACAAGTCGATATAGAGAGCGAACAAATTGAGAGAGGAACCTGCCTACAATGGCGACGTTGCAGAGATTCAAGCTTCTAGCAACACAATGCGGCGTTGCACAGAGTCCAACACGAAGCCCGAGAACGAGTCCACTTGTCCACCTCCCCCAGCGCCGTAAGACCACGCTCCGGATGCTCCTCGGGCGCCGATCTCCTCGTCGCCAGGAACCACAGCTACCGCCAATTCACCCGGAGAGAAAGCGAGACACATTGAAGGACTTGTTTGTATCTTCGGCGATGTCTTTTGAGGACGAGCTGGAAGAGGAAAAGAGAGGGAAAGAGAGGGAAGATGGGGTTGGAGGATTTGGAGGCAAGTGCGAAGTGTATAGGATGAAAGTTAACGGTTTAGGAGATGGAGCGGGTTCGCCTAGACCCGCTTGGATCGGGTTTAGACACCGGACTATTTTGAGGAGAGCTTGGCGGCCTATGCTTGTTGCTATCCCGGAGACCGAGGAACTCGATTTTTAATTTGATTTTAACTGCCATGTCAGGGGTTTTCTACTGTCACTGTAGTGCTAGTAAATAATTTTGGTATTGATCCAATGTTTTTGGGTTAAAAGAGAGAGAGAGAGAATGCTTCAAATCAATTTGCCGAGATATGAATTAGGGAGGTAGAGGGGTAATTTGATTTAACTATGCAGATGAAATACTGAATTCTTGAAATTCAGTAATGGTTAGTGTTACCTTTTTCTTCCTCCTTTCTCTCTTCCTTTCCCTTACCTTTTTTTTTTAGATTAAATATATTGGTGAATCCAGTTTCACACATCGGATTGAAGTGGCGTTCTGTTTTTCGTAGGTCCCAAGTGTTCAATTCTTCTAAACACTCGCTCGAAAATAATATCAGAATAAGATGATGCATGCTTAGTTAACACTCCTCTACTTGTTGTCTGGTTAAGAATATTTAATCTCAAACTCCAAACTTTGATCATAAAGAATTGGTAGCGAGGAAGTCTCTCTCTCCAAAGCTTGCTTTTTTTATACTGATACGGTCATTTATCTTTGATACTCTGAAGCATTACATTGAATTTTGCTGGCGGAGAATAACTTATAATAAAAAAAAGAGGAGCATTAGAAAAGTGGTGTGTGGTGCAAGAATGGCAGCCTGAAATCAGAATGTCTTGCTGAATTTGAGTGTCGAGCACTTTAGAAGGCACTCTAGGTGTAAGAATAAGGTATGGGACCGGATCATAACATGGGAAGAAAAAGTAGAGGATGAGGGCAATCTCACGCAAGACAAGAAAAAAGCAGGCTCGACTTTGAAGATGCCTGTGAGAGGTGTTACTGCTTCTTCCAGCCCTCCATTAAAATTAAATTCGGCGCCCTTATACCATATTTTCACTTTAATTGGTATAGGTATCATCATCTTTCACCGCATATATAATTAGTCTAGTAGTTTCGTTTTAGCCTCTCTTTTTTGCCCACAGCAAGCTTCCTGGTCTTCTTCTATACTGATGCTGCTATTGTTATATGGTCTCAAGATTGAATTTTTTACATAAACAAGTCGAAGCTGAACAAAGCACTCTGCTCTCGAATTGATTTGAAAAACTAGAAATTAAATGCTTGACAGCGAGCTCAGTTGAAGACAGACAGAAGTTTTCATTACTTTCCATTCAAGAGAAAATACACATGTGAATACACTGCAAGTTAAGATTCTAAAACCCCTGTTAATCAGAGATCTAACCATGATATCCTTTTGCTTCCCTAAGTAAAGTTAACAGGATGGAAATATCTAAAATGCCTGGTCCACGCATGCACATCATCAAATCCACTGATCCCCAACGTCCAAAGTGGGAGTCAGACATTCAGAAGAAGAAGACTGAATCGACCAGCTTAGGCCATACCTTACCATACAAAAAAATAAATCAAAATTTTGGAGAAAAAGAATTTTGCCTTTTTTTTATTACCTTCACATTTGAATTGTCCAGTTCATTTTCTGTTGAGTTGAATTTCCTTAAAAGGGAAGTCGTGAAGAAACAGCATCAGTGTGCAGCAGGAAGCTGCTCTTTGTTTCCCAAAGGAATAGAGGGAGTCTTATTTGGTTGGGTTTGTGATTGCCCCGAAATGGTGTTGTTACTATTAACATTTCCTTTGCTCTCCTGCTGAGGTTTGGCATGGTCATCAGATTTAGTCTGGGCATGTGAATGGCTCTTGTCAGGAAGCAGAATGCGCTCCAAGAACTCGTGGATCATCTCATAACTGGTAAATGTAATCACAGCAGATGGAGTCGTTCTCATCAAGTTAGTTGCACAGCCACGGTAAAATCCACGAAAACCTTCCTTTTGGAACACTTTCTTAATGCAATCAACAACACCGGCATAATGGGCCCCAGAATTTCTGAGATGCCCTTGCTCTTGAAGTCTTGAACGCACCACCTGGTATTTGACATTAAGATATCATAACAATAGACAAACACACACAGGAAGCGGACAGTTTTCATGGGAGATAAACCCTCACTAGAGTAAAGCGCCATGTCAAAGCATACCTCATGTGGATAAGTCAGTACAGAGGCAAGTACTTTGGATACTGAAGAGGCAATTGCGAAATCCCCAGGACTTAAATTATCAGCAGTTGTATTACCTGAGAACTTCAAAATAGTATAATCAGAGCTGTTCAAATATAATAACATACAGAGGTTGGACTAAAAACCCAGAAAGTGTAGGATAAAAAACAATACCCTTCTTTGCCATGTAACACTTGATCTTTTCGTATGCTGGCAATTGAATTGCAGCGTGACTTATCCCAGCCAAAGAAGGCAGAATCCCGCTGTTTCAAGCAAAGAATGCAGCATTATGAAACCAAATCATGAGAAGAAGATTTTCTAATCATCTTAAAACCATAGCACGAATGCTTGCAAAACGTTGCAAGCATAAAGGACCTTAAAAATTACAGAAATATAACTTCACATTGATTAAGAATTTGAACCAGACCTATACAAGCCTAGTATGCCTTCCTCTTGTTTAATCCGCCTCAAAGCAGAAAGTACGCTTTTGTAAGGAACCACTCCTTGCCTCATTCCTTGCGTCTATAAGAGAAGAAAAACAAATGAATATCTGAAGTGGAACAGCAATGGTGCAGCGATTATTAATTGATTATAAGCTATGCAGAGTAACAGTTGTTGTTCACATGTAATATCAGAGTACCCAGACATCCAAGCAAAGAATCATCAGGCATCCTGGCTTATCACAATATAGAAAAGAAAGTTTCTTCTCTAACACATTGACTGTTTACTGACTAAGAATAACATATACAAGGGAAACATAATGTTAAATACTGTCAACTGAAGTTTCTTCTCTTATTTTTAAGTTTGAAGATGTATTCTTGTTTGGGTCAAGTATCCCGCTAGAATTGATGAGGGGTTTGATCCTTAGAACTCCACCCACTTTCCAGTTATGACCTGGGTTAGATACTTCTGCGAGATTAAAATATATAGTGACATGGTTGTCCCAATTCACTATGAACTCTGGCAAGGTGGCAGCTTAAACCAAGTGCAGCTAGAAAGTCCTTTCCAATAAAAACATGTTCATAGATGTATGTCTAATAAAAAACTACAGTGAAGTTTTGATAGAAGCCTTCAACAATTTAGCAGGCAACAATTATAGTTGACATGTGATAGAATGATCTTAACAAATATACATATTCAAAGGAAATCAGATTCATAATCATGCTGACTTACCTGGAGTCTCGTTTTCACAACCCACAAAGGATTTGTTGCAATGGATGTGGCAGCCCCAGCACCAGCAGCAGCTACCATGTTTGAACCAACTGAGAGCTGGCTGTCCCCATCCTCTACAATATGAGACCACAAGATTTTAGAATAAATCAGAAGAAGAACAGTATTTGACATTCTTCAATCTCAGAGAGAATATTAATAGAACAAGGTTTCTCATGTGAACTCAATAGAAGACCAACACATAATATTCAAGTAAGAAACTCTTAGAAAAACCAACCATTTGAAAGGACGCCTTTAAGCTGGTTGTAAACTGTGAAAAACACCTACAAATGAAATGAGCACATTTGTCATTACAGGAAATGTGAAGAGCACATAAGGTTGTAGTTCTGCTTGTGTTTGCCTTGGGAGAAAAAAAGTAATTTAACACAGTTCCCTTCGATCAATCCCAGAGATAATCTATGCCCTGGAATTTCGGGTGTTTTCATTATATAGTTTTTCAATCAAGATGAATAGGGAGATGGCTTCTTATTGATCATTATCTTCTTTCTGCAGACATGTCAACGATTATTTTCCATTCATTGGAAAATAAATCCAGATTTGCTCTTCCCCAACATTAAAATTCTCCACAAGAATATGGGGAAGTGCCAGAGAGGCTAGCTTGGGACAAGGTGGATTCAGAAAATCCACACTTCAAGTGCTAGATCAGTTTAGCCCATCTGATCACATTGTAAGCACCCTGATGTTTTTCAAGCATCTATCTATAAAAACAAAAATAATAAAGCAACATAGGCAAGACTCACAGCCCAATTTGGAGGAAGTGCCATTATAGTTGGAGAGAGCCCACGATAAAATCCCTTAATTCCTTCAGTTCTGGCAATGTGTTGAGCACTTGAGATGATAATACTACCTGAGCATAGAGGGCATGGAAGAGCACAGGAATGGGTTAAAATCAATAAACAAGGAAACTACACTATCCATCTGGTATTTGGAGGATAATAATATTTTCTGGTTCATCTAAGGAATGATGGCCATCCAATTTGCTCTGCATGACACAATTACCAGTTAATAATGATTGCTTAGACAAATAGGGAAGACACAATGCATGCATGTTTAGGGGAAAAGGTCAGGAAGATGGAGGAATGAAGTTAGAAGTTTCCCATCGAAACAAATGGCATTATCATAATACTTTATGGACTGCTTTAGTACTTAAAACCAAAAATATTTTATAAACCAACAAACAAGCACCTGTTAAAAAAGATCACCGCGCATTATCTCAGTTTAGTCATACACAAAAAACCAGAGTTCATGTTCCCATCAAGTTCCTTGTCAAAGCTATTTAGCCTTCTGTTTCTTAAAAAGGTGCAGTCTTTACTCGTCTAAATATCTAAAAAGCAATCCAATCTCAAAACACATCCCCAGAATGTGCACCATAGATGCTTATAAGTAAAACCAATTCATAGTTTTTCAGATGACTGTCATAAAACATTATATTGAAGGGCACAAAATCTTCCATACCTCCTTGACCTGAATTGGGAGGCAAGCCAAGGACTTGTAACCTTGTCTTGATCACATCCAATGGGCACATAAACGTGGCTGCAATAGCACCTGCAAGAAGAATAAACTATATGATCTTGCAGATGTCCAATCTTTAATCAACTAAACTTGCATGCACCAGCCAATAAACAAAAATTCTTGTGATTCCTTGAATTAGACATAAAACCCACAAATTAAAATCACAAACAAAACATAATCAACCAAAAGTCTTGAGCTTTATCAAGCAGACCTGCGGAGGCACCAGCACCAGCACAGCATACTAACTCCCTGGGGCTTCGCGTATGGGAAGCTTCCCCACCTCCAGTCATCTTTGAAACCTCTCTAAAATTCTAAGAGTTCTATAAAACAAAACCAAATCACCATGGCAGATCTATATCTATAACAATCAATATATATACCTATACGAATACGTGAGAGAGAGAGAGAGTGAGAAACGTGTCCCTTCTCTCTATAGCTTTACATTGACCAAGAGGGCTGTGTTTTCGAGGTCGGGCTGGCCCCTTTGAAGGGATTTTGGGACTGAATTTTTCTTGGACCCGGATGCTGTTAGACGTGTTAGAAACACTGAATTGAAGAGGTTCGAGTTTATCCTTTGCTGCAAGGTTTTTGGAAGAGAATAAAATCTCTTTGTTTTAAGCTAACGATAGTGCAAATTTTTTTGGGTCTTTGCTAAGAGTACTTTGTTCGTGTTTTTCACAGAAAAATGATGAATGTTAACTGCATGGTTTGCTTTTGTTTGGCATTTTGATTTGGAATGCTGATTGCAGAACCTTATTTGTCTGTTAATGCCTTAATGGAGAGGGAGTGAATTAAATAAATTATTTACTATATCCATAGTTAATTGAACTGAACGCTTTTTCGATTCTTTATATATATAATTACATTTATAAAAAAGAAGTTTGATTTTGATTTCAGTTTTTTTAAATAGATAAATTCCTAATACCAAAAAAATATTAAAGAGCGTTATAAATTAAAAAAATACATAAAAAAATAGCTCGAATAAAAGTCATGTAAATTAAATTATACTTATTTAATATTTTTCTGAATCAATAAATCCTTTCATGCTTATATATCGGTTCGTCTATATCATGTTCTCTTGTATATTAAATTAATATTATCCCCCCATACACTTTTTTGCTGTTTTACAGCAGATATTCACCTTACAACACGAAAGAAATTTTAATTTCAGAGCATTAATAAATTTATTTTCATAAATTTGAAAACAAAAATAGAAAAAAATTGTAAAACCATCGTCTTACAAGCTTATTTCATTTTCGTATACATGTTTCTATATACGAGGTTTCAACAAAAAAAATTATTATCTTTTAGATATTACAATTAGCAAGTTATTGTTATTTTTTATAGGAAATATTTCTGATCCTTTATTTTTATGGTGTCACGACATGGTCTCCAAATCTTTCTTTTTTTTTGCAATTAAACCCCTCCATGTAAAACAATATTTTAATAAAACTTAGGTAAAGTTCATCAAACTTTAGCCAATCAAATTAAGAGTTCAACGAGTGATAAATAAATGATAGGTGATGTAGAAAATTGAGAAACAACTACTCTTATTCATACCATGCGTTGGATAAACTCATTGCGCTCCACAGTAAACACAAAAATCTTGATTTCGGGATAACTTTGGATCGATAAACCTTTACGCACCATACATACCATAAATCACTCACATCTTGTCATTTCATGTACGTGCCAATTATTCTTGTCACTTGCTAGTTCCCTCTGTTTTTCATAACCGGAACTTATCCGAACCACGATTCTTGTTCCCATCAGGCACCCCATCTTCTTAGTGGGAACAATGTTCCTTGATCCCCAGGATCAGCATGGGCTCCCTGCTGCTCTGTTATTCAGTGTACTACACCCAGAGAGAGAGACGGCCTCACTCGGCACTTGGGCTGTTTGCATGCCCTGAATCTTATTCTTCCAGGAGGAAGAAGTGTGTGATAAAGTCTTCGTGCAGATATGTTACCCATGCAACACATTTGCATATTTCTAAAATCTACCCCAGCTTTGTAAACTACTTACATTTCTAAGAGTCGAAGTTCACCTTTCCAAGAAAAAGGAAGAGGGAGGGAGACCAACTTCACAGTGGAATTCTGGAATTCCCGAACAAAGTTACGAGTGTCCTTTACCTGAGACATCAGAAGAACATCAGCTCATAAAAAAATGCTACATTTCTGGGGAAAATAAAAGACAGACGGACAGACAGAGACACACAAAGAGGAAAACCAGAGTATATCTCTTATTCTAATGGTTCAGCTAGTTGATATCCTTTCCTTGGTTCCACTTTGAACATGATCATGACCAGCAGCACGGCTTACCTTGGTTCCATCTCCTCGCTTCACTTGCCTGTGAAGTTTTTCTTTCGATAAATATGTGGTAGTTGCATGTTTGAAAGGACCTGTGTTGATATTGCTTCCCTCGTTGATCCTGCATGGAGGTTCAGGATGACTTGGACCAGAAGAGGCATCTGAGGCCATAGAGTCATCGCTCTCATAATTACCTTTTCTGAAATCTCCTTCGTTTTAGGGATCAGGGATCATCAGCTAAGCGCTAATTAATAGCCTATCTAGACTGCGTTTTAGCAATGATATTACCATGCTATATTTATTTAACCATAGTAAACCTCTGTTTCCCAAAGGATAGAGGGAGTCTTATTTAATCCTGTGCATTCACGCTGCCTCCATTTTCTTTGTTTCGATAGCCCTTCAGGCATCAACCATGGCCTGTAATAATTTACTACAAGGAAAGTAGAACTAGCAAGACCAAACGCAGGCTAATCACATGTCTCGAGATAAGGATGTTTGTTTCTTTTTGGAATGAACAGTGAATTTGGATTCTGTGAATGATCTGATTCCTCTTCTTCTTTTAATGATTTTAATTTCTCTTCCAAGAGACTCTAGGTGGCCTTATATTAACTAATTTCTTTTTTAGAATAAAACGAGTCATAAACCAGCGTTTCACCGCTCGTTTAATTTTTTTTTTTTTGTCTGTTTTTAATATATATGATTTCTTGTTTTGTATTTCAGTTTTTAGTCTTTTATGTTTTTAGTTTATTTTTGATCCCTTGATTTTTTTTATTCTCTTGAGATAATTTTAAATTTTTTTGTGTATCTATACTTCTTTGCTCTTATTTTTATATTTTTAATTTTTATTTGTATTAAATATAGTTTGTGTTAAAAAATATAGTAAGTTTAGTTTTGGTGGTGTAAAATGAGAGTGAAACTCTTTCTTTTGCATCTATAGTTAAACATGAGATGTTTAAAACACCCCGTAGGTAACTCATCCGTTTTGTCTAATTTGAGACTACAATAGTTATTTTACTATGCACTGAAAATGTGAAATTAACGAGACACTTCAACTGACAATTATTTGTTTTTATCTTATTTGAGTGTATTATGATTATTATATTGTGCATGTAAATGAATTAAAATAAAAATACTCTTGATACCGTGACATTATTTTAAACACGTTTTACATATTAAAATGAATATATAAAAAATAATATATTATTATTGTAAATAATTTTGTTATGGTAACAATATAAAGTTTTACAGGCTAATTATTTCACTCAGATATATAGCATTATTAAAAAAATTCCAAGACCATTAATATTTTTTTGCATGTTAAAAAAATTGTTTCTGGCTATGGCAAGGTGTAGGGCGAGTGACCCGTGTAATTTTTCATCATAGATAATCTGGCATAATTTTTCCATTCATTTTGTCCACGTGTAACTTTGTTTATTTTTTCATGTAATATTAAATATGAACTATCATACATAAAGGAGTTGCAAAAGTCAACTTTTAATAAAAATAACATCAACTGATAAATTATTTTGAATATTATTCTCTTTATTTTATCATGATGTTAAATTATCACAATTATTAAATTTATCATTATAACCATTATTGTATATTATTAATATTTTAATTATTATTGTCATACCATTGCTGACACGATTATTACTGTTAGAAAAAAAATATTTTTTTATTTTATAAGATTTATATTGATATTATTATATTAAAAGTATTTTAGAATACTAACATTAAATTAATTTGATTTTTTTTCAAAATAATTCAAGTAATTTATTTATATTAATGCATCAATATTAAACAAATATCAAAATATATAACTAGTATAACATATTTATAAGACAAAAAAAACCTTACAAATAATCATTATCATTATTTTGGATGTCTTATCTATAATAATTAAGAAAAATCTAACACATAAAAATATTAACAAAAAAAGTAATTAAAAATAAAATAAAACAGGACAAAAATAAATATCATAGCTTAAAAAATATTATTTGACTTTACCAATAAATAAAAAAAGAAAAAAAGGGAAAAAAAGGGAAAATAATAAATATCATTTTTCAAATAATCACCAACAAAAATAAAAAGTTAAGAACAAAAAAAACATAACCTTGACAAAAGAGCAAATAATAAAAATTAAAAACAAAAAACTAATAGCATATACACACAAGCATGGATAAAAATAGGAACCATTTCATAAATATATTTAAAAAAATGAAGGAATTAAATTAATATCAAAAATTAAAAGTATAAGGACTGAAATGAAAAATAAATGTATAATCAATTTCATTCTAGGGACAAAAATGAAACAAATCCAAACTTTGATACTGAAAATATTAAAAGATTTAAAACCAATAAGGAAATTAAAAGATCGAGGACTGAAATGAAACCTAGATACATTTGATGAAAGCTGGCCCAAACATCTCAATTATCAAGTGAAAAATTTGCCTCGGGATTAATCGTGGTGCGCTTAATTTGGTTCAGACACCATGGTTATAAAAAACAAAAAATATATATAAGTGAAAAAAAGTATATTCGAGAAAAATGTTTTAGGGAAAAAAACATGAAAAAAAATCATTAAAAAAATTGGGTCCAGATATTAGTCGTGGTGCACTTTAAGTTAACCCGGACATCCTGGTAATATAAAAAACAAAATAAACAACAAAAAAATATAAGTGGAAAAAGAAATAAAAAAATATAGCCGGGGAAAAAATGTTTTAGGGGTGGAAAACAATATGAAAAAAAAAACATTGTAGTTAGGAACAAAAAAAACATATTAAGAAGAGAAAAAAACATTATGGCGGGAAAACAGGTGAAAAAACATGTAAAAAGTAATAAAAATGCACAATTATTTGAAGAAAAAAAACAAAAAAAAAGCATTATAGCATAGAGTATTATAGCCATAGTTGTCAATTCTGTACCGTTTCAAGCGGAATGTGTCATGCCAGTGAGAAAACTAGGACGAAACGATGTCGGTTTCATCTCAATTTTCATTCCGGCCCTTTCTGGAAATTTTGCCCAAATTCCAGCCGGAACATCTCATTTCCGTTCCGGGTGTACCGTTCTGGTATCAAAATCAAAACGATGTTGTTCAACTTTTCAATTTTATCTCCAATTTAAATCAAACACATACAACCCCGACACCCAGAAATTCTTCCCCAAATCATTTTTTCATGATTCTTCCATCAGCTCATCTCAAATCTCAATTAGGCTCTCAATGCACAGAGACCTCTCTTTGTTTTTACCTTTCATCTTGGGGCTCACTTCCACGAACTCCACGGAGGAACGTGACCCAGATCAAGAAGAATCATAAACCACAAACCCAAACGAGAGAATCATTTTTATAAACCCTCTCACTCAAGGCATGGTGGCAATTGAAGGAGCTGCAAGTCTTGAATCTCTACTTAGAGACATGGGTGACAAGAATGGCCAACCACCAGCCTTGAAAGCATCCATAGAGGCCATGCCAAGTGTGGAGATCGGGGAAGATAATAAAGATAGCAAGTGTGCTATCTGTATGAAGGAGTGGGAGTCTGGTAATATAGTAAGGGAGATGCCTTGTAAGCACATGCTCCATGGTAATTGTGTAGAAAAGTGGTTAAAGATTCATGGGAATTGCCCTGTTTACAGGTATGAGATGTTTGTCGACAAGGAGCTATGGAAGAAGAGAGATGAGGTAGATGAAGGGAGAGAGTGGAGGAGACCTAGAAGAGAGATTTGGGTTTGTTTTTCTTTTAATGGTAATATGAGAAATAGGGATTTAAATGAAATTCAAATCCTCCAAGTGACTTTACTGATTTCTCTACTTCAAGTCCAAATGCTACTGATCATGAAACAAAGAGTTAAGTTTATGTGATATTTTTTCTTAAATCCTTTTACTTTTGTAAATTACATGTGTACATAGAAGTGAATGCATTTTATGTTTTCAATTTGAACAATAAAGGAAACATATATTTTGATTTCAAATTTTACTGTCGTGCTTGAGCAATAATGTATTGTATAATTTAAAGTTAATTTATTTTGAATTTTAATTATGTTTTTTAAATTAATATTTTATTTTTTCACACACACACAAATATATATATAATCAATACGACGACCAGAATAACACGCCGGAACGCTCCGAATCTGGAACGTTTCGTTCCACTCGAAAAACCAGAACGATGATCAAAACGATATTAACAGTTATGACTGTAGCAATCTACCGTGATACATGGGAGCTACAATGATTTTCTCATACTATTTAGATAAATAATGATTTGGAGTAAATTGTTGTTTGGTTAGCTAGCTAGCTAGCTAACTATTTAACTAACTATTTAATTCCTTTGGCTTAAAACCCAATATCAAGCTTTTATATTTTCTAAAATAATTGACATTAAGCTGGTATCGAAATATTTTTAAAATAAGAATGACCAACTTACAAAATCATTAAATAAAAAACACTAAATTGTGATTCACTCGCAATTTAAATAATGTTTAACATAAATTTTTAGTTATGATTGTAACATTTTAAAAGTTATAAATTTTAAATTTTAAAAACATAACAGAAAAAAACTACAATATTGACTTTTATATTATTAAACATGTAAAAATTTCACTATAACAAAACTTAAACACTATATTTTATTTTATTTGATATTAAGATATAAAAATAATTTTTAAAAAATAAAAAAAATATTTAAATATATTTTTAAATAAAAAATATTTTAAAAAATAATTGAAACAAAATTATTAAACATTAATACCAGTCGATCCAAAGATTTGATATCTAATTACAGCTGAACAACAAAAAAAAGTTTTTTAAAGGTGGTCCCCCACCAACACCAAACCAAGCAATAGGGACCACCTATATATATATAAATGCAATTATTGCCAAACGAAAACACGTGCACCACCCCCACCTGTGTATAGAAATCTGCAGAACACATGCAACCTGCTGCTGGACTCTCTTGAGTACGTGCCAGTTTTCCACTCATGAAAGAAAAAACATTTATTAAAAAATTTAAAACCTAAAAAATGATCTGTCTTCTGTTCTTGTTACCCTTTTTCTTGTAGTTTCAACCTTCAACCACCAACACTAACAATTCCATGCTGCCGTAGTCCCATTTTAGCTCATTTTACCGCTCAAATCTAATGAAAGTGGAAAAATCGTCTTGCTAAAGAGTAAAGAAGGCAAGAACACATTTTTTATTTTTATTGCTCCTCTGTTATTCACCCAGCTCCAAGCCCAAAGCGTCGTCTTTGGTTAGGTAAACAAGCACAGACTCCTTACTTCGTCGTAACTTTATACCACTTTTGTACTTCATTGGGTTTGTTTGATTTGGTCTTATAACTGCAATCCCTGCTCTCTAAAAGAAAGAGAAAAAAGGTGGGATGGCACAAAAAAGGAGAGATTTTTAACAGCAAGGGAAATGTGGGTATGTGAAGAGGTTGCTTTATAGAGCCAGCAAAGCTTCTCCTTTCTCTTTCTCTATTTGAAAAGGTTGTCTTTTTAAGCAACCCCTTTTTTTTTTCTTTGTCAAGTTTCAGTGAGGAAGTGATTTAATAAAAATAAGAAAACAGCTGCCTCCGTTTGGTAGAGGAAAATGTATAGAAGCTGATCTGGTACTTATTATTATTTTTTTCAATCTTTCACCTTTTATTTTGTTTATTTCTATATTTATGACATGCGATTTTGTTTCTTAAATTGAAAGATTTTGGGTTAGATTAATGGTATTACAGTTCACTTTCTGTCAGCGAAACGGGTTCCATATCCTTGTAATTGTGGCGGTGGCCACTTTAGTGTCTTGATCAGATCTGCATTTTTGCTATTCTTGCTTCTTCCTGGCCTTTCACATTCTCTTGCTAGATCTGACAGCTTATGTTTTAACAGATTATGAATCCTATGTTACATGCGGTTTTAGCTTGGCTCACTTTTGGTGCTTAACTGTTTTAAGTATTCAAGGTTTACAGTAGAGCTTCTGGTCTTCTAATTGTAGATTATGGTTATTTTTGTTATACTGGTTGTTCACTACAAATGCAACTTCCTTAAACTGCGTACTTAGTTAGACGTGTTCATTTTCTGCTTGATCGTAAGTTTAAATCCTGCTATTATTCTCTAACCGATGACTGCAGATCAAGTTACAAGAACTGGCGATTGAATGAAAATTTTTAATTTCAGTGTTGAGTTTTGGAGTTTTCATGTGAACGGGGTTGGCGGGTTTGATATATTCTGGGAGAACCATTGATATCAAGGAAGCTATGTTTAAGTTGGATTGCACCAGATATAACCATAAGCACTTCGCTTTTAGGGTATGATATGCTCTTAAGACAAAAGAAACCAGTAACTTGAAGGTCTGAGGTCCAGACTCCGGTGGTTAAGATATTGGAGTGGAAGATAATGGCTTCTAGAGAAGAGAGGCGTCGGCATGATAATCTTGTGCCTCTTGCTGCTTTGATCAGCAGAGAAATGAGGACCGAGAAGATGGAGAAACCAATTGTCAAATATGGTCATGCAGCCCAGTCTAGGAAAGGGGAGGATTATTTCCTGATTAAAATGGATTGTCAGCGGTTACCAGGGAATTTGTCATCAACATTTTCTGTGTTTGCGGTAATTCTTATTCTTTCAACTCCTATCATGTCTTCAATCCTTGGCAAATGCAGTTTCTTTTGCACTGTTGTGGGTATGAGTACATGGTGCAAGTTGGGTGATATATTTCAATGCTGTCCACTTTTCAGTGCTGTTTTCTCTGTAAACCAACTTAACAAGAAGTTTTGGAGCTGGGGTTTTCATTTGATATTTTTGATTGATGATCTAATATTCCAAGAGTTTTATTTTGTTGTTGGCCAAGGGCAATGGTTGCTTCAAACTTAACAACTTTCCCTTTTCCAGCCCCTGTTATAGTATTTTATGTAAGGTGGAAAGATTTGATTGTCCTCCTTTAATAGAGTTCAGAAACAAACAAATTATCTGTAGGACCTGAATGTGTTTTCTACCTCCGTATCTTTCTTGTTCGATAAGATGGTCATTGTTCTCTTCTACCTGTCAGATCTTTGATGGGCACAATGGAAATGCTGCAGCAATATATACGAGGGAGAATTTGTTAAATCATGTTTTGGGTGCTATTCCTCGTGATCTTGGACAGGAAGAGTGGCTTCAAGCTTTACCCCGTGCTTTAGTTGCTGGATTTGTGAAGACTGATAAGGAGTTCCAGAGCCTAGGCATGGAATTATTTACCTTGATCCTTCAGTGTTTTTTTTTAATCTTTTCTAGGTTTCCATTTTGTGCATCTAGGTAACTCTGATAATTTCTTTTAAAATCTATGCTGTGCCTTTCTTCAGGAGAAACATCGGGCACCACAGCAACATTTGTAATAGTTGATAGATGGACTGTTACTGTTGCTTCTGTTGGGGACTCACGATGTATTTTAGATGCTCAGGGTGGTGCTGTTTTCTCCTTAACTGTTGATCACAGACTTCAAGAGAACGTGGAGGAGTACGTGTCTATTCTCAAGACCTTATTCATTATAATTATTTGACAGAAGTATAATCTGTTCTACAATATCTGCAGGAGGAAAAGGGTGACTGCAAGTGGCGGGGTAGTTGGAAGGCTTAGTACTGTTGGTGGTGTTGAGGTGAGGTGCTTTTAGATTTTGCACACTATTCTTATTACAACCGTTAAAGTCTCACTGTTTTTCATTTAAATGAATGTTTTTTCAGGTGATGATAATTTTGGTATATTATTTTTCTAAACCTTTAAATGCTACAGATCGGTCCACTTCGCTGTTGGCCTGGAGGTTTATGCCTTTCTAGGTCGATTGGAGACATGGATGTTGGAGAGTTTATAGTTCCTGTTCCATTTGTAAAACAAGTGAAAGTAAGAATTTTCATTTTACTTCTACCAAGTATTTTTTAGTTGTTGAATTTATTGTACTCTTTTTTATTATTTTCTTTCTCCAAATGCAAAATCTGTTCATTAATACTGAATGGTGGTGCTGTCTCTGAGCGTGAACTCTAACTTGCTCCATTCTATATTAAGCTATCAAATGCAGGTGGGAGGCTTATAATTGCTTCTGATGGCATATGGGATGCTCTATCATCAGAAACGGCAGCAAAATCTTGTCATGGTTTACCAGCTGAACTTGCTGCCAGACAAGTAGTAAAGGTGATTAAAATTCTCTTCTGCAGCGTTTCTCCTTTGCAAGTCCTTGTTCAATCAGAGTACCCTTCAAATTTCCAATGCAGTTTTAAAATAATACGAGGTTAATATTATGGGCAAAGCTGACCTGAAGTAGCATCTTGCTTTAATGGATGTTTGTGTCATACTAAATGCTCTAATTGCTTTCTTCATTTTACATGTTCTTCAGGAAGCGTTAAGGACAAGGGGACTAAAGGATGACACAACCTGCATAGTTGTTGACATAATTCCTCCTGACAATTCAATTTCACTTTCAAATCCTCCCAAGAAACAGAACAAGCTAAGAGCCTTGTTGTTTAGGAAGAAGTCCCATGATTCTGCCAGTAAGCTATCGAAGAAGCTTTCTGCCATATGTATAGTTGAAGAGCTGTTTGAAGAAGGGTCAGCTATGCTTGCTGAAAGGTTAGCTCTGTCATTTTTGGATGCATTATTTTCACATTGATCCGCATCATATAGTATGAAAAAGTAAGTTTTTAGCAGAAGGAGAGGAAACATGCATCTTGTTCAATCAGTTTCATATTATATGCTATCACTATGTTAACTCGACAATAGCAAACAAACTCAAGTGATTTTTTATTAGGAGGTATTATGTGCACTCCCTCTATGAAGGGACAATTGCTCTTGACCTACATGAGCTATGAGTTATGGCTAGTCGGGGGGGTATTTTGTCTTCGAGTTCCTTTTTTTTATTTTAAATTGTTAATGTCTTTTTTGAAAGTACCCCCTTAACTGTTCCAGTTTTAATTTGTCATATTTGAAGAGTTGATTTTCTCTCTTCGATCTCTCTCTGTGTGTTTTTTGGAGGTCATCTGTGTTTTAAACATTGTAGAAAAGTGATTTAAGTTGCAAGCCTTCATGCTTTTCAGTCCTTGGCTATTGTGGCAATGAGATGGGAATTTGTTAGATTTAGATTTGAGCCCTAGCACTATGAAGAGGAACACAAGTTCTTAAACAGCTTCTTTGAGTTGAATTTTGTAGTTTGTCGCGTGGTAATTTAACGTTAATTAATGGCAGATAAGAGAAACCACGAGCCTTGATCATATCTTTTATGAATTTGGTGCTGCTGTGGCATTTAAAACAATTGGATATCTTGAATCCTTTTTACTTTGAATCAATGCCGACAATTTTCATCTCTCTAAACACGGTTTACTATGGAGCATGGAAAATTTGTATTGTTAAAAAGTTTAATTTGTTTAGTTGACCTGTCAGTAGGGTTATCCTTGTTTACTAGTCTATTTTTTTTTTTATCATCCTTACTTAAAATGTGGGAGCTCTGCGTCTCTTATTGTCTACCTACATCTTAAGCTGTGTCCTGCAGACTCGGGAATGGGACTTTTTTTACTTTACATCTAACTTTTATTTTTAATGTGCTCACCAGATTAGGGAATGATAATTCTGCGTCGCAATCAACATCTGGTCTTTTTACATGTGTTGTCTGTCAAGTTGACCTTGCTCCAAGTGAGGGCATCTCGGTTCATGCCGGGTCTATCTTCTCCACCAGTTCAAAGCCTTGGCAAGGGCCTTTCCTTTGTGCTGACTGCCGTAATAAGAAGGATGCCATGGAAGGAAAATGTTCTAGTGGAGTCAGAGTGGCTTAACACTTCACTTTCTCATTCATTCTTTCTTCCTTAATTCTTGTGTTTTGTTTTTTGGCACACGACATTTACCTAGGGCAGGCAATTGTTTGAATCTTAGTACCGTGGCGCGGCAAATGTATATGTAATATGTGCCTATAATGTAAAATTAGCCATAGCATTTAGAGGAGTTGGTTTAAGGTGCACCTGCTTGCCGATCAAGATGAAGAGTTGAATTATTTTTTAGGCTTGCGATGCTGTCATATTCTCTGTGCCTAGAGGAGTGGCCAATTTATATTCAAATCTTCTATCTAGTTTTCATGGCATCACAAGGATGCTGGGGAAAAGGAGCAATCGTTTTTCAAGGTGGGAACTAAGGTGCCTTTGGATTAAAGGACGACCGGCCCTGGGTTTTAGTTCTAGAGTGAACTTCGTCAAGGACGACTGGCCATGGTTTTTTCAAGGTGGGTTGCTGAGGACCCTTTGGATTTATTACAAGCTAGGATAGGTTGCATGGACACGTCCATTTTTTCTGTAACGATGTCTGTTAAAAAGAGCAGGAATTTTCAATGAGCCTTTAGCCCAGCCAGTGACCCTCTCCCTCCCGTTAAAGGGATCTTGGGTTAATTTCAGCTGCCCTCGTGCATCGTTTTGAATCGAGTCCAAATGCTTTTGGAAGAAGCGGGTTATTTTATAGTTTCCATCTAGCAACTCGTTGTGAAAACTTGAACTCGGTTGCATTGGCCTAAAATTTTTTGCAAGTGGATCATAAATGCGTGTATGATCTAAGTTAGCTGATCAGGGTTCTACTTAAACAGCGTTATCAACCTGAAATTTAAAGCACAATTATACTTGTACAGCAAGGATGGAGGAAGATGGCTAAACAAATCCTGTTTGGTTCCCACTCACATCGAAAGAATTGGAGCCCCATCTCCATCAAACTTCGATAGATACAAATTTCTCAGACAAGCTCAAGACTTTCACAGAAGCTTTGTGACGGACCATCCTGTCTTCGCAAATTAAGGGGAGGAACTTGTTTCCTCGTTTATAACAGTAGGATTAGTTTAATTATTGCTGCTTCCCCAAGTTCAACTTGTTTCCACGAGTTTCCAGGGGACAAGACACTACCCAGTGTCACAAACGACTGTTATTTCGGACAGTAGTCCTGATTCCGGTTACTATTGACTTGGAAGGAGGCTTGGATTTATTGTTAATGATCTAAACCGTTACCTCTTCACTGGACAGCGAGGGGAAATTTGAACGAGTAATGGCGAGAGCAGGTATAATACCTACCTCCCTACCTACTGCATATATTTTCCACCTTCTTTGCTGGTAACAGCTTATGATAGTACTTATTACTATCGATTAATGACAGCCTAATTGTCGATAATGCAGCTGACATCATAGATAGGCTACTTGTACATGAATATGATGGCCACCATGATTGGCAGGCCTGCAGATTGATCAAATTGGTCACAGGATACGAGACACTTCCACCCTGTACAAGACATAGCAGTTGCCCATTGATTAATCTTCTCGTGCAAGAGAACATTGCCTGTAATTTCTGGTGCAGCAAGACCTATTCAACTATAACTCACCTCGTTCCAGGACTTCAGAACTTGAAGAAAAAAACAATATATTTCATACCTCGCGTGCAACACTTCATGAGATAATGCGGCATATGTCATATGAATTATTATGTGGTGAAAGCCAGTCAAGGCATCACACTTCAATTTGCAAGAAATATTCTATAATTTGAAAATAATATCAAATGGATTTAGAGTGTGAAAATCAACTAATTAAAACACAATTGACTCTCAAAATTACTAGGTTCCATACAAGCTGCAATAAGCTAGTTGGCATCAGATTAGTTAGAAAATGTTGTGTTCAAGCTTAAATAGGATCTACGAGAAACAGTGCTTGTCTTATAATCCAACAGCCTGTCGATTGCTTATAATCCAACAGTTGGTGGATTGCTTTCGGACCGAAAGAGTGGATGGGGCTTGACTGGGCATAAGCCCAGTATTACAACAAGCAAGTGATAATCTGCACTCGGACAACAGGCCCGAAATACAAACACAAATAAACCCAGAATTTTAGGCCTACGATAAAACCCTGGGTAGATACCTGAACACGTGCCGGCCCGGCTGGACCTGTGAGTATACCTTTGAAACTTGGCTTGAGTTGAGCTCAAATTCAAAATCATAACTGTTTATGGTTAAGTCCAATTTTGTCCTTTATTTTATATTTATAAAGCCTGACTATGGACTTATAAATCTTAGGTCGTTAAAATTATTTTCAGAACAATGTATTCCAAAAAAAATCTATGGTGATAGTAGAATATGGTAGATCGGCGACTATATTTATGATAAATACTTACAAATATAGTCCATATTATCTTATAATTATATACATGATACAAAAATAAAAAATATATGTGATTATTATTTTAAAGAGGTCGAATTATAAATAACCATGCACATTCATGCAATAGATTCTTAATAATCAACAGACCAAAATAAATACAGTTCATCAAGCCTTGTACAAAACTATAAAGATTTTAAAAATCAAATATTTTAGTTTACTAATTGATAGAAACATTTACACATAAATAATTAATTAAATATCATAAAAAATATTATGTAATAGTTGAATAATACACTCGAGGAACACTTATTAAAGCTCTAGCTCTTTTAAGTGCATCAAATTAAGCCTTTTTTTATACATATATGAAAATAAATTTTAAGAATTCATCGAGGATACCACAATAAATCCATACCATTCTCCTGCGTACGATGCACCGGTTCGGAAAGGAGTTACAACGTTGAACGTTGTCTTAATTATTGGACCAGAAACGAGCCTCGGTCGTACCACTTAAACGCCCTTGACGCTCTCCATCAATTATGACTATCTCCACACTCAATTGCTGTGCCCTACCAAGCCATTGTGAATTTGTGAGTCGAAGGCTCCATAGTCCATCCCCAGCCCCGAGACAAAATTCTCCTTCCTAATTTCTTATACTCGATTGCATTGGAAAACGAAAGCTGGTAATCAATTGCATCCCACCTCGGAGACATTGGGAAATAATAAAGCTACCACCAGGCTGCACATGTATTAAATATTTTATTAATGAATTCATCCCTTCTTCGTGCAAGGTGGAAGGAAACTATGCCAGTCTACCCTGATTTTAAATATATCAAATCCTACATTGCCCAAGGCGCAGAGAAACGCTGGTCTCCGAGGCAAACTGTGCCTTGTTTGCTTGTTTTTGCTGCTACTCCGATAGCATAAGCTAGATTGGCCATTTGTAATCTCGGAAACTCAATTTGTTTAATAATTTAGTATGTTCTCCCCATTATTATCCAAAATTCAAACTTAAAAAAAAAATAAAAAAATAATAGTGTATTAAAAAATACACTAGTCAATGTACATGAAGCATCCAAGCAAAACAAATCTCATCGAATTAGATTTGAGCTTCCTGCCGCGGTAATGCATGATTGTAAAGTGGAGGGTCTGTTTTCTATCGATATGCAGAGGAGCCTGTCGTTAATCGACCATGTGGCAATAAGTATATGATGATCTATATATTTTTTTCAATTGTTTTGACAGGCTGTCATTAAAAATAAAAAAACATTGCTTTAATATAATTTATAAGTAAAATCATATTAAAAGAGAAACACTATCAGAACAACCAACAGGATCGAAGATTACCAGCAGGCTGGGTTTTAGCGAAAAAGCTGAAAGCGAAAGCAAAAGAAAAAGCTTAGAAGGGCAACAAATTCGAAAACCAAAGCCAAGCCAAAGGTGCGCTCTTTATTCGTGCCGCTGCTAGCTGAAGCTTATGCCCTTTTCGAATGCAAATCACAATATTACCCCTACTTTCTTCCATAATCTCATGACTCTAAGAGATGACACCCAGTAATTGCGAGCTAGTTAAACAAAAAGATGAACCAAAGAGAGTTCCTGTCTTGTCTGTCTGTATATGTCCACAGCAAAATGGTAATTTACTTGCTGGATAATAAGGACAACTTCCCGTCCCGGTCAAAGAAAAGTCGAGAGCTCGTTCTACTCTACTAGCTAAAGCCTAGCCCCGGGAATGCTTTCTACCACAACCTGCTACAATAAACAGAAATACTGAAAAGGTAAAAGCCACGCGTGTCAGGGTATACTGTAAGTACGGATTACGGAAGATCACCATCAATAAATCATAATAATACGAAACCAGGGCTTTTCAGCATGATTGGTTACGCAAGATATTTTTAAAAGATTTATATTGTTTATTTTTTAATTATTTTGATATTAGAAATATTATTTTATTTGGCCGAGCTTATTAATATATTAGAAATATATATATTTATTTAATTTTAAATATGCTAAATACTATTTGAAAAATTTATTCGGACATGAAAGTTAATCTTAAATTTCATTAATACTAGACTGTGTATATAAACTAATAAATCAAAAAGGGATTCTACAAACTTCGGCAAGTATGACTACAGGTTTGGAATTGGTCAGAGTGTAATTAATAAAATTAACTCAAAAGCGTTTCTCTAATGGCGATGGAAGTACAGTGAGGTCTTTTCAATCAAAATTAACCTCGCAGCACATCCGTTACATGCTTTTCAGTTCACTCTGCCTGTTTGTTCAATCAACACCTCAAATCATCAATGGTAGAAATATAGACTGTTAATTATTAATAATTTAATTTACTTGTCATTTACTTAAGGAGTTAACCCCTTCACTTCTCCATTAATTACACCCCCACCCCTCACCTGCTCCCTTACAAGTCACAGAGAATCCTCTTCACTCCCCATCCCTACCCTTTCACCTCCTCTCTCTGCTCTTGCAGATCCTCAACAATGGCACTAGCAAAACCCATTTGTCTATTTCCATGCGTGGCGATTTTCTTCTTGATATCTCTTCATTTCTCCCTTCTCCAAGCTTCTTTTAACCCAGATTCAGAACCTCTTTTGCAATTCAAAACCTTGTCGGACACAGAAAACAAGCTCTCAGACTGGAACTCCAGCACCGACCCATGTACCTGGACAGGCATTGCTTGTCTGAACAACCGAGTCTCTCGTCTTGTCCTCGAAAACCTTAACCTTCAAGGCAGCTCTTTGCAGCCCTTAACCTCTCTCACTCAGCTTCGAGTATTGAGCCTCAAAAGAAACAATCTTTCAGGTCCCATACCTCAAAACATCTCTAACCTCAGCGCTTTAAAGCTTCTCTTTATATCTTACAATCACTTCTCTGGTACCTTCCCTGTTTCTGCCCTCTCTCTTTCTAGACTTTACCGTCTGGATCTGTCACACAACAACTTCTCCGGTAATGTTCCAGTTACTGTCAACCGTTTGACTCATCTGTTGACTTTAAGGCTTGAAGAGAATCAGTTTAACGGTTCTATTTCTAGCTTGAATTTACCAAGCTTGCAAGACTTTAACGTTTCTAGTAACCGGGTATCCGGTGAAATACCCAAATCTCTGTCGGGTTTCCCTGCATCAGCTTTCGCTCAAAACCTCCCTGCTGGTCTATGCGGACCCCCGTTACAGGCCTGTAAAGGTATAGCTTCCGACCCAACAAGACCCGGATCCGATGGGGCTATAGCGTCTCCATTGTTGCCTGGAACTAACCCAACAGGCACAGTGTCTTCAACACCAAGCTCAGTAGTAGCACCAAACAAACCAACAAACACTAACCACAAAATCAGCAAAACATCAACCAAAATAAGCCCATTAGCCCTAATAGCCATTATATTAGGGGATATTTTAATTCTTGCCGTGGTTTCTCTCCTGCTCTACTGTTACTTCTGGCGCAACTACGCTGCCAAAATGCGAAATGGGAAGGGCTCAAAGCTGTTAGAAACCGAGAAAATTGTTTACTCCTCGAGCCCTTACCCGAACCAGCCGGGCTTTGAAAGGGGAAGGATGGTCTTCTTTGAGGGAGTGGAAAGGTTTGAGCTTGAAGATTTACTTAGAGCTTCAGCAGAGATGTTAGGGAAAGGCGGGTTTGGAACTGCATACAAAGCAGTGCTTGATGATGGGAATGTGGTGGCAGTGAAAAGGCTTAAGGATGCTAATGTTGGAGGGAAAAGAGAGTTGGAGCAACATATGGAGGTGTTAGGGAGATTAAGACACCCAAATTTGGTTAGTTTTAAGGCTTATTACTTCGCTAGAGAAGAGAAGTTGTTGGTCTGTGATTACATGCCTAACGGGAGCTTGTTCTGGCTTCTTCATGGTACGTTGCATTACATTTTTGCTCATTTTTCTCTCCGTTTCCATTACAATGTTTTTTTCGGTTTATCCAGTTCTATTGTTATTGTTCTTTTATTGTTTAGATTCTTTTAATGATCGTTCTAGATTATTTGGAGCTCTAGGAATTGCTTTAGATTGTGGACCATGTAAAAAATTGACAAATTATTCTGAGATCATGCTCTAGTGGGGAAGGGAGAGTGCAGCGGAGGAGTCCAACATGTGGGGTAGCTTTTAGTAGTTACAGGTGTATTTCGAGGCGGGGTCCATGCATGGGTACTGTTGTTATGCATACTTCATGACGCACAAGGGAAAGGTTATAGATGTTTGACGGAAAAGTTCAGCTCAGAAGCTTATTCGTGATTTGGTATGTAGCAGGAGAGGACAGCACTACAGATAATTGTGTTTCTCAACTAGCCTTTTCCTTTTGGTCTGTTTCCTTTTCCAGCGAATACAAGACCGAAAACTAATCTCACTAGCCAAGCTATACTCCTTTACCCTTAAAAAATAGAGAAGCAAAGCTAGACCCATGGCCATTTTGTTCTTGGTTGACTCTAGAATCCAGTAGATTTGTGCATTTTGTACAATTTCGATGTCGATTTGGATCATTCTACTACGTTTGTATCGAAACCCGGTGGTTTAGATGTATATATCAGCATTAAACTGATGTTTTTAGACATTGTTGTATCAAACTCCTGGTTTAAGGTATTTTTATTGGGCGAGTTAGGTTTATTATAAGTCTTACTTGCACAAATAACGTGGAATCTATCACAGAACATAGTGGGATCTACCAGTGTTAAGTGTTAACGGGGGCAATGATTCAAATCTACTTTGCATGAATTATGAGGAATCTAGCGGGCAAGATAAAGTGATCTAGGAGGGTGCGAGTATAGGTTAATGGGGCAATGATTTCACTTATTTTAGGCTCTTTGATCACATCATGACTATGGCCCAATTTCACCATTGGATCGGTGGCTTAGATCAATCAGGCCAATATTAAGATGCTCTTCGACCCAGATGGCGAGGGAGACACCTGAAACGTAACCCAACTCTTCTTGTTTATTGTAAAATTAGTAAATTTGTGGGAAAATATGCCTGATTTTGTATCCCGACAGGTAACCGAGGACCAGGAAGAACCCCACTGGACTGGACCACCAGGCTAAAAATTGCAGCTGGAGCAGCCCGTGGGATAGCATATATGCATAACTCGTGCAAAGCTCTTAAACTTGTCCATGGTAACATCAAATCCACAAACATCCTTTTAGACAAGGCAGGCAACGCCCGTGTCTCAGATTTTGGGCTCGCACTCTTTGCATCCTCTGCTAATTATGCTCCAAGATCCAGTGGCTACCGTGCTCCCGAAGCAACATCTGACGGTCGGAAACAGACCCAAAAATCTGACGTGTACTCCTTTGGGGTCTTACTGTTGGAGATTTTAACAGGGAAATGCCCTTCTATAGTGGATTGTGGTGGTGGGCCTGGAAATGGGTATGATGGGCCTGTAGACTTGCCGAGGTGGGTCCAATCTGTGGTGAGGGAGGAGTGGACGGCTGAGGTGTTTGATTTGGAGCTGATGAGGTATAAGGATATTGAGGAGGAGATGGTTGGCCTACTTCAAATTGCATTGGCTTGTACAACTCCATCTCCTGATCAACGGCCTAGGATGGGCCACGTGGTTAAGATGATTGAGGAGATACGTGGGGAATTGTCTCCATGTCACGACACCTTTGACTATGTCTCTGATTCTCCTTGCTTGTCTGAAGACACTTGTGGAGTTAGCCAGTGATTGAACAATTTGGCGCAGAAGTAGACAGGCAGTTTATTCAGTTATAAACTAAGAGTATTGGGGTTTGATGTAAATCATGGTGGGATTTGTTTTCCTGCATTATTGAGTTTTGCTGTGTTATTTTTTTTTGTTAGATTCAATGAATATGTTTCTTTTTTAGCTGTTTATGCTTAAAGATCGGCGAAGAGTTGATGAAATTTGTTCTACCAATGATGTGTTCGTAATCATGAAATTGATCACCTAGACGGGGATGGCCAGGCCCCCACATCTCTTTAATCAGTAGTGTTCTCTTATCTTGTGGCGATTGTCATGTTCATATGCATAAATTATTCATGAAAGTTAGTATTGTTATATTATATGTAAATTTTGAATCTCGGACAAAGAATCTTTTACTTTTTTTGACCATAGAATCTTGATTTATAATCATTATGGAATGTGCACTTCAATTCAATCATTCTTTTCTGCTAATGGTATGAGGGTTTGGTTTGGAAAAATGCATTTCAGACCTGAAGGTAAGTAAGCCCACAAGATCGAATGGAATCAGTTGGTGGTAGAAGCATGGGGCAGACGCTATTTGGTTCCATCTAGGACTCTTAATTTTTTTGAGCTGGGTTCTTGCTGCTAAATGCCCCTCCCCATCATGGATAATTCTGGGTTGCCGGCCGTTTTTTATCACATTTTCATCTTAGAAATCAGAATCCTAAATTAGTAAAATATAACTTACTAATGTGGTAGCTCATCAACTGGACTGTGATTCAGTTAGCAACATTCAAAAATCAAATTAGCAGATGATTATGAATTTCTGATAGATTTTTACTGACCTCCTTATACTATGCGAACCAAGACGACAGACTTTGCTTTCACCATTGCTGCTATATGGTATCAACAAATGAATTGGTAACAAAATCAGAGCAATAGAAATGATTTAGTGCTTCCAATAATTAAGATTAATATTATTGAAGCTGAGTACATTGAAATACATGCAAGGGAAAACCCTAAACACTTCCATGTTTTGTATCTTGTAACGTGAAGGGAATAAAGAATCAAGGTGCTCTGAAGTCCAATCTCTTCGAGAGGGAATATGCAACATCTATACAAATGAATAAAGAATGAAACTGTTCTAGAAAACTATTTGTTGAAATGCATGATTTTGGGAGCAAACCTCAAAAGCCTATCTAGAGCATTAGGCCAGAATTTCCTTGCAAACAAGAAACAAGTGTTGGTGTGATTCCCATTATACACGCAGTCGCTGCCACTTCTCATCCTCTCCAAAAACTCAGCGGTCACCTCTGTCCTCAAGAACTTAGCAGGATGAGGCCCGCCTCTGGACCAATCAACCCAAGTCAAAGTCCTATTTGAATTCCTCTTCGAATGCTTCATGGTCACAAATGTCGGCAAGTAATGCTCATCAGCGTAACATTGTCCCGTGCAGTGCTTTTGGAACAGGGGGAAATATATTCGGTCCGAGACAACTTCAATGGCAAGGGCTCGATCTATTTCGAACCACTGTGAGCCCTTCCTCCACTGTTTGATTTGGATCCCAGGTCTCATCCGTGGACTATACCGGCCATTACCTACTGGTCCTTCCAAGACATAGGACTCCACATGATTTTCGGTCGAGTTCATCAGGTAAGTGTAGACGGTGGAGAAGTTGAAGATCGGAATGCATGATTCCGAGAGGAGAACAAAACGTTGGTTAGCGATGTCAAGGAGTGCATTGGCTAATAGTCGTCTTTCAGCTTCAATCATGTTTGCATTTCCCCATAGAACATCCTGCATTATGGCACGTGAACAGGAAAATGAGTAGCCATAATTAACAAAAAAAGAACTGTAGAAACTGTGCTATAGAATCTCAGGAAAAAGCAGTCTAATAGCCCCTGCAGACAACCAGATCGTTCTTCTACGCCATAATTTTCCCTTTTTAAAAAAATCTGGCTAAAGAGTATTATGACTAATACATCAAGACAACCCGGAAATGACTGCAAATTAATAAATTATGCACAAACTTCATGGAGGAGGATGAAATAATAGGTTTCTGGCTGAAATCAGTAGCCTAGCGATTCTGCCATTACTTTCAAGGTACCTAAATTGGGGACGTGATGAAGCTACTAATATATATGCTATGTTTCGATAAGGAAACTGCCAAGGCCCACCCGAAATGGGGTTTGATTACCACTTCTCATAAAGCCCATGGACAACAAACAACATGTCTCTGTCTGAACAAATTCCCCCCTTTGAGATTTTGTTTTAGAGAGCAAGTGATTGAGATGTTAGTTTCATAAATATAGTTTGGTACTTAACCTGACTCAAAGTTTTGATCGGGTTGCTAAGTCATCTTGAATTGATTCTATTTTTTTTTATAAAATGAAATGACATTATTTTTATTAAAAAAAATAATAGTTGACGGGGTGTTTTATAAGAAAAATAATAGTTGACGGGGTGTTTTATAGAAAAAATAATAGTTGACGGGGTGTAATCTAGTTTTTGTAATTTTTTTATTTTAAAAATCTAATTCAATTTTAACATAAATCAATTGACTCGGATTTTAAAATTATGGCTAAATTGCAATTTCTCTTGAAACTGCACTGTGTGGAGAAATGGAACTTTATTCTCCGCGTTATACAGAAGGAAGTCATTGTGTTATCTTTTCTGGGAAAAAACGTAGGTGACTTCTCCGCATGAATGACTATTTATACTAAGTCTTCTAATCCTTTTTCATCATGGAAATCAAAAGGACTCTAATCATTCAAGTATTACTATTAAGGAAAGAAATATTAATCATTAATTAATAATTTGTGCAGTAGATCTATTGTCGATCATCATGTAGGACATGGATGCTGAGGATCAAATTAAACAATAGGATAACAAATGCTAAATTCACATGATGAAGTCACGAGAGATTAAGCAATAAACTAACCTTACTGGGAATTCTTCTGCCATGAAACACAGGACTTTCGGGATCTGACTCATTGTAAGATGGACTTGAGTGCACATAAATCGAGTACAACCCATCATGCCCCTTGAAGAATTTCTCCCATAGTGGAGCCATCAAAACTGGCCCTTTAGTCAAGAACATAAAAGCAATCTTCGGAACTCTATCAAATGGAAACTCGCGTATATTGGGAGTCATGGAAGCTCTCCAGAGCAATTCCTTTTCATCCATATCATGCTCAACAGCAGGCACCTTCAAATATTCTTTCAAACCCATGCGAGGAGGCAGCTTGATCAATCCTGGCGGTGGTGTTGTTGTGGTAGAAAAGGAGAATCGATTGACCTGTAGACTGAATGATATGTTGCTGAGATAGGAACTGAGAATGACTCCGGTGGCAAGGCCGCAGCCAAATAAAAAGAAAAAAGAAAGGACATTGATGAGCTGCAGCTGGGCATTGAACAGCTTTGTCAATGTAGTGGCCAAGTTCTGGTTCTGAGCTTGACCCTTCATGGCAATCGGTCACTTTAATTTGATTTATCAGAGGAAAGAGCTCGATAACTTGAAAGAACTAAAGTAGGGGGGGTAGTGGCAGGCTTGCTAACGAAGGCTTCAGAAGTATTCTTTTAGTTATCAAATAAGCTGTTCTTTTCTTCGAGAACAAGAGATGTCAGTTAGAAAAAATGATGATATCTTAAGAATAAACAATACTTTTAAACGAACGTTAGGTATATATTGTGCTAGAAGGGATGGATGGCCACCAAACAAACACACAGATGGACATGGAGCTTCTTAAAGAAAATCAAGCATATTTGATGGAGAAATTCAAGAAAGATTCATCGCAGTTTTGATGAACTTTGAGAGAGGAGGGGAGATGGTGGATCTCTAGAGAGAGGTGTGGAAATCAGAAGACGCGATGCTGGTGGCTTAAATTTGTGGTGCGACGCTGTTTCTTGACGGTGGATTTATAGATGACCGTTTTAAAATTCCATCTTTTTTTTCTAATAATGAAAATTAAGACCTTTTCTCTCCTTCAACTGTGAAACGTCCATGCTGAAAGTTCAAACATTACAAAGGAAACCACGTGGAACAACTCAAAAGCAAGCTGTTTATGTCTCGACAAGACACGGCTGGTCTCTTTACAGAAGATTCCATGCTTGAGTAAGTTGATTCTATTTCATTCAATAGTTGATTTAAAATAATAATATTTAAATTGGCATTATTACCCCCCCCTCCCCCCTCTTTTTTTTCTTTTTCCAAATGAATAAATTGGAAGGGGAAATTAAGACAACCCGTGTGTGCATGCTAGTTACCAACTCTGACCTTGGAAGCTAAATGCCCGTTTGACTTTAAAAAATAATTTCAGTAAGGAGTTATGGACAGCGCTGGCAACTAAAAATAGGAGCCGCCAGTTAATAGAATTACGTGGAAGAAAGGCATTTCACGTGTCGGCTTGCCATAGACGACTTGGAAGGGGTTGGTAGCCAATGAAAGGCTGCCATAGGGGAGGTGGTTACCCTACAGGAACCATGCCGGGAAAATTAATTTAATATGCATAGAATTGACTACGAAATCATTGCCCGCGTTGCTTGCGGAATATTAAACCCAAAATCAATGCTACCATCACGGAGTAACGTATATGAGAAGCTAAACCCAAAAAATTATACTTTCAGCTATTCTTTTTATTTTTATCAGCTCCAACACATAAGGCATCTCAATAGCCAAAATGACTCCTCATGATTTCAGGAGCTATTTATAGCACCTCCAACAAAAAAGCCAAAAATTAAAAAAAATAAAAATATTCGTTATAATACCGTTGAAACTAAATTAAGGAAGCTAGTTGATCTTTCTTCACGTATCTGACCCTTTTTTTCTGCTCTTTCTCCCCTCGATCTTTTATATTATAATAATAATTATTAATAATTATAATAGTTAACATAAAAAAATAAGAGTATTAATTTGATTGAATTATTTATAATGAAATGTATTTTAATTAATTATGATTGAACGTTATTTGTTAATGTGTTCATTTTGTTTTTTAATTTTTTTAACATTCAAAGACAATAAGTAACAATAATTAACTTCAAATACAACCATAAAAAAAAATTACTTGAAAAACATACAATAAGTAGCTTACATTTTAATTTTCAAATATTGTGGGTCTTTTAATTATATTTAAATTTATTTTTTAATTTAAATATAATTAAAAATAATAATTTTATTGTTGTATGGTTTTTCAAAAGAAATTATTTAATTATATAACTTACTTCTATTAATTGTATAATTAATTGCATAATTAAACTACAAACAAAATAATTGCACTATATTTAAAATAATATAAAAAAATAGCTCTCCAAAATAGCTTTTGCCATTGGAGCACACATCAACAAAAAAACCATATAAACACTATTCAAGAGCCATTTTATAATTTTGGCTCTTAAAAATGGCTCTTACCATTGGACTTGCCCTAACTCACTCGTTTTCAAAAATGATTTTCAAAAAAATTAAAAAATATATTTTTATTTTTTATTTTAAATTATTTTTCAATTATATGATGATATTAAAAGTGATTTTTAAAAATTAAAAAAATTATTATTTTACTATATTTATAAATGAAAAATATTTTCAAAAATAACTATATAACCACATATAATCAATAGTTGTTGTAGTAAGGCTTTTAAAAAGAAAAGGTAAAGAAAAACAATAGCCCTTGTGTTTAATTCAGCTTGGAACAATTTTTTCATATTATGTATGATGGGGAGGAATTCCCACCGCCCACACTAAAAAAATCGTCGTGACAGAAAAAGGGATCGGCAGACGTTAAATTCTATAAATGGGCCTGTTAATTTGATTTGAGGTGGGCTCTAATATTCTCTCGAGCCTTGAACAACCATGGCAGCCCGTTTCAACTGGCCCGAACATCATGAGGCTCTGATTAAGACCGAAAACCGAGCAATCCTGGAGCTATCCTTAGCAAAGGGTCTAGAGTACTTGGATGAAACTTCCTTGCAAAAAGGAAGCAAACTGAGGTGATCCCGCCGTTATATGTGCATTTAAACCCCTTCCTGATCTGATTCAAGAATGCTTCGGAGACATCCTTTCTCATAAATCTTCTAGGGTGAGATCCACCGCCAGACCAGTCAACCCAAGTGATGCTCCTATTCGAGTTCATCTCAGGGAGAATTTTGGTTACTAGAGTTGGGAAGTAGTGTTCATCCATGTAACACGGAGGCCTGCAATGATCTCTAAAAACAGGATGGTATTTCACGTCAGATATCATCTCGATCGCAACCTTCCGGTGAACTTCGAACCACTGTGAGCCTTTACGCCAGTCAGATAATGTCACGGTTGGCCGCATTTTCTTGTTGTATCGACCACGCCCCGCGTGTCTTGGGTCATCAAACGAACCCAGGAAGCTCTGGTTTGAGTTCGTAAGGTAGTTGTAGATTGTGCTGAAATTGAATACTGGAATGCAGGTCTCGGAGAGGAGGACGAATCTTTCATTGGAGAAATCGAGTAGAGCATTGGCCAATAAACGTCTCTCGGCATCTATCATAGTTGCTCTCCCCCATTCAGCTGGCTGCAGGAAAAACTTTAAATGCACTGGATATGCATATCAAAAAATCAAAGCCTGCAACATTCTTCTACTTCCATTGGGAGGACCCGAGTTTTGCCTGTCGATACATATACGAACTGAAAGCAAGAATAAATTTACGAGTTCTTACCTTGCTTGGTATCTGACGCTCGTAGAAGACTGGTGATTCAGGGCGTTTATTTGTGAATCCCGGTGGCCTGTGGAGGTAGATTGAGTAGAGCCCTTCATGTCCCTTGAAGAACATTTCCCAAAGTGGCGCCAAAGGCAGACTCCCTCTGGTCAAGAACATGAATGCAACCTTGGGTGTACGATTGTAAGGGTATTCATCAATATGTGGCACCATTGAGGCTCGCCATAATAGCTCCTTGTCACTCATAGAATGACACGGTTCCTTCGGAGTTAGCCAGTCTCTCAAGCTTGTGACTGGGAATCGCAATGGTTGCAGGGAAGGAGGAGACAAAAAAGAGCTGCAAAGAAAATATGAACATGGTGACCGAGATGGTGGAAGGGTAAAGGTAGCCGACTGGGGGAAGTAAGAATAATCTTCAGATACCAGATATCTCTTGACATTATTATTTACGAACACTGTAAGAATCACAACAAATGACACCAGCGACAAACATAAAACTACAGTGATTGTAGCTTGAAGACTGCCTTCTCGAACTGCTGTTCTGAAACGTGTGGACAGGTCTTTTAGAAACACAGTGATCTTACACTGCTTCATTTCCCCCACCCTGTCTATAGCTTAATGGTTTGATTTTCATTGATTCAAATCAGCAAGGTTTTTAAACCAAGACAGCGTGATCGGAGATTTTGGCAGGGCCTGAAACGTTAAAAAAAGAGCAAGGTACATGTAGCTTGAGCACATGGGAAATGCCAGAACAGAGAGGATTAGAAGCGTGAATTGCAAGACATACCTGATTTTCTGAGAAATGAATGAAAAGTTGGCATTAATTTACTGCAATCGGCTATGGGGTGTTACTGATTGAAAAGGTATGGATATCGTGGCTCAGGACCCATCACGCGCTCCCATACGTGAATAAAGCATGGATAGGATCAAGAATATCATGTGCTGGACAGTGAAATCAGTGAAGGCTGAAGCATTTACTATACTTAGAGGTATGTTCAATGTGAAATTTGGAATCTAACTCGTAGATATCGTATCGGAAGCTTCAAATTTTCTTGTACTGGAAAATATAGCAAAACTAAATAGGAAGCTTCTGCTGTCAGTGAGGAAAAAGGGGCCGAAACTTCTGTAGTCACCTCCTGATATGAGACAAATTCGTAATCTTGCAATGTAGGTTTTCAAGATTCATTTTAGACTGATTTCTGTTTAACATTTCACCACTCTCCCGATCAATGCTTATAGTCTATCCCTGCAATTGTTTAATACGTTCCCAGATTTTTTGTGATATTATCTAATGAATTAGATTGCCGTCAAAAAGATAATGGCCAGACTAGGAGAGAGAGGAAGTAAAAAGAGAAGCTTAACACACGGCATAATTGGTCCAAAACTAAGAAAATTAGAAAAGGGGTAAAAAGTAAAAACTAGCGAGCAATAAAACAACGCTTCTGGGCAGAGAAATCGATATAAATTTCTTCTATATACATGTTTTTTACATGTTCTCCGAAGGAATTTTATACATACAATATCTATATGTAGAATCTCTAATTGAATACATTGATGAGTTTCTAAAGGAAAGTACATAAATTATTATCGGGGACGCGAGAGCTCCTCGAACCGGCACGGTCGAGATTAACTGATCATAGTTTGACGCGTCCAAAATAACTATTTAGGTCCAAACCCTAGCACAACAGCTCAACACAATTAACTCGTGTACCAAATAGCAAGATGTTTCATAATCATCAATGCAGATTAACTAGTAGATGCACTAAGATATTCATGGCTGTGGTAACACTAAGACTAAGAGAGAGATCAACTCATCGAGATCACACACAAAAAAGACCTCACTTGGAATTTCACTTTACATTTATATAGAGCTGGAGCAATAGCATTGTGGTGCACGTTATCCTTAATATATGGGTGCCCAAATCCTTCTCAATTAAGGAAATACTCAGATTGGTTAGTCCACATGTTTAAAGCTTTGTAAAGCCAAGTACTTCTGTTGCTGAGAAATTAAACATCATAAATATCAACAATTGACTTCGTAGAAGTACCTTGTATCATAAATGGTGGGCTTTCTTTATACGGTCAGCACTCGATTCACTTTCCCCAAATTGTACAATAACAATCACCATATGAAAGCCATGATGCATTGAATATTTGCAAGAAAGCCCCAAATGGGACACATTGAACTGTCTTATTTTAAGTTAAGTTAGTACAATGAGTAGAGCACAGCAAAGATCACTGCACCTTAATTAGTATTGTTGGTATATTTAGGCTTTAGACCGTGACAGAAACCCAGCAGCAAGGTATGTGCAAATCCATCTGGATGGAAAATCCATTCCACAAGTTTTTTGGAGCTTCTCAATTGAAAATTCCTACAAGGCAGTATCCTCTAATCAGTCCCACTACAAAGTATCCATCTACACTGCAAGCAATCTTTTATTTCTCAGATTACAAGAGTGATATTTCATCGTATATGGTCCACATAATTGAATGACTAGGGAAAATTCAAGGTAAGGGATCCAACCTAAGTGATGCCAGACACCGCAGCTCTCCTCACTTGGGTTCAATTTTACCCACCTTCTCAGCAAAAGCAACCAAACTGCAATTAAAGGTGTCTACAGAGAAGCCCTGCACACTCTCCAAGGAATAGTTGGAATTTAACTCAAAAGAGGAAAATCTCACTAATTCCTGATTTTTATCCTAAATAGCATTGCTGTTTCCAGCTTTTGCAAGAAACGAGGAATTGCTAGAAATTCACAACAGCACTCATCTCACAAACAAAAAAGGAAATTAACTTGAGCACGTGAATAGATACAGCTAGTTTCATGTGGATTATCAGAAGCTCAGGGCAAAAAATACAGAGGTAATCGCGTGTTTAAAAAACATCTGTTAGCAAATGCACCTGCTTGAAAATTCAAAGATTCTGTGGATATTCTCTATAGTCAAGGTCACCAACCATAAAATAGATATATCAATCCAATCCCACCCCTCCTTTTCCCCAATACCCACTCATCTTATCACCATAAGTTATATCCTGTCCAAAACAACAGGCTCCGCATGTATGCAGCTATTATCCCCTACTATCCATAATAAAGCCTTTTAGTGTAACTGAGAATCAGGCCTTTTCTATTTTAAATTTGCCTAAGTCCTTTATGAGTATGAAAAGAAAGCACAGGGACTGTTGGCCTATGAATGAATACACAGAAAAACTAGAAACATCATGTACAACCATTCATACATGAATTGAAGAGGGGGGGTTGTAAAATGAAGGTGGAAGAAATTACCTTCGGCAACTTATTTTGTTGAGTCAAATGATCCACATGAAGTCTCACATTCGATGCAGCATGAGGCCAAAGACTGCGATCAATCCCTGAATATACATTAGCAACTATGTCAAATAATGTCTTAGCTCCATTTTCTATAGCTTCCAAGATGGATAATTCTCTACTTCTACGGTTCCTGCAGAATTAAAGAAAAGAGAGTGCAATTTAGCATTATGTAACTCTTCATAATCATTATCATTTAGCAAGATACAGTATTGAGTTGGCTAACTAGTAAGAGCATTGGTCATTTTACACAGCTTGGTAAACCACAATTGAAAAGCGTGCATAGCTTATATGAAATTGCAAGTCTAAACTAGATTAAAGCATTGTTTCCTAGCTCAAAATAGTCCATCCTGAGATCTTACTAATGTGCAGAGAAAAAGAAAAACTCCTAATGTGAGCTCGTAAAGAGAAGTCTCTATGGTCCTGCAATATCCAATCTCATATAAAAAGTTTAACTAAAAGCACAATAATACAGTGTGGTGGCTAAAGAAAGGAAAATGATTTATTCATACTTTAGATATCCGCAAAGCATGTGCTTTGGCCACAAATTAACTCTTCCATGCATTGGGATCAAGATGTGTGGGGCAAGCTCAATAAATTTGTAAGTCGATTGGAAGTAATCCTGCACAAACAACAAACCTCTTCACTAAGATGTTTAAATTATAAATAATATGTATATAAAACTTGGACAGAGGCAAGTTATTTGAACATTTTATATATACATTCCATTTTCCCATTACAGTTTGACTGATGTAGCAACCTCATGAACTGCATACCATGCATACCACAAAATCTAAGAAAATCAACTAACCAAAGTTTCTATTAGAAGGCCTTAGTGAGACTCTAAGGTTTCTGTAAATTCTGTTTCAGCCCCACTCCTGCCCTGGATCAGCTAAATCTCTCTGGAAAACAAATTCCTGATCTTCTCAAGTACTAGTCCACCCTTATCCATTTCAGAACAACCATTAATTTTCAAGTTCAAAGGCTATTCTATATAACATATTCTTTAGTCAAACACTAATACATAAGAATATATCATTACAACAGTGATACAAACAACAGATTTAGATTGACAGAACAAGGAAATTTAACTCCTGTTAGTAGTGCAAATATTAAAGCACGAGATTAATAATGTAGTATCATTGTGGCATATCATCTACTTACAGCCATATTTCCACCAGAAGCAATGTCCAGGAGGGCACTTCCTTGGCTGTAAAAAACCCACAAATACATTAGGAACGCAGATCGTAGAAAGCAATATGAAATGATTAGAACAAAAACTACATAAATGCTAAGTTCTTCTGTGTAGGTGCATGCAGCGGCAGAAGGTGAGTAATATTGTTGGGGGGCTAAGTTAAATATAATACGACTTTAAAGAGCAAATAAAATAAAATCAGAGGGATGAATCAGAATATCACAAGGATCAATATGAAAAATATGCAAAACTGTTGGGAGCATGGTGAAACTTTGGAAATTTTGATGGGGCTTAGACCTGTAGCCTGTTCAAGAACAGTTTATGCACAGCTGTGGCACCTGGGTGTGAAGGGTGTGGGGGATTTGCTCCAGAGAGTTTATATGCAACTGGAAACTGGAAATGAGTGCTTTGTTCATCAGAAGAGGTTTTAGAAGGGAACTTGAAAGAGGGAAAACTCCATTTAAAGATTAAAATCCTTTCAAGTCTCAATTACAGCTTCCTAGTAAATATGAAATGACTATTTGGCTATCCTAACAGAGAATTCTCTTGTATTCATCATATGAACCAATGATCACATCCCATGTCTTTACTCACAAACATGTCCAAACAGTCGCTAATGTAGGGGGTGAAAATACAGACAACAAGATTATATAAACTTTATCCATAGCCTTCATTTTCTTTGAAAACACAAAAACACGATGCATAAATATACAAATGTCAAGGGCAGGTTACTTTTTGGCTACACATAATAATGATTTCCTGTTTTTTATTGACATGATTTCAAATCACGGAAATGATAAGCCCTTCGCAATTCCATCATAGCATCATTTCCTAATTTATAAATAACATGGTTAAGACCGCCCTCAAGATGATAGCACAGTTCCATCAAGAATTTATTTTTAATGAATAAGTGCCGTCTTCTAAGAACCTTACCCCACACAATGATCGCCTACTATCAAGGAGTGAGTTTCGACATGAAGCAGTGCCAGATGCCCATCTGTATGTCCCTGATTGAAGAAAACCCTATATTTCAGCTAATAATTAAAAAGTAGGCCTTCTTTCATGGGTTGGGCGAATACGTACCCAGCTTTACCAACAAGCATGGAATATGAAGAGCACAAATTACAGACATTACAAGTTTCAATGAAACTTGGTTTTTCATCTCACAACTACAAATCACATAGAAAAAATTACCGGAGCAAAAATGATATTCAATCTCTGACCACCAATGCAAATGTCTTCTCCTCCAGAAACTGAGATGTGGCCAAGCGACCAGTCATCTGCAAAATATATGGTGTCTACTAAACTTCCATGAAGTGAATGAGATTGAAAATAATGTTTATTAACCCAGGAGCAGTTGATTCATGGATTTTACATCACTATTTGAAATTGGTGTATATGATACAAAGAAAAGAGAACATTTTTTTACAGATGTCATATATTTAAACACTGCATAACAAAATGATATTATCACAATGCCATAGTAATTATAACCTTTCCTAATGCGGCGCATTGTGTTCTCATGTGCTAATAAAGTTGCATTGGGATTGCATTTTTGGATCACAGAGAGGCCTGAAACAAACCACCAGACAGCAAATCAGAACCAAAGTAGAAAAGTTGATATTTAAGAGTTCAGGCAAAGTGTAAGTTATGATCCCAAAGTGTTAGTTACAGCATTTTTGCATATCTTACCATCAACATGATCTCCATGGTGGTGGGTAACAAAGACGACCAACTTTTTTGACAGAGCAGCAACAATTTTCAAGAGCTGATCAAGCAAAATAAAGCACAAATCAACTTTTTATATGCTAAACTAATAGAACAGTTTGTGTGTGTATTGTATGACAACAAATATTATGGCATCCAAACAAGATACATCATGCACTTGGATCAATAGCCCAACAAAGAGTATTATAGAGATCCCGAGTGTATGGTACAATATTTTTTCCCTTCCAGTTAGGTTCTAACAAGTTTTTTTATTTCAGTTAAATCACGGCCTGCTTCCACTTATGAGCTTGTCATCCAATACAATTGCTGCAGCTGCCAATGTGTCAAGAAAATCTAGGCTGCATTGTGGGAAGAGTGCATTGAAGACATGTTGCATGCCCAATTTCACAGAGTTTACTTCTGCTAGGATTTTTGAGCAATTCAGAAACTCATATGTACAACGCATGCTTCAGAGTCAGTAGCCAGCAGACGTACCTCCTCATGAAAATCAGCTTGGCATCCTGGGTCCACTATCAATGCATCTCCATGAGCTACAAAATTATAATCTTCACTTTCATTTTTAACACTCTTAGGTGCAAATATAACCAGGTTTGTTGTATGGAAAGGCTTGGCTGTTCTACTTTTCATAGGCACGATTATAACACCAGGTGGATATTCCTGAAAAGGAGAATAAATGTCATCTAACAAGATTTCACACCAATATGTTTCAGGGTTTTCATAAATAATGGAAGTCCAAAAATTGGATAAGAACACTAGCAGAACATCAAATGCATATGCAGTTATCAGAATAGGGCACATTCAAAATCAAATATTTGTAAGAAGCATTATAAATAAGCCTCTTGTAACAAGTTGTCTCGATTGAAAGTGTAATGAATTTCTTTGTTACATTTTCTAGAGCACTGCCCTGTCTACAAAACTATTAACAGGTCTTCTTTTTTGCTGTTGTTTGGGTGGAACATGACAGCATAATAACCACTTAAACATGGTGAGAAATGCTGATAGAAATAGCAAGTGTCCAAGTCAGTAGGTTCTGATTTCCTCAACTGTAATTTTCCATTATAAGAGAATCTTTTAACAGGCATTTGAGAGCCAGTTTAATGAACAAAAAAATATAATTCCAAAATAAGTTTCTTAAAGAAATGCATCCAGCAAACCTGATAATGCGTAGCATTCACTTTCTCTGAAGATTGTGCCGAATCATTTATAAGACCAAGAACTACCATAGGTCCCACACGTTCACTACTATGTTTCACATCCACAAGCCAGCTCAAACAACTTGCGACAGACATCCACTTACACAGCTCTGCATTTGTAATCCCGTTCAATCCAAATTAGTTTTGCGAGCCTCACCAAAGATACAACGGTAGTACTAATAACTAAAACAGAACCAAATTGAGATTTTATGAGACAAAAATGTATTTCCAAACACCAGGCATATCTAGGTCCATCAACGTGAGTTTCAACAGATTCTACTGTAACAATCTTCAAACCTCAATTCTCTACCAACATCAACGTCAGCAGGGCTAGCTATTTCGTGTAGCGCGTGTGTGAAACAGATTAACATAGATAAAATCAGACCTGGTAAGTTTTGATTCCCAGGTAACAATCTCCCTACAATGTACACTGTATGAACTGGCAATCCTGGGCCAAACTCAGCTTCCTCCACAAGCTTCAAAAATCTCCACTCTCCTCCATCACTTACCTTAAACCCCACTTGCTCCAAAACCTTAAGATACAAAAACCAAGAAAACCCAGTTCATTAATCAATAAAACAAAACATACACACGATTTATATTACAAAATCAACTCATGGGATTACCTTGTTAATAGCCGACTCGACATCGAATTTTCCCAAATCAGTCTTCTCCAAGCCTTCTATAACAATAGCACCAGACTCCAATTCTCCGTCTTCAAGGTCCAGCTTTGTAGAGGGTAAGTCCCAGAGATCCGAGTCAACAAATGTATCATACTCTTCGACGCCGAATTTTGGAGGCGGGTTTTGCTTTACAAGAAGAAATTCGGCTTCGTTTAAGGGATTTTTGAGGATTAAAGCAAGATTGTAGGTGACCATTTTTACTTCGACTTTTTTAGTGAGGTTGAAGATGTGAGAGCAGTGAGGGAAGATTAGGTGTCGATATAGATTATAGACAGATGAGGGTTAATGCAGCAGCTGTACAGAATCTACAGATATGTCGGTGAAGTGGCAGTAGGTAAAAAGAGGACAGCCCACTTTTTATTCATTGTATTAATTATTTAATATCTCTAGATTTAATTTAATACGAAATAACATAAGGTTTTGTCAGATTACATTTTTCTAGATAGAATTCATTGTCATGATTAATACGATTCATTTATATATATACACACACACGAATAAAATACATTTTATGATACAAATAGAAGAGCGTTTGTAAGAGTCATGATACTTTTTTTTAATTGTATTGATATTTTTTACTTAAGAGTATTTGTTTCTGTATATCAAAAGTATTTTTATTTTTTATTTAATTTTAAAAAAAGTGTTTTGATATGTATTTTAATATATTGATATTAAAATTGTTTTTTTTTAAATATATTATTAAAGAAATACTTTACCATCAATTCCCTTTTTATTGGAGAAATATACCTCTCTTCTAAAACGCTGCAGTGTCTTTGACGGTTTTCTACTGGTAACAGCCGTCTTCTGGTTTCACACCCCGTCCCTTCTCCTTCTCCTTCTGCTTCTTCTTTGTACTTGTGTCTTTCGGAGTGCAAATAACTTTAAAATCCATAGCTGGATAGTACAAGATTTTCAATTTCTTACGGTTTGTGCCTTCAGAGCAAAAGTCTTGCTGTCTAAATACGAAAGTAAATTTGGTCGGTTCTGGGTGCAGATTATTCCTCCAACCGGGCATGATAGTGGCACTCATTTCCTCAGCTGATTGACGGATGTGGATGCATGTTATCTACGGATTGAACATTTATAACATATAAGAGATATAAACTCGGAGAAAACGAGTAAATCATATCCGATAGTATAACTGGTTGAGGTTTAGTTTTGGCACCATAATATTCTCCATTCCGAGATTGGTTCGGCTACATGATAAAGGCTTTGAGAAGGCAACTATTTTTGTTGCAGAGAAATTAATCACAGCTATCCATATATTTATATCAATGATTGGCTTTTGTATAAGCACCTTGTATCATAAAATGCTGCCCTTCTTCAGAACGTTTAGTAGCCGGTGCATCTTAAACACTTTCCTGAAGGCTCGAACAGACGATGAATGATCACCTTAAGGGAGCTATAATGCATCGGTCATTTTCCAGAGAGCTGCAAATTGCACGCCATTATCTCACTTACTTTCAGGTAAGCTTGTACTTTAAGGAGTAGAGCACCGCAAAGCTGACAACTGCTCCACCGATCAGTATTTTGAGTATATGTAGGTTCTTGGACCGTGACAGAAATTCAGCAGCAAGATATGCCCAAATCCATCTGGATACAAAATGCACCCCGCAAGTCCTTTGGAACTTCTTAATCGAAAATTCCTACAAGGCAGTATCCTTTAATCAGTCCCCGACAAATTATCCAACCTATGATGCAGCCGATCTTTCAAAGTGCGATTGTGGTAGCTTTTCAAAGTGTTTATCGTGCCGAAATACATCAAAATGATGTTTTTTTATTTTTTAAAAATCATTTTTGAAATCAGCACATCAAAATATCTAAAACACACAAAAACGTATTCATTTAAAATGAAAAAAAAAATCAAATTTCAGCCAATAGCCGGTAGGATCGCAATGCCAAACGATATGAATTTACAAGATTGTAAAACAAGATATCGTCAGTATGTAGTTGAATGACAAGAGAAAAATGAATGGAAGAGATGAGACGGCGGTGGGTAAATGGGCATCAGATTTTCACTAATTTCAAATTGTTATCCTAAACAGCATTGCTGTTTCCAAATTGTCCAAGACACAAGGAATTGCTACAGTTCCACAAGCTAGACTCCTCACGTGCATACGCATCAAAAACAAACCTCGAGTGTGAAACTACAGATCAGCAGGTGAGGAGGTATGCCCAGTGAGAAGTGGATTATCAGAAGCTCAAGGGGAAAAAAACAATCAGATGCGCATGAAAAATTGAAGATACTATTAGAGAATAATATAAATCATATTCTAGAGTTTCACCTAATAGTTTAAGCTTTTAGATTAGATGATTCCTTGACATAATATCAGAGCCTCATTGTTACCTAACGTTCACGAATTCAAATCCCATCACCCTCATTCTATTTGATAAAAAATCAAGCACAAGGTAATGTGGTATGTGCAAGTTTTAAGCCCAAATAGCTTTCACTTGAGGGGGGGTGTTGGAGAATAATATAAATCATATCTTGAAGTTTCACCTAATAGCTTAAGCTTTTACGTGAGATGGTTAGTTAACAGATACACACTATTCAGCGCTATGTTTTCATGAATATACAAATACTATAAGTGATTGCAGCTACAAGATTATGTGAATAATAGCTGTAGTAAAGGTCAATCCAACCCCTCCCTCCATTTTTCCAATATGCACTCATCTTGTCACCATAGGTTCTATTCTTTTCAAAACACAAGCTGAGTACTAACACGGCTATTATCCCCTTCTATCCATAGAAGTCTTTTGTATAACTGCATACCAGTTTTTTTTTTTCTTAAAAAAAAATCTTCAAGCACTCTATGAGTATTACCCCACCCCCACCCGGTTTATTACTGTCAATGAGTAACAATAAGGAAAGCATAGGAACTATTTGGTATTTGCCTATGAATGAATACACAGAGAAACCAGAACAATACTATACAAATGTTTATATTTACTGTTAGAAGGAAAATAAATTTGTAACATAAACATGGAAGAAATTACCTTTGGTAACTTATTTTGTTGAGCCAAATGCTCCACGTGAAGCCTCACATTTGATGAAGCAGGAATCCAAAGACTGCGATCAACCTCAGAATATACATTGGCAACTATGTCAATTAAAGTCTTTGCTCCATTTTCTATTGCTTCCAAGATGGATAATTCTCTACTTCTACGATTCCTGCACGAAAAGGAAAAAATCAAGTGCAGATCAGTATTGTGCAACTCTCCTGATCATTATTGTTTAGTGAGCTAGAACATCGAGTTGACAAAAGAATAAGACCATTGGTCGATTTATAGTTATACAGCTTGGTGAACCACAATTGAACAGCATGCACATCTATATGAAATTGCAAGTCTAAACTAGGTAAAGTATTTATTTCTTGGCTCAAAATAGTCCAGTCTGAGATCTTCCTACTGTATAGAAAAAAGAAAAGACTGTTCGACCACCTGAGCGTGAAAGAAAATTCCTAATGTGAAACTGTAAAAATAATTCTTCAAGGTCATGCTTCCTTGAAAATTCAACCTAAAGAACAATGATACAGAGTTGTGGCTAACGAAACAAAAGTGATATGTTTCATACTTTAGATATCCACAAAGCATGCGCTTAGGCCACAAATTAACTCTTCCATGCATTGGGATCAAAACATGTGGGGCAAGATCAATAAATTTGTAAGTCGATTGGAAGTAATCCTGCATAGTCAATAAACCTCTCCAGTAAGATGTTTAAATTAAATACAAGGAAAATAAAAACTCGGACAGCAGCAATTTATTTGAACATATTCATGGACAGCATATCACGAGTTTAAAAAGAATTGACAGACAAAAGTGTCTGCTCTCCACAAGGCTCATAGAAGGCTCGGTGAAACACAGGTTCAGCTCTATTCCAGCCCCATTCCTGCACTCGATGAGCTATTTTTAACATTAATGCCTCCAAATACATATCCCTAATCTTCTCAAATATTAGTCTACACATATTGATTGCAGAAAACCCTCGGTTTTCAAATGCTATTCTGTATCACATTTTTTAGTCAAAGCACCATCGTAGCACAAAAGAATATACTGATACATACCGATACCAATAACAGAATAGTTTTGATGGGACAAGCAAATTTAACAGCTGCTGGTAGTGCATATATATTAAAGCACAAGATTAATAATGTATTCACTTTAGTTTCTTTATCTACTCACAGTCATATTTCCACCAGAAGTAATGTCCAGGAGGGCACTTCCTTGACTGCAACAAACCCATAGATGAATTAGGAATGTGGATCCTAGAAAACAATATGAAAGAATGGTAATAAAAACTAAAGTTATGTGAGGTTTTTCTGTGTTGGTGAACACACACACTGGCAGAAAATGGGAGGAGAAAAGGTAGGTAAACAAGGAGGGAGCTCCTTGGAGTTTATATGCAACTGAAAATGAGTGCATTGTTCATCTGAAAATTTTAGAAAACTGTGCAGACACTCAATAATGTGGAGGTGAAAATACAGATAACATGATTGTATAAACTTTATCCATAGCCTTCATTTTCTTTGAAATTACACAAAAATGCAACACGTAAATATACAAATGTAAAGGCAAGTTTCTTTTGGCTCCAACTAATTATGATTTCTTTTTTTATGAGCATATGATTTCATAACATTGAAACGATATGCCTTTCACTCTTCCATCATAGCATCATTTTCTAGTTTATAAATCACATGGTTGTGACTGCCCTCAATACGATAATGTAGTTCTGTCAAGAATCTATTGTCATTGATAATCGCAGTCTTCAAAGAATCTTACCCCACACAATGATCACCTACTATCAACGAGTGAGTATCAACATGAAGCAATGCCAAATGCCCATCAGTATGTCCCTGATTGAAGACAGCCCTATATTTCAGCTAACAATTAAAAAGTACACCTTTTTATGGGGGGGTATGAAGTACACAAAATGTACTATAAATTCTTTACCAGCATGTAAGGAATATAAAGGAAACAAATTACAGACATTCCAAATTTCAGTGAAACTAGGTTTTCATCTTGTAACTATTCCAAAACAAACAATCATGCAGAAAGAATTACCGGAGCAAAAATAATATTCAATCTCTGACCACCGATGCAAATGTCTTCACCTCCAGTGACTGCGATGTGATTAAGAGACCAGTCACCTGCAAAATATAAGATGTCTACTAAGCTTCAACAAAGTTAACAGGATTGAAAATGTTCATTAACCTGAAAAAAGTTATTTCATGAATCACTGCGCTTAAAGTTGGTGATTATGGTATTAAGAAAAGAAAGAAATCTTAACAAACACTGTTTTTTAAACACTCCATAACAAAGTGACATCATCACTATGCCAAAGTAATTGCAACCTTTCCCAATGTGGCGCATTGAGTTCTTGTGTGCTAATAAAGTGGCATTAGGATTGCATTTTTGGATGACAGAAAGACCTGAAAGAAACCACGAGAGAGAATATCAGAACCAATGTCTAAACTGTGTAATTAAGTGTGGCACAAGCATCTAAAATGAGAAAGGCACGTAACTTAATATTTAGAAAGTTCAGGCAAAAATACACAATTCAGCATGCTATTATTGCCTCAGCCATTAGGAAAAGTTAGAGAGGTCATAAGGATCATGGTATACAAGGAGAGGAATACTCTACGCTGGTTCCTATGCTTTTGCATATCTTACCATCTACATGATCTCTGTGGTGATGGGTAACAAAGACGACCAGCTTTTTTGACAGAGGAGCAACAACTTTCAAGAGCTGATGAAGCAAATGGTAGAGTGATCAATTTTTTAATTAGAAGATATGCCATAAAAGAATTAAATATTTAAGCCCGTGCCTGCAATTTTACTGACATCATAAACACAAACCTGAGCAAAAAACAAATTAGAAGAAATGACTACAGTCTATCCCCGTACACAACCAAATCAAAGTATGCACTTGTAAAAGGTTATCACATTCAATTCAGTTCTGTATGTGCCTTCTTCATTTTATTCTTCTTCTTTTCTTTCAGGGAACTAGAGTGAATTTGATAGGAGCAGAGGTTGATAGGAACAAAGTTGTGCAAGAAATTCAAAGATGAATAATATTTTAACAGCATTGGAATTGATACTTGGGAAATGTCTTTTATAAGCTAACTAAAAGAACAGTCTGTGTGCTTTATTTTGTGACCATAAATATCATGAAATTGCAACTAGATGAATCGTGCACAAAGATAATTGGCCCGGGGGACAATTTTGGAGATTTTGAGAGGTATGATCTAGGAATAATAATTTTTTTCATCATACAACCTGTTTCCAATATGAGCTTGTCATCCTAAATACAATTGCTGCAGTTGCCAATGTGTCAAGAAAATGCAGTCTGCATTGCGTGAAGATAGCATTGAAACACATTGCTTGCCCACTTTCACAGAGTTACTTATGTTATGATTTTGGAGCAAAATGTGGCTCACATACCTCCTTTTGAAAATTAGCACGGCATCCTGGGTCCACTATCAATGCATCTCCGTGTGCTACAAAATTGTAATCCTCGCATTTATTTTTTACACTCTCAGGCGCAAATACAACCAAGTTTGTTGTATGGAAAGGCTTAGCTGTTCTACTTCTCATAGGCACAATTATAACACCAGGTGGATATTCCTGAAAATGCGAATTATATTTAATAACAAGAAATACAATCTTCATTTTAGTTAAAGGGAAAGAGACCGATATCTTCTATAAAACTCAGAAATGCATAAATCAGGTAGAGAATCAGTGGTTGAAATGCAGTAATCAAATAAGGCACATCCAAAACAAACCAAAAAAATTGTGAAATGAACATTATAAATAAACCCTCTTGTGACAAAATTGTCGATTGAATACTGGTATACATTTCCATGTTACATTTTTCTAGAACACAATTCTGTTCTACAAAAATATTTTTAACAGTTGTCTCTCTTCTCTTTTTTGTTATCATTAGGGTGAAGCATGAAAGCATAGGAGAATTGCTCGTAAAAATAGCAAGCATCCAAGTCAAGTGGGTTTTCATTTCCACAACAGTCATTTCCCACAAGGAAATAATATTTTCACATGCATCTAGCTTCATAATACGTTTGCTACCAGAAGTGCATCTAGCAGACCTGATAATCCAAGGCAGTGTCCACTTTCCCTGGAGAATTCACCGAATCATTAATAAGACCAAGGACTACCATGGGTCCCACGCGATCACTACAGGGTTTTACATCCACAAGCCAGCTTAAACAACTCTGGATAGACATCCACTTACACAGCTCTGCATATGTAATTACAAGAGATTTAAATTAGTTTTGTGCAACTTACCATAGATAATAGCAGCCTAGTTAACATTAACAAAACAGCTAAATCTGTTTCACTGCTCAAATAATTTGATATATTTCTCTGGTCTTTGGTCAACAAATTCGTGCATTAGATGGATTGGGAAGCTGAGTTATCGTGTTCCAACAACGGTGGAGCAAAATGTCATGTTTGATGTGACAATAGACTAACTGACTACCTATCGTCTATGGAATTCCTTTGTCAAAAAGAGGGGGCGCAAGAAAAATAATGACCCTGGGCCCGCAGGTCTCGCTCGGGCCCACATGGTCTTTGTTATAACAAGCCATGGGGTCTTTTTTTATTGCCTTTGGGTTTTCAACCCCTTGTTTTCTTTTTTATCTTTTTATTTTTTTTCTTTTAATATATATATGTGTGTGTTTATTGTATTTGGTTTTTTGTCTTTTTTTATTTCCTTCAGGAACATGCCCATGATTTTTTTTAATTGGTTCTTTGTTTTTTTCCTAACTTTTATTTTTACTCTTTGGTTCTTTTCCAATCTTATACATTAAACTTGAGTTTTTCCTGAATTTTATTATTTAATATTATATTAATTGTAAATTATTTTTTAAAGTTTATAAAATAAAACTAATTATTCAAATGGAATTTAAGACAGGAACGGAAAAGGGTGAAATTCACTTTTTCTTGCTTCAATTGTTTTAAAACTATAAGTTTACTCATTAAACTAAACATATTTGTTTAAAAAATAAGCCAACATATTTGTTTTTTTCATTTCAAGTGTTTGTAAAAATAAATTGTTTCTTTAATTATTTTCTTTAGTGTTTTTAGATATATTGTTATGAGAAATAATATAAAATATATATATTATTTTAATATAATTCCTAATAAAAATAAAATAAAAAATAACGTAAGTTTAAGATATAGAGAGATTTTGATGAAGCTTTAATTTAATTGATGTACCCCAATTCTTTCGCAACAGCGCATCACCAAAGCTATCTTGGCTTCAGTGTAAATGACCATTTGAAAATTGAAATACTTAAGTTGTGGTTGTTTAAAAAAAAAAATTATTATTTTTTAAAATGATTTTTGATATTAAAATTATTTAAAAATAATAAAAAAAATAATTTATAGCAAAAAAAAAGTTATAAACACCCAAAACTCGTAGAAGCTTACGTTATGGATAAAAAATAATTCTGTGCGGAACCAATTCAAAAAAGAATCCTATATACAGAACCCGAATCTATTTTATCAATAACAAGATAGTTTTTTATTCCAGTCAACAAAATTAACACAGCTAAAAACAAACCTGGCAAATTCCGGTTCCGGTTCAACAATTTTCCCGAAATGTACACTGTATGAACTGGCAATCCTGGGCCAAACTCAGCTTCCTCTAGATGCTTCAAAAACCTCCACTCTCCTCCATCATTTGCCGTAAACCCCACTTGCTCCAAAACCTGCAAAAGCCGCACAAAAAATAAAAACAATTGAAACCCGATTTTCTAACCGGTAAAACAACACAGGCCCACAATTTAAAAACACAAAATTAAGCTTGCAAATCACCTTGTTAATAGCCGAATCAAAATCAAATCTGCGCAGAGTGGTCCTCTCTATGCCTTCGATAACAAAACTACCAGGCTCCAATTCTCCTTCTACAAGTTCCAGCTTCTTTGAAGGTAAGTCCCAGAGATCAGAGTCAACGAATGAATCATACTCTTCAATTCCGAGTTTTGGAGGTGGGGTTTGCTTTGCAAGGAGGAATTCGGCATCGTTTGAGGGGTTTCCGAGGATTAAAGCGAGATTGTACGTTGCCATTGCTGGAATAGCTTAGTGAGGTTCAAGAGGGAGAGAACAATTAAGGATGGATGATTAGGTTTTTATAATAAATATTGACAGATAGAGAGTTAATGCAGTGACTCAACAGAAAATAATAGTGACCCGGAGGGAGGTGCGTTTATTGAAGGTACACTTGGGATGGAAGGTTTTAATCGGTGTTATCGTTAATAGAGGACGACTACTTTTGTTTATTGTCTTAATATCACCATATTTAATTTAATACGGAAGAATATATTTTATTTTGGCATGATTTTTTTGTGTCTTTTTCTTCCTCGCCAGCAGCAATCCTTTTTTTTTATTTTCCCAATCCCTTCTCTCTTTTTTCTTAAATAATTTCATATCTAACTTTCTTGTGACTAAATTCGATCTCTTCGTCATACAAATAACTCTCAATCTAAACCTTTTTCTTTTTAATTGTGCAGAAATGAAAAGTACAAAAATAATCTCCTAGCAAAGCCAACACTAACCATGCTCTTTTTATACAGCATCGATCCATTTCCTTGCAAGAAAAAGAAAAACGGATAAAAAATATATTTTGATCTTGTCGAACGCTTCTTCTCCTAGCTATCTTCTTCTTTTTCAATGCTATCTTCTTCTCCTTTTTTTATAATGATCGGGGTTTTACGCTTTTCTAAATTAATCGAGGAATGGTAGACTCAATCAGGTCATAGTATATCAAAGTATAAATCCTTGTTGGTGGGTCAGTTATAACATCCGACCCCTTCTAGTTAGTTCAAAATTAGCCAACCAACTGGCCACATGATTGGCCTCCCTGTAAATATGTAATGTTTTCACTTTCCAATTCCTACCCAACAAATCTCTAATTTGCATAATAAGATTATAATTTCTATTTATCCTCATACTATTCTCATTAATAATCTCAACTACCACCTTGGAATCCGACTCTAAAACCACTTTTCGAAACCCTTTATCCCATATGTTGTAACCCCGTATATGTAGCCCATAATTCCGCAGTCATGGACAAACAAATACCAATATTTCTTGCAAACCCCCTATCCACGACCCCATATGGTCTCGAATAACCCCACCGACACCTGGCATCCCTGGATTACCCTTACTGTATCCATCCACATTTAGTTTGATCCATTCCTCTACTGGTATTTCCATCCCATGTGCTCAACCTTCGTGTCGCCTTTCATTCAACCATATCCACCTCTCTGTAGTTTCTTCCTGTCTTCAATCATTCTTTTTATAGCAAGAACAGTCCCAAACCAATTACCCGGGTCTCCATTAAACGTTCGACTACATCTCTCCTTCCAAATATACCATAGAGTTATGCTGAATACCAGATGTCCGTCACAATATCGCATAGTTCTATTTTGGGGGGTTAAATTAGAAATCAACCAAACATACCAATTTTGGTTAAAGAACAACTCTCTTTTCTCGAACTTGACGAAGACCTCCCAAATTTTTCGTGCTTTAGGGTAATCTCGTAAAAGCATGAGTTGAGGTTTCCACTTCATTAACACAATGACAACAACATCTATTATCTGATATTCTTCTTCTCCATCTCTTCTCATTAGTCATGATAACATTATATGTTAGAGTCCATAGAAACACTTTGATACGTTCCATTCCTTTCCACCTCCAAATAATCCTCCACATAAGGTCTCAATCCAAAGCCCCCCTTCCTCTTGCACTGTATATGTTGTTTGAACTGTAAATCTTCCATCCGCGGAGTGATCTCATACCACTGTGTCTGCTCTCACATCCTGCTTAGGAGGAATGTAACTAACAATACTCATCACAACTTGTATAGGTAGTAAGTGCGCAAACACCTCCCATTTCCAACTGCCCATACCATCTACCATCTCAGCCACTGAGTAGTTGAGAGTGTCTATCTAATCCTCTGGATTTACATGATTAATAAGGGACTCATAGCTCCCCAGCCACCGATTTTTTCAAAACAAAATCCGTCTATCGTTTCCCAAACTCCATCTGATATTCTGATGTACTATATTTCATTCCCGACAAATAGACTTCAATAACAATGAATCTCTTGAGGTTGCCAATAGATGGTCTTCTCCCCTATTAGATCTCATATATTTGTCTTTTAAAAATTGCACCTAAAAACTATTTTCCTGTACCTTTCCCCAGACCAATTTCATTGTAAAGACTTTATTCTCAATGTTATCTTCTCATTTCAACAAATATACATGAAAAACGTTTTAGTTAACCATCTCATTTAAAATGAAACTTCATAATATAATTTATATTATTATTTAACATATTCTCTCAAATAAAAATCTTTTGGGCTTTAAACTTCACAGACTCATCGTACCGTGCTTATTTTTATTAAATAAAATTGAGGGTGGTGAGATTTAAATTCATAACCGCTAGATCAACAAGACTCTGATACTATGTTGAGAAGTCATCTAGGTGAAACTCAATAATATAACTTATATTATTTTTTAATAAAATGATTTTCATGTTGACTGAAAAAGAAAGATAGACGGGTAACAACAAATATGTTTGACTTCTTTTACCTGGCTAGCTAGATGGTCATTAAAAAAAATGAAATCTAGATAAACGTTTGGAGTGAGATCCAAATCCAGGAATTTTGGCATAGACTTTATAAAAGAAGGCTGTTTTCTTATTTCTTGCTTTTTCATACACGGGCAGTGGATGTGGAGTTTTTTAATTGATTTGGGGGCTAGGACTAGGCATGGGCTCGATCTGGTTTGCCCTGGTATTGCATTTTCTCTGGGCTTATCTCCAAATGAGAAAATCTCCATGGGCTGGAGTCAGAAATGGCCTTGGTCTTTGCTGTCTATACTGTCATACGTGATATCATGAATTTGTTTTTAGAATTATGTATAAACTCAATCATGCTCTACATTTTGTAAAGCTTCCGAAGAGATCATGATTCATGACTTGTCCGTGATGTAAAAGTTGCATAATTAACCAATGGTTCAGGCAAAAGAGAAACGCAGGATGCCACAAAGATTAAGCATCTCCGCATGGCAGGAGCTACAAAGGCCACACAATACTGGAGTGCTGAGCGCACGCAATGCAGAAGACCAGCGGTGGTAACCCTAAATTTGGGGCACTCCATCAGGCCTGTATTACCCAAGTCAACTGTCCTCCAGGTGAACAGGAAACGTTACTGGGCAGTGTTTTGTCTAGTCAACCTGCATTCCCAGCTGAAATCTTCTCCTTCTGAAAAAAGTTTATTGGTACCAGCACCAGTGTAATGTGCTTAATGTTTGTTCTTCACTTTTACTCTGACAAGAATTTCTAGAATTGATCAGATTTTCTTCACTTTTATTGGTTCTGGATCTACATCGAATTGCACGGGCTCGATGCATCTGGGTGGAAATATATGGAATTTGGCTTTTCATGGAGCATAAAAGATGTTCGGGATCTTTTTCCATGGCAAATAATTTTTGGACAGGTGGCGTTATTTATATCAAAACACACGTGGATGCCATTGAGACGCTTTGATAAATTGAGTAGTGGATACCGAATTTTCAATTATAAGATCATTGCCAGAAGGGTTTCCTTGATCCATTCTTAAAAAAAGCATCTGCATCTTCTGAGAATATATAATTTTAGTCTTCAACTTAGGTAGAACGAAGTAAATTATGGTAATATTATATGCTCAGTGTGGGAAACTTTATGAAGTTTATGGATAGTGCTTTAAACAGATCAAAATGAAGAGGTAGGTGAGATTGACAGCACCTCATCTGGAGAAGGTTATAGTGGTAACTTTTGGGCCATGGTGGATTATCCATATTTAGTGGGGCAATATTTAATAGAAGAATGTGTGCCCAACATAAGCATGACACACTCATTCAATTGACCAATTGATTCAATATTGGTTTTCCACGCTCACCCACTTACAGGGGAAACGCCTGCATGGTTGAGTGCCCTGTCCAATAGCATCCACGCAAAAGAGTTTCTCTCTCTGGTGTACATAAATAAAGCAGAAAAGAAAAATATTTGTGTTATATTAAATTAGTAGGAGGCATATAACGCCATTTAACTTTACAAAACATCTTCCTTTCTCCATTCATTTAATCATGGAAGCACCTTTAATTGTTTGGATTCCATGCATGCACCATACTCTCGGGAAGAAAAGTCCTTTTTTTTTTCTTTTTATAATAAATAGTGCTCAGCGGGCTAAATTAAGCTAGCTCAGATTATTTATGTGTTTTTTATTTGATATTTTCTAATATTATTATTTAATAAAAATCAAATTCCATAATCTATTTGATTTATTTTTTATAAAATATCTTTATCTATGTGAATAAAAAGAGAGAGAATTATAATGGTCTCCCCTCCAGTTATATTTGATTTTTACGATTTAGGATAGCACAAATGAACAATCAAATGATCTAGTTGCTGAAAGCAACGGTAATCTCCTCCAGATAGTAGGGAGCGGCAGGATAGAACCTTGCGCTGGCACGGGCATGTCCCGTGCCACCTGGCGACTGGCACACCTTCCACGCCCGTTTCATGTGCTCCCTTCATGCCTTCCTTGAGGATAACAACCGGATCGGCCCTTTCCAAAGCGTACGTGGTATTTTTCTCTTTCAATCTTGCTCCCTTCCATTCTCGATTTTTTTAATATATATGTGTGTATACACACACATTTTTGCCAGTTTTTCAATAGATTTTTTTTTGGTTTTTTTGTTGTTTCTTTTTGAAAAATATCTTTTCACTAATATCTCCTTGTATTTATTTTATGTAAAATAGTTTACAAGAACAAATGTCAAAAAAATATATTTTACAGTCAACTATACAAACTTAATTCAAATATTGTAAGTGAAATATCATAAAATATTTTATTAGTAGAATATAAACTAGGTTTTAAGGATGACTATAAATTATTTTATTGGCTGGTTTTCTTTCAAATATTTGATGATAGACAAATATAAAAACAAAACATTTTATGAAAACTACTTTCCAGGAATAGATCAAAAATAATCTGTAAAAGCATACCCTGTTCCACTCGCATAATGTAAAATAGTCTAACAAAATTCATTCAGGAATAAATTTACTTCAACACATAAAAAACTGTATACTTATGTTATCTGCTTAATTAATAATCATTGTTTTAGAGTAATGGCAGAAATGCTTGATACTTTTATTGACTTCTTTTTCTGAAAAATAATGAAAAATGCAGACAATTCAATGGCAATAAATAGCATCGTTAAAATTCTTGTACTTGCATTTTTTATAAAAAAAAACTTAGAACAACTAGACTTTTAATTATTCACATGTGCTCGTAAAATATATTTTTTAAGGGTGGAGTTTCTTACTTCCATTTTTTTATTGTTAAAATTCGTCTTGATTTAAAATTCTCAGGTAATTACGTGACACTGTCTAATAAAAAAAAATATGAATGCAAACTTACATTTCTAGAGTTTAAATAGAGACTAAATATTCGATAAAAAATAGAGATTAATAAAAGCAGCTCGATAAATATAAATATGGTAACACGGGACTGTATGCATGGCGCGTATGCTAAAAGCAATTTTATTCAAGATTGCATTTTAAAATAGCTGTCTTCATTTAAAGATCACAGTCACGAGTAGTATTAATGGAGATGTAGAAGCATCGCATTTCTGACGTACTACGAACTATTGACAGACCAAACAGCAAAACCTCAAAATTGGAAGAGTTGCCTCTCCTACCGGTTTCACATTGGGTTTTAAAATTATTTTTTAAAAATAAAAATTACTATTTTATTACATTTTTAATTAAAAAAATTAATAAACAATTTCAATTGGATTTAAAAATAGACACCGAATTACAAAAAATTCCTTAAAAAATAAAAACAAGCCTAAACACGACGAGGGCTTCCTTATGTGGAGAGTCTGGATGTGGTTATTCCCAAGTGTCTTCCCAAATAATTAATGCATAGAGAAACTCATTTTAATATTGAAAAGAAAAATACGAAACAAGAAATCAAATACTAAGTAAATATAGGAAATATTCGGAGCAATGGTCAGATCGATGAGAAGGATGGACGCCATTGATGTCACACGATTGACGAAAGGGGTCATGAAAAGGAGCACTCGTTGAACATGCTTTGCTCTAATGATACAATAATTAATCAACCACCACGTGCGATGTTTTTGTCTGGTAGACCAACTTGATGACCATATTGTCCCTTATCCGTTCTCGGTGGAAGCTCACGTGGACTCCGTGAAAAATCTCTGGGCCCCTCGATGTCCGTGGTGGAAGCTGACTCTTAATTAGTGCCCCTACGTGTCCATGCATCCTTGTCTTACCTGGCACCTGTTTCCCTAGTGATACCACCTCAGATGCGAATTCTACGGGACAGGACGGGGCTATACATAATAATAGTCATTTATTCATGTTTCACTGCTAAGATATTAAAATTATGATTTTTTTATTATATTATAAATTTGGATAAAATAATCTAACTTATGCTGAATTTCTATATAGCAAAACTTTCTAATAAAATATATGAATTTAAAATCGATAAAAATTTATCTGTTTCACGAGTTTCAATAAAATTATCAATATAAAATTATCATCATTATTAAAGAAGCAAGAAGATTCATATGCATGAAAAATCAAATTCACTGTATTAAGATTACTTCATTTTAAAATTTAATTTAAATTGAATACAATATTAAAATATAGATTGTGTAAATACCTTCAATAACTAAATAACAAAAATAAATCATTGAATTTCTATTTATAAAAAGAAGAAAACATTATTGAGAATCCATTGAAAAGTTATCATCATTATCATGACTATAATAACTAAAATTATTATCACTACTACTGTCAAAACAAATAGAATCATTAAATTGTCCAAAAATATATATAAAAAAACATTTTTTTACAGAAAAGCAAGCAAGAAAAGAATAAAACAACCAATCACAAAAATTATCATTTTTATTGCACAAACAATGAAACCATAAAATAATCTTGAAAAATAAAAAATAACTTTAACAAAAGAGCAAATGAAAACAACAACAAAGGAAAAAACTAAAATAAATATTATGAATAAAAAAATCATATGATTAGAAAAACAATATACTAAAAAAAGAACAAAGGGAAAAAGAAATTACCAACATAAATTAAAATTTTAGAATTGAACCGAATAAAAAAAACTTCAACAAAAATAAAATGAAAAAAAATAAAAACAAAAACTAAAAGCATAAATGAATAAATACAGATAAAAAATAAATATTGTCCAATAAGGACTAGAAAAAACAAATAATTCAGTATTAAATAAAAAATTAAAAAAAATACATGCCAAAATGAGAAACAGAATATATAACTAATTCTAATTGAATGATAAAACCACAACAAATCAAAACTTTTGGACCAAAAAATAATAAAGGATTTTTTTTTTTAAAAAAAAGAGTAAAACCAACATAAATTTAAATATCATAGCAGAATTGAATAAAAATAAAACTCCAACGAAAAATTAAATTAAATTAAATTAAAAACAAAAATTAAAAGCATAAATGAATAAGTGTGGACAAAAAATAAATATTGTTCATGAAAGACAAAAAAAACCATATGAATTAATATCAAATAAAAAAATAAATGTCATGATGAAAAACAAAATATATAATTAATTCCAATTGAAAGAAAAAAAATGCAACAACTCAAAACTTTGGGACAGAAAAATAATAAAGAGATTTTAAAAAAATGTAGTGTAATTGTTTAAAAAATTAAAAGAATAAATACCGAAATAAAAAGCAGCATATACGATCAATTTCAATTGAAGGACAAAACTAGAATAGATTAAAACCTACATGCCAAAAATATTAAAGGAACAAAAAATAAATCAAAAATCAAGAGATTAACGACTGGAATGAAATGTATCATACATGATCAATTTTAATCGAAAACATAGTCGAAAAATCATCAAAAACATTTATTGAAAAAAATAGTACGAAAAATGAAATCAAAAGACTAGGTTCCAGAATGAACAAACCAGCAGTATGAAGGATCGTGCTATACTTTACGTCTGCAGAAAAGAGAAAAAGGAGACACAAAATCAAAAAATGACAATTCCACGACTACCCTAACACGCCATGCATTGTAATGGGAGGAAGAAACATGGCAGCATTTCGTATGACACGATGATCATATATATCACACCACCCACAACACCACACACGCTGCCTGGTAGGAACGTCCATGTGCACGTGCAAAACCGATGGTGAGCCTGTGCAACACGCCTACAATAAATTATAATAAAATTTAAAAATACAGAATTACTTAAATACCCTCACACTTAACGATAATCACGAAAAAAAATGGGTATAAAGTGTCATAATGCCCCAGACAACAAAGCTTCCTTTTTTGTCTTTCTAAGGGTATGTAAGCAATTGTATCCTGCAAAAATGTGTGAAAAAAACAAAATACCCTCCACCGGCCTTCTTATTTTTGTCAGCTCCCATAGATTAATAGGTAATTTTACTGTGTAATAAATGTTGAAGAGACCAAAACACCCTCTGTACTAGGGTCAATTTTTTGACGATTATAAAAGTAAATTAATAATTTTAATGTTGAAATCTATAATAAACAATGTACAATGAAACCTCAATGCGTATTATATATATATATATATATATATAGACGTGTAGTATTAACATTGACATTAAAAATTTTGAAGACGGAGTTTGTCCAAATGATAATGTGTACTTGTCTTTTTTTTATTCTTCAAATTCCATGAAAATTGAGCATTGCATTTGTTTTTTTTTTATGAAATTATCCTAATTTTGAGTTTAACAAGTTGACTTAGTTTCTTTTCAAAGTTTTTAGTTAACTTTTTTCTTGATTCTATCATTTAACATTGAATTGAATTTGACTTATATTTCATAATTTATTTTAGTTTGCTTTATATAAGTTTATTCTCTTCTCGTGATCGGGATCATGGGTTTGACAAGTTAATCTTGGTTGAGTTGAGTATTTTTCATGACTTTTTTTAATTGATTTGCTTTTCAAATGTATTTTTTGCACCGGTTTGAGCAATAATTGAATTCCATAACTTATTTTAATTTGATTATTTTTGGGCTATCTCAGTATCACGAGCGAGTTGTGAATTTAACTGATCAACCAATTTGACTTGGGTCATTTTATTTTTATTTTTTCTTTCTATTTTTGTAGTCTCGTATGCTAACATTGTAATATATTGAGAATTTAGACTTGTAATTTGTTTTGATGTGTTTTCCCTTGAAATAATATGTATTTTGAGAAGTTAATTTGAGTCGATTCGAATCAATACAATATGTTGTTATTTCAATATTAACCCGCCGCTTGAGGTTCTGGCCTAGCAGGAAAAAAAGCTTGTTCCCTTCATCTATTCCCAGGTCCGATCCTCTTTGTGCATGTCTGTCACCCGACAGTACCTTACTTGCCCACTAGGCTGACAAGATGTCCAGTGATCCGGAGATTAGTTGTAGTGCGCGTGAGTTGATTCGAACACCCGAATTATTAAAAATATTAATTTTTAAAAAATCCTATTTGAAAATATTTATTTAGAGTTGGTCTATAATGTTTTTGTTTCGATATTTATAAAAAATATCATATTAAATATTTATTATTAGTTAAGTTATATTTTTATCGGTTATTCAAGTTGTTTTTGAACCCTATTAAACCAGTCACATCATATTAATTTTTTAGTGCTAAAAAACATTAACAATGTCTAAATATTTGTTTCTCACAATAAAAAAAATAATACTACCCACAGTGAACATGTTAATTGTGTTCATTTCCCAAACACAATTCTCTTGGTGCTAGGCCGTGCTTGGGGGGATTAAGATTCGCGCCGAGGTCAAGATTCGTGCCGAGTCCATGCGCAGCGCCTGGACTCAAGGGGCGCCAAGCCATGCACCTGGCCATGGGTCAGACACGATGTCTAGACCCAAAATCAAGCTAGCTAGTAGATGTGTTGTTGATGGGCCCAAACCTGTTTTTGAATTATTTTTGGAATTCATGCCATTGTAAAAAAGAACTTGAGCAAAAAAAAAAGGGGGGTGAATACTGCTAATTGCCGGTGCATTGATTTTATAGCAAACTGGGGTCATTTTTTATTTTTTATTTATCGGAGGACATCTCATTTTTTTAGATAGTTTTTGCAGTTTTGGATTAATTGATTAAAATTATAGATATTCCATATTTAAATCTCAAAACTCTTACCATATCCTGTCTTATGTGAAGTCAAATTCTACGTGCGAATGCAAATACGAGAATGACCATTACAGAATTTAAATAAACTTATATTAGAGATACATAAATAAATTATTCGGTTTATCCTATTTCAGTCTTAGTAAATCCGGCTTACGTCCTCTGATTCTCACATCACCCATGAATCTCTGTAAAATAAATAAATCCAATAATAAAAGAAATAAAAATTCAATTCCTAAAATAACTGAAAAAGGGGAGGGGGAGAGAGAGAGAGAGAGAGAGAGAGAGAGTTCATGAAGAAATAATAAAATGCCCCCGTCTTCTCCATCCACCTTATTTGTATTCTACCTTGTTCTTCTTCTGTTTTTATTCGTTTCGTTCTCTTCTCCTTTCTCGCATACAAAGACAAAATAATCCAAAAAAAATCCACAGCAACTGGAGAACCAAACAAGAAACAGATTAAAAAAATACCACAAAAATGAAATTCTCTTAAAAGAAAAGGGAAATAGAAGGAGAGAAATTAGGATTTTCAAGATTCTTCTCCAGCTAGTTGATTAATTTTCTGATATAATGGCGACGCCATTTTCTAGTGTAGACGGAAGGGGAGCAGGAGGAGTAGCGGTAATGGCAGGTCCAGTGAATCCAATCGATCCTTCTGCACCGTCTAAAACCTGCCTAAAAATATCTGCTTTGAAGTCTCCAATTCTTATCTTCCTTTTCTTCCATAAAGCTATCAGGTCCGAGCTCGATGGCCTCCACCGCGCTGCCATCGCTTTTGCTACTACTGGCGGTGATATTAAGCCGTTACTTGAGCGTTATCACCTTTTTCGCTCGATATATAAGCATCACTGCAATGCTGAGGACGAGGTTGGTTTAACTATTTTTTGTTTCAAATTTGTTGATTTCGAGACTTTGATTGATTTTTGTATACCGAGTTCGTTCGGCTCAGTTAGCTATTTTAGTTTTCAATTTTTTTTATCAGATTCTGTGTTTGTTGGTGTATTTGCAATCGATTGAATGGAGTTTTGGAGGTTCTTAGGGGTATGAGGATAAATCTGCCTTTTAATTTATTTTCCATTTTATTAATGATTTTGTATGATTATTGCTTATTTTTTCCTAGTTTTGTTAATCGTGGTAATTTGAGTTGATTATTGTGGATTGGTTGAGAGTGTGCTTTGTTTTTCGCTGTAGAGGGACAGTAGATAGGACCAGTTGAATGTTTGTGCATGGTTGCATTGATACATATGGATAGTATCTCTATACTTTGATACTAGTATGGTGGTGCTAAATATTTTTCTTATTGCAAAACAAGGTTCGGAAGAATCTGAATCGCCAATAGCAATAGCAGTTCATTACGTGCCCTTGTGATCGAATTACACGTGATAGCTTTGATTAAGGCTTTACTGGATTGTTAAGAATGAGCATGTATTGTTGGGCCGATTAGTTTCCTAAACAGCAGGTTTTAGAGGAGATCAAGTACCATGTGCCTTGGATTCATGTTGTCTTGCTGAAATATAATTGAAATTTCTCTCTTGTTATATAATTTGGTGGGACTTGGAACTGTCATTTCTTCTTGAATTACTTGATCACATATAGGGTAATATTCACTTTCCCTTTCCTTCTTTTTTTGTCATTAGTGCACACAATGATGTTGCAATCAGAGTTTAGAATTTTCTTTTGTTGCATTGATCAAAGTGCATATCCTCATTCCCAACTTAAATGTTGAATTTCAGATTTATAGGGTCAAATCTTTTGAGTCATGAGACGCTTGTAACCAATTAGTTGTCTTATGTGTACTTTAGTTGGGTTTGCAGGTCAAATTTTGTCTACTGGGAAGATATTGTTGGTGAGTTACCATGTGCATGCTAGCCTCAATAAGGCATGATACTGCCACAGCATAATATGAGACGCTTAAACTGTTTTTGTAACATCCATCACATGTTTATGACAAGACCCTCTCAAATGCTAGGAAAATGAAATATCAGATAATACTTCAATTGTCACCACTCATGGTCTTTGGTCATTAGACAAATTATCACATGGTAGATTATGGACTCCATATGTGCTGTTAGGTACTTAATTACCTGCTTTTCTTGGTTATGGTATGCATTGTACGCCATAATCACTTCACATTATTTCATTTATATTCTTTTTTCCCCTTATAATCTGCATTCTTTTCACAACGTATTAGTTATTGAATTAGCATTGCATTTATACTCCTGTCCCTCCTTTCTTAATTTATAGAGCATTGCATCATCTACCTAGCTCTGCCCCGTTGGTTATTTTTACCGATAATTTTGGGGTTGAGAGCTATTTGTATCTATACAAGCTGGTGGGGGCATCTGACACAAAACAAAATAAAGTTGGCAAGAGTTTAGAAGTTACAGATATTACAAGTATGCAAAACGTTTGCTAAATGGACAAAGAAAATCTTATAATCACATGTTTCAGCACAACAGTAACATCAACCATCTATTTTTCTCCAACTAATTTAGCTGTGAAATATCCTTATGATCTATGATCTCTGAACTGAACTTATCATGGAATTTATCACAGGTTGACCTAGATATTATTATATGAAGTGTGATGAATGAAAGAGGTATATTTTGGAGAAGTCTGTCACTTGTTCTTGCAAGAAATACCAGCTTTGTAGCTTTTAGTTGAAATGGTTTTGTCAAATAATGGTATAAATTTTCTTTTTCACATGTTTAGCTATAGTACAAGCTTTATAATCTCGATGCAGTTCCCGTTCCTGATCCAGTAAAAGTGAAATGGGAACAAGACAATTGTTGCTGTAGTTTTATGCTTCTACTCTTGACCCTTTAACTGACCCAAGGTAGAAGGTGCTGTCAGAAACAACTGTGGCATGGATTTCCATGGTCATCTGTCAATTGGAATTTGGTAGTTTGATCAAATCAATTAGTATTGGAAAGCATCAGAGCTTTTGTAGGTCTATAATATCTGAAAAACCTAGAAAACAGTGTGTCCTGGTTACGTGTATTGAAACACACAGGACTGTTATTTGGAACATTGACGTGGTCAATTTTTTTGGTTCACTTCGCCCATTAGGTCTTGCACTACACAATGGTGTATAATCTCCCTTTCTCTTAACCTCTCTCATTCTCGATATGACTGAGATTCAATGGCTGGTGGTTTTGGATTATGGATTATGCATGTGTCTTTATTAGAGCAGTTAGGTGGCATCTACTAATTAAAACAAGCATTTGTGGGCAATAAATCCCATGTCTAAAAGTCACTGTTACTATTTTCACATAGATTTTTAAGCTCACTGCTATCTATTTTTGAGAGAATCACAATTCATAGCATGATGAAGCAGTTAATGTGATAAATGATGTTACCAGCCACAAATTTCATGTTTGAAAATGGTTGATTTCCCTGTTCTTTGGGTCTAGCTTATAAACAATTAGCCCAGGAATCTGACAGTATGTTTTTTGTGACTGTAGGTTATTTTTCCTGCTCTTGATATACGTGTGAAGAACGTGGCACGCACTTACTCCCTGGAACATGAGGGGGAGAGTGTTCTTTTCGATCAATTATTTGAGCTGCTTAATTCAAGTATGCAAAATGAAGAAAGCTATCGTAGAGAGTTAGCCTCTCGTACAGGAGCCCTTCAAACATCAATTGATCAACATATGTCCAAGGAAGAGGAACAGGTATTCTTTTGTATCAGCCGTGCAAGGATAGCTTTGCATTTTCTCATGATAGGTTTAAGGCAATTTAAACCTGTTCCCGCTATTCTCTCAATCTGTATCTTTTAACTGCACATGATGTGCAGAGCTTTCTTTAATGCCTTAAACAGTTTAGGAACAAAAAGGAAAAAGAAAGATAAATAGATTCTGCAGGTGTAGGGAGATTGTAACATGTAGATTGTAGAGTTTCAGATGTAATAGTTAATGATTGACGAAACTAGAGAACAAGAAGATATTAAAAATATTGACTAACAATCAGAAATGTATATTTCAACCTGAAATAAATCTGTGTCAACACGACTACTTCTGAAGAATCTGAAAGGTGCAATGAAATTCTGTGCATGTTTGCACGTTGATATTGATTTTCCTCCAACACATTAAACATGAATACCTGCTAGTTCTTCAAGCTTTCAAGCATTCCTTGCTCTTAGAGTTGTCTGTTTCAGCATATGACTAATGTGGTTTGATATCCACTCCAGTTGATAGAAGTTATGATCACCACACAATGAGAGATGTGTTTCTAGTCTTCATGCACTGCCATATGTCATAAAAATGTAAAGGAGAAGGCTAACAATTCTGCAGTCACCTGACATTTGATCTGCATGAGGTGAAGTCTGTCCTTGTTGTTTCAGCTGTTCAACAATATTTCCCCCTAAGTTTAACAGGGAAAATGGGGACAATATAGGCTATAAGTTCTAATAGCAAATTGCCAGTTGCAATATCTTTTTTATACAAGATATAAATGGTTGTGGCATGAATATTATGACACCACATCTTATCCTCCACAAGGATTTCCCTGAGGAATAGAGCGCACATCTGCATTGCTCAAGGGAAGACTTCTGGATAGATATTCTAGAAATAAGTACGTTTGTCTGTCTTTCAGATTTTCTACTTGCAACAAATTAGTACTGCTCAGAGTGAGTTGACAGTGAACGAGATGCTCTCTGAGTTTCGGAATCCATGCCATTGAAACTTCCCTTTCTAATTGGCAATCATATTTCACAAATAATTCATTAGGAGTTTGATACACCCTGTCAAAAATATATTTGAATTTCACCGGCTTGTTGGTTGTGGCAGGTCTTTCCCTTGCTAATTGAGAAGTTTTCACTTGAAGAGCAGGCCTCATTGGCATGGCAGTTTCTGTGCAGCATTCCTGTTAATATGATGACAGAGTTTCTTCCTTGGCTTTCTTCCTCTATATCATCTGATGAACATCAGGACATGCACAAGTGCTTGAGTAAGATAATCCCAGAAGAGAAACTTCTTCAACAGGTGAGGATATATTTGGCGGTTAATTTTTTTTGGATGGACTTGAACAAGCTGACCCAGACTTCTATTAATGAAGGTTATTTTCTCCTGGATGAAAGGGGCAAAATTGTCTGACACGTGTAAGAGCTGTGAAGATAATTCTAAGGCCTGGTGTCATGATTCAAGAGCGCCAACTTTAGGGTGTCAAAGCATGAAAGGACACTGTGCATGTGAATCTTCTAGAATGGGTAAAAGGAAATATATGGAGCTAAATTGTGATGCCATCCTTTCCACTGAATTCCATCCAATAGATGAAATTCTGCTCTGGCACAATGCTATTAAAAGAGAGTTGAATGATATAACTGAGGCAGCTAGGAGCATACAGCACTCTGGAGATTTTTCTAATCTGTCTTCATTTAACAAGAGGCTGGAATTCATTGCGGAAGTTTGCATCTTTCACAGGTGCAGTTATTTTTGTGTGTTTCCATATTATATCCTTTTAACATTGCTTAAGCGCTGCAGCTTGTTTGTTTCATCAGTAGTGCGTTGACGTAACTTTTTCCTTGCCTAAAGATAATTTGGGGGTGATTAGTCCTTCATAGTATGATCCACTGGATGACTTGTGCATCCTGCCTCTTGTCATTCTTTTGAATCCTTAGTTGTGTTGTCTTTTTAGAAAACCCTTCTCCTCAATAAAGTATGGAAGCTTTTGAATGGAAAAATCTCCTCAAATTGCACTTCTTTGAAGGCAGTTGAACTTCATGGGCTTTTCCTTTTCCTTTCAGTGCCTTCACAGGACCCGAAGACAAGTGTAATTAAAAGAAAACATGAATATTATTTTTTGTCTTATTATCAAACTTGACCATTCAAGATTTTTGAAATGCACTTTTCGTTTTCTATGACTGCAGTATTGCTGAGGACAAAATTATATTCCCTGCTGTAGATGCGGAACTCTCTTTTGCACAGGAGCATGCAGAAGAAGAAGTTCAGTTTGACAAGCTTAGGTGCCTGATAGAAAGTATTCAAAATGCTGGAGCCTACTCATCTCTTACTGATTTCTATACAAAGCTGTGCTCCCAAGCTGATCGAATCATGGACAACATACAGAAACACTTCCAAAATGAGGAAGTTCAGGTAAGCATGTTGCTGCATCACCGTGGAACTTGTCTTTTCTACAGAGATGATTGTCTAGTTTCAGCATTTTCTAATTGAGCAAGAAGGAAAGGAAAGGAAGGAAAGAAAGATGGAACTAAAAAAATGTCACCTGCATATTGGTTGAGATTTAAAATCAACAGTCATGCACCTCTTGGCTTTTGCTAGCTTGGCAAGCCATCTGACGTGTATATTGCATTGTCAGGTTCTTCCACTTGCTCGAAAGCACTTTAGTGCCAAAAGACAGCGTGAACTTCTTTATCAAAGCTTATGCGTGATGCCCTTGAAATTGATCGAATGTGTGTTACCATGGTTGGTAGGGTCACTTAGTGAAGAAGAAGCCAGGTCTTTTCTTCAAAATATGTACATGGCAGGTTCAGAGTCAATTCATTACCTCTCCTTTTTATTAATACTCTTTATATCTTTATGACATTTTATAGAGGGTTTGCCACTGGTACGGTATTCATGCTATCGATGCTTCATATCTGTGAAGTCCTAACTTCAGTGTGATCTCTTGCAGCTCCAGCTTCAGATTCTGCACTGGTTACACTTTTTTCTGGTTGGGCATGCAAGGGTGGTTCAAAAAATGTTTGTTTGTCTTCAAGTGCTATTGGTTGTTGTCCTGTGAGAATCTTGGCAGGGACCGAGGAAGATACTAAACGGCAGTTCTGCGAGTGCAACCCTAGGTCATCTGTTGATGAGAAATCTTCCTTTGTCGAAGCTGATGACTGTAGACAGCCAGGGAAATGTGGAAACTTGTTAGCCCAGGAAGGCAGCAAGGCTTGTTCCTCTTCAGGGCCTGTTGATACCCAAAAGTCATCCTGTAGCAATAAATCTTGTTGTGTCCCCGGATTAGGAGTAAGTAGCCACAATCTAGGAATTAGTTCTCTTGCTGCAGCTAAATCTCTACGCTCATCATTTAGTCCTTCTGCTCCTTCCCTTAACTCCAGCCTTTTTAACTGGGAAATGGACACGAGCCCCACGAATAGTGGTAGCTTATCACGGCCTATTGATAACATATTTCAATTTCATAAAGCTATCCGCAAAGACCTGGAGTATTTAGATGTTGAATCTGGAAAACTAAATGAATGCAATGAAACTTTGCTTAGGCAGTTTACAGGTAGATTTCGTCTGCTGTGGGGTTTGTATAGAGCACATAGTAATGCAGAGGATGATATAGTATTCCCAGCATTAGAATCTAAAGAAACACTTCATAATGTTAGCCATTCTTACACCCTGGACCACAGGCAGGAGGAGAAATTATTTGAAGATATCTCATTTGCACTTTCAGAGCTCACTCAACTTCAAGACTACATGAAGAATGCAAATTATGCTGATGAATTAATTGGAAAGTTTGCTAATTTGTCAGATTGTAACTATACAGTTAGTCAGTATAATGAGCTTGCAACAAAACTTCAGGGGATGTGCAAATCCATTAGAGTGACACTGGATCAACATGTTATCCGAGAAGAACTTGAGTTGTGGCCATTATTTGACAGTCATTTTTCTGTAGAGGAGCAGGACAGAATTGTTGGTCAGATAATTGGTACCACAGGTGCAGAGGTGCTTCAATCGATGTTGCCGTGGGTAACGTCTGCTCTCACTCAGGAGGAGCAGAACAGGATGATGGACACGTGGAAGCAGGCAACCAAAAACACAATGTTTAGTGAGTGGCTTAATGAATGGTGGGAAGGAACTTCTGCTGCAACGCTGCATGCTACAACATCAGAGAGTTGTATATCACTAGGTTTCTGCAATCTTTTATTCACACTATCAATTTATTTTTTATTTGCTGTTGAATGTGGCACAATTTGTGTGTGAATAGAGCTGCAAACTTGAGACATTCTGTGATGTTTCTTGAAAGTGGAATTTCGTTCTAGCTGATATTAAAACACTCTAAAGATATCTCTTTGTTGTTCTATCTTATATCTTTTTGTTTAGGTACTGATCTTCATGAAAGTCTGGATCAATGTGATCATACATTTAAGCCTGGCTGGAAAGATATTTTTCGGATGAACCAAAATGAGCTTGAAGCAGAGATTAGGAAAGTTTCTAGAGATTCAACTCTTGATCCAAGAAGAAAAGCTTACCTTATTCAAAATCTTATGACCAGGTTTGTTCCTGCTGTGTAAACTTTCTGCAGTCTTCTGCATTACTATTCTTCTACTTGCCCTGATCAACATAATTGATTTTGTTAGCCGCTGGATAGCTGCTCAGCAGAAGTCACCTCAAGCAAGAACTGGTGACCATTCAAATGGTGGAGATTTACTTGGACGTTGTCCTTCATTTCGAGGCCCAGAGAAACAAGAATTTGGGTGTGAGCATTACAAAAGAAATTGTAAACTACGTGCTACTTGTTGTGGCAAGCTGTTTGCATGTAGGTTCTGCCATGATAAAGTCAGTGACCATTCAATGGATAGGTAACTTAGTGTTATTCAGTCATACTTGGTTTTGATTGGACTTTCTATTAACCTGATGGCATTTTAATTCTGTACTTTCAGGAAAGCTACATCTGAAATGATGTGTATGCGCTGCCTGAAAATTCAGCCAGTTGGACCAGTTTGCACTTCTATTTCCTGTGGTGGGTTCTCAATGGCAAAGTACTATTGCAGCATCTGCAAATTTTTTGATGATGAAAGGTATTCAGATTCCCTTTCACCTTGATAAATTGATGCCAGAAAACATAAAAGAAAGTAGTGTTTTCTGGTTACTCTTGACCAGGTAGTACATTTCTGGATTTCAAATAGAAATGCGATGTACATTTTCTATCATTAAAATATATTCACTTGTTCTTCCAAAATCTATAACTTGCAATCTCTCTTGTAGTTTCTCTAGCTTGGAAATTCAATGTTTTCAATGATTATAATTACAGGGTGCGTATGAAGTCAGATACATGTCTGGAATCATATTCCAAAAGAAATATATCCGCATGTTACATTCTCTTCCATTTTATTTAATGGAATAATAAGATTAATTGCAATGATAATTGACTGTAAATGACCTATTTTCCTTTTCATTTATTTTTTAAGCCATAGTGAGAAAGGTACAGGTCTAACCTGCTTAGTAAAGCAATTCAACCATTTCAACTCTCCAATGGTATTTAAATTCATGCAAGTAACTGCTTCTGAACTCATCCTTACTACTTGCGATGCCCTGAATTTATTTCAGAGCTGTTTATCATTGTCCCTTCTGCAATTTATGCCGTGTGGGTACTGGGCTTGGTGCTGACTTCTTTCATTGCATGAAGTGCAATTGTTGCCTGGCAATGAAACTAGCTGACCACAAATGTCGAGAGAAAGGTCTGGAAACAAATTGCCCAATCTGCTGTGACGACATGTTCAGTTCTAGTGCAAGTGTCAAAGCTCTTCCTTGCGGCCATTTCATGCATTCAACTTGTTTTCAGGTCTATTTTTAACGGTCTTGTCTGGTTATTACCAATCTTTTCTGTTTCAATTTTTTGCCTGTTGCATTGATATGGTAAGTACCTTTTTTGGTGTGCCTGGTACTTAATTCTGTTTGCACTTCATTGTGTCAGGCATATACTTGTAGTCACTACATCTGCCCAATTTGCAGCAAATCTCTGGGAGACATGTCGGTAAGATACAAATTATTCATCTTCTCAGTCTGTTCTTCTATGATGCTATTGTAGAGTACCATGAAGGGAAGTGATGTTTAGAGTTGCACATGGCGCATTAATGAGGAATACTTCCATTAACTTGAACCTTTTTTTTTTCTTTTTCCTTGAATGGAATTTATTTTGCTCATAAAAAAATATGATCACTTACAGGTACTGCCCATTGCCTGATTTCTAGATCTTGTTAACCTATCTATTTCTCTTCTCCAGGCATTGAGCATTTTTTTTGTTGTTCCGTGAGTAAATAATATTTTGTTGATCACAAAAAAATATGATTACTTACAAGTACTAGCTGTTGCCTCATTTCTAGATCTTGTTAGCCTGGCTACTATTCTTCTCTAGGTGTTAAAACTAAATGGCTGGCGTGATCTTTTCTGAAACTTTTTAAAGTTCAAATGGAGCTCAGTAAATTCTTTAAATGATTCCTGATAACAAATAAAGAAAAAGGGATCATGAGAATTTACATGTTCACAATGCGGTAATGACAGCCTAGAACAATGTTTTTGGTTTCTTTCTTATATTTTTTTAAACAACATGCATGAGACTTGGTTTTGTTTGACTAGTTTAGAATCTTGCTTTACTGTTTGAACGAGGGATCATTGCAGGTTCTTGTCTGTTCATAATATTTGTTTTGTTGGTTGTGATACTTATTTGGTGCTAGATGTGCAGTCTAGTTATTTTGAATGAATAGTCCTTGAAAGAATAGTATGGCGGCATGCTTGTTACTTGGACTGTTCTGTGCGCTTGCATTTTCCTTGTATTAAACAGGGTCTGCATACCAGATCCTCCTACTCTATGTACCAAAAGACTTCTGGAGAGATAAGCTTCCAAGCAATGCTCAACTAGCAGGCTGCTAAGAATTAGACATTGCATGCAGGGATCTTTTCAGCTACCCTTATTTTAGTTGCCAAGGAAGCTAGAGGAAATGTATAGACTGAAAAACACCTGAATTGCCTTAATGGTTCCGGGAGAAAACTGAGCTATTCTTTTGGACAAAAACTGAACTTTGAAACCATACCTGTATCTGCATTCTATTGAAGTATGCTGTTGAAATGTAAATGAAAACTTATTTTAGAATGCAGTGGGAATGTTTGTTCATGTCCATATTATGTACCAAAGATGATATAATGATGAGGTATATTAAACACTTCTGAAGGCATTGTTCTTTTCGTTCAGGTTTACTTTGGTATGCTTGATGCGCTGTTGGCTTCTGAGGAGCTTCCAGAAGAGTACCGGGATCGCTGTCAGGTAATTATCTGAACTTACCTTTGAGCATAATCATCCTTCAAGGAATACTCAAACTGATTTCATTAATGCAGAATATATTGTGCAATGACTGTGACAAGAAGGGCACAGCACCGTTTCACTGGCTATACCACAAGTGTAGGTTTTGTGGATCATACAATACCAGGGTAATTAAGGTCGATTCAACTGATCCAAACAGCTCAACTTCAAACCCGTGAGGGCATATGGCCTTTGCATGGCTTATGTAGGCATGTAAGCACTCCTTGCGCCCAACAATCACGTGGGTTTGTAAATGATATGCCATTACAATAGTCAGTTCCATTTTACCATTTTTTTCCTCGGTTTTATTATTTTCAGCTAGCGGGGGCAGGAGCACCCACGTCATGCCGCATGGTTTTTGTTTCTCATATCACGCTCATTGGCTCGCCCGGTTAAAGTGTTTCCAAAGATGTGAGTAGGAAAATCGAAAAAAATTTTGTTTTGGTTTTTGAGATTTGCCCAAGTTACCTTGTGAAATATCACAGTCCTCGATTTTATAAACTATGTTCCGAGTCATGACAGTTGATCTTGATTTCTGTCGCTTAGAAATCTTGGAGCACCCAGAGATTTTCTTGTGAAATCCCTTGGGAATGCTTCACTTTACTTTTAGGCTATGTGGTGTCGTGTTAGAGGGGGTTGGATGGAAGAAATGTACTTCATCGGATCACAAGCACTTACAAGTGAAGCATACTTTGTGGCTTGTATCTGCTAAAGTGCATCAAGGAGAATTTGACTCGGCCAACGCACAACTGTGACGGTCTAAGCACCAATACTTACCTTACACCTGAAGAGTTTGACTCGGCCAATGCATAACTGTGTTTAGTCTCACCCCAGCTAACCTTTCGTTCTTTAGTGTCTTGTGGCCCTTACTTGTGGTCCAATGGCAATGAAAGAGGGTTGCTAATGATCGAGACTCATCTTTCAATTTTCTCTCGTACCAGAGGGGGGACGAAAAGCAAAAATAAATTGTGGATGCTGCATTCGTCAGCCCAACGCTCATCTGGCTCCGAGGTTATATAAAACAGAGACAATTGTGTTTTTGCCTTGACAAGACCAGATAGCACCTGGCTTGGCCAACTCGATGTTTTACTGAATTCCTCTCCATAGCGTGTCACCCCGATGCCTTATCCATGCTATACCTCTCATCAATTATGAAGTTTCTGCAACTAAAAAAATCATCTGGCACCATCAAAACTCCAAGGATTCGCTGTCTTATTTCGCATGTCGAAATATATAAGTCCCAGTTCTCGTAAGATTTTTTTTGTTAGAATTGTTTTTAGGGATGGTGAGCTCAGATTTGATTATTCGAGACTTTGAAGATTCAGCTGAAACTTGAAATTTAATAGAACTTAAATCTGTACTGTACCGTCCTCTCTCTCTCGCTAGATGAGCTTGTCAATTGTGGAATTCATCATCTATTGTTTTGGTTGACAAAGGCATGGTAACTCCACAGGCGCCTCTCTCCCTGTTTACTTGGTTATAGTCTCATGGACACGAGTATAAGACTTTGAGGGGCAAATGACGTGTCAAACAAAAAAAAGCTAGTGCTTGATCCAGCTCCTGCTCGCCTATTTTGGCCATATTCTCGAGCGCACCCCGACTGTGGGGAAACCCCATACCCTTTTCGGGTATTTTTATTTTTCTTATTTCATGTTTTATACATATTTTCGCTTTTTTTTTCAATGTGCAAATATCTTTTATATTTTTCTACCCCCCCCCCCCCCCAATCCCATACATTCTTTTTTCTGACACAATCATATTCTACTTGTCTTCAAGACAACACTTTTATCGGCGGAGAAAAATGAATAATCAGTATCGTCCTCTAAACCAGTAAAACTCTTGTATTATTATCCCACAAGAATCTTTCCTTAGCATGATACAAATAGTCGTGCCACCCTACATCCACCCTCTATTATCGGAAAAGGTAGAGGGTAATATCTATAACTCATAAATCACTGCGAAGGAAGAGATTTGAGACCCATGCCCAACAAAACTTTTTTTTGGATGAGAGTAGAACTCATCTCTCCAAAACTGTATTTTTAAAATTCTGATGACTAACTAAATATAAATAGTTATTTTAGATTCTTAAAAGATCACAAGTCTATCATGTTACACCTCTTGAAACCATATCCAACAAAACACCATTTATCTTCTTTCTTTTTTTTAATTTTTATCCCACTTAACATCCCAACACAAAACTCAAACTACCTTGAGAATTATAAAAATACAAGTCAAGTCCACTACCAATGAAAAACAAATCCAGAGATTCATTGAAGTTTTTATCGTTTTCACAAGATCGTCCCACTCATTTTTATTTCTCAATTGCAATATTATTCTAAGAAGTTAATAATAATAATAATTTATTTTAAAATAAATTACACTTACATGTAATTTTAAAAATTATTTTATTGTGTTTTAATCATTCAATGCTATTTACTTTTATTTTTTATGTCTGATTTTAAATTTGTAAATGAGAGACCAACTCAAAAAACAAGTCATAGATATTAGCAGTTAGGATGTTAATATTGTATATCCATAAATTGTTTCCCTAACCCCAACTCCTCGTACCTTAGTTGAGAGCAACTGCAACGGGGAGTGCTATATGAGGAGGTATAAATAAAATAATATATTTTTAGTTTTTTTTTATTACTGTCAACGCTCCAGGCGGGAGACGGAGCTAAAAATAGCTACGATTGATCGAGCTACCATATATGGCAATAGATGACAAGAGACGAAAGAGAAGGCATAATATATTTTTTTTACCGTTGGAATCACTGCTATATGGTGTCCGACACTGGAAGTTCTCTCATTTGAAACTGCCATTTTTTTCCGAAGCATTTGTTGACCAAGAAAAACAGAAGATATTACTGTTGCAATTTTTCTTTCCTTCCCTCCGTCCCTCCCAAATCCAACTGCTTGCCCAAGCCCCTGAAGAGAGAAATGGTTTTTGTGTGTGAGGTGAAAGTTCAAGTCTTTTTGGTGTGGAAGTTAAGTGAGAAGAGAGAAGTTTGCATTTAGATGAAGAGAAGGAGACTGCTATTGTGATTTATGGAGAGGAGGAAGATGACGGGGCTGTTTGATGTGGTGATGGTGGTGGTTTTTGAATTGGGAGTGAAAAAATGAGAAATAATTTGAGTTTTAGATGGAGAGAAGGGGACTATTGTTGTGATTTTTGGGGAGGAGAAAGACGAAGGGGCTATTTAATGCATAGTTGTCAATATTGTTCCGGTCGTCGTTCCGGTTTTTTGATTGGAACAGAACATTCTGGTTTCGGAGCGTTCTGGCATGCTATTTCGGTGTTGTACTGTTCATATATAATTAATTTTATATGTATATATATATGAAAAAAAATATTAATTTAACAAGTATAATTAAAATTTGAATTCTTTTTTATTTAAAATATTTTGGTAATTTTAAATTATTTTGATGTATAGATGTCAAAAATAATTTTTTAAAAATAAAAAAATAGATTTTGAACTCAGTATCGGCACCCGGAGCGAACCGAGGCGTTTCGACTGAATTTCGGAACGGATCGGAATTAAAAGCGAGACAAAAGCGACTCCGCTTTGTCTCCGTTTTTGAACATAACGGAATTAAGGAATAGTTTATAAATAAAACTTTGATGTGGTGATGGTAGTGGACTAGTGGTGGTGGGTTTAGATTTGGGAGCGAAAAAATAGGAAATAATTTGCGAAAAAATGGATTTTAGATTTATAAATTGTTTAAATTTTGTGTTTAGAGTTGTTGTGCATTTATTTATAATTTGTAAGTTGATAATGATGTTATTTTCCTTGTATTAAATAGATGTTTTTATAAGTTTATTAATATTGTAAGTTTGATAAAATTTGAGTTTATTAATACTGTAATTTATTAATATTGTATTTCAAATTTCAAATTTCAAATATTGAGGGTATTTTATTTTAATTTTTTTTAAAATTTAAATATAACTAAAAAATTAATAATTATATTGTTGTAGAGTTTTTTAAAAATAATTATTTAATTATATAACTTACTCCTATTAATTGTATAATTAATTTATGTACAAAATAATTGTACTATATTTAAAATAATATAAAAAATGGCTCTTCAAAATGACTTTTACCATTAAAGCAAAAATCAATAAAAAAAACTATATATACATTATTCAAAGAGCCATTTTAGAGATTTGAATCTCTAAAATTGCTGTGCCCGTTGCGGTTGCTATGAGAGTCATGAATGTTTTACTCTTGTTCCGTGCTATATTAAAATGAAATACAAAAAGAAATAGTAAAAATAAGGGTATGGATGATTTTTTTTAAATGCTTAAGAAGAAATAAATTGTTTTTGTGTTTTAAAGAAATTGTTTTTGTGTTTTAAAAGTATTTTTTCGACTATTTTTTTTAGTGTTTTCCAGTCATTTAAAAATATTATTTTAATATAATTTTAAATAAAAATACTTTAAAAAATTAAAAATAAAAAATAAAAAGTAATGAACATTGTATTACTCTCAAACTAATGCATTTGCCGTGTTTGGTATGAAAGGTGCGGGAGAAATTGTCACCATATAATATTTTTGACATTGAATTAAGTACAATAATAGAGGCAAAGTGCTATAAATTATATAATTTTTCCATGTAACAACATTCAACAAGCTGATTTATTTATACTTTTATAGGACCATAGAAAGTAAAAAGAAAAGACAGCTGAAAATACGCTAGGACACAAAAAAAGAAAAGAAAAAATGAAAGAGAGAGACAGAGAGCAAAAGGGTCTTCTCTCAAGCCTAACGACTCAAACCTCTCATTCTTCTCTCTCTCTCCCTGATATAATATTCTGTAAGTTTTCAAAAACCCTAGCTTTTGCTTTGCTCCCTTCAATAGTATCTGGATCTTGTAGTTTGAATTATTTTTATATTATTATTATTTGAAAATGGCAATTTCGCTTTTGTTTTCCTCGAGAAAGAAACTAATTAGGGATCCAAAACTTGCTTGAATTCTGTGTTTCTTCTTCTTCTTCTTCTTCTTCTTCTTCTTCTTCTTAATATTATTATTATTAATTAGTTTTTTGCAGATTCAAAGCAGAATTAATAAATCTCTCTCTATCGTGACAGTTTTTGCATTTAATTTTTAGAGGAGAAGAAAAGACGGTCCGAAGGTGTTTTTTTTGGAGAGGAAGTGGGAAGGGAGATGGGTTCGAAGAAGACAGAAATTACATCTGCACCACCAGTTCTTCGAAGAGATCCATATGAAGTATTATCAGTATCAAGGGATTCTACCGATCAGGAGATTAAAACTGCTTATAGAAAACTTGCTCTCAAGTAAGTTCTTTCTTTATCGTTTCTTTACCATTGATTTTTTTCCCGGGGGATTTGCTGCTTGTATCTGACTTTTTAGCTTACGGGCTCTGCTAGTTTTCGATTTCAGAGTTTAAGTTTGTTTCTTTATTGCACTTATTTATTTGCTGAATTGATCAGCTCTATTCAATCTTACTCGACGGAATTAATTGTTGGGTCAGTTTTCGTTTCCCATGATCAAGTGAGAAATTTGGAATCAGTACTAGGAAACTGATTTATAAACAGTGCAATCTCAAAAGTTTTTGATAGATTTGCTGTCAATGAAGTGGGATTTTATTTGAAGTATGTGAATAGCTTGAATAATCTTGTGAGTTTGATGCACTTGTTTTGTTTGGGAACTGTATGGTGTACCGTGGGAGTCGTTATGTTCCCATCCATGTTCTACTTATATTCTCATGCTATTTTCCAAAACGGGCTTGCTAGATGCAGACCATCAATTAGATTAAAAGTGGAAAATTGAGGTCAATGAATTTGACGAAATTGCTTGCACCTTGGTAGGGTGTAAGTAGAAGGCAGGGAAGGTAAGGGAAACTTTGGTCCTTTCTTTCTAATTAAGGAAATGAAAGCTTCAGAAGAAAAAATTCTTTGAAACTTTTTCCTTTCATCCTTTTTTTTAACCCTAGGATGCACAACACTTCTCCAAATCAACTTCCTCCTTTGGTTTTCCATCCCAGTTAATGAACCAAGTTACAGATGGTCCTCCTCTTATCATTATTTTTTTAGGCTCAAATTGTTCCTCTGTTTTCATCCCACCTCTTTCCTTCATTTCCTTTTATCTTCTACTAAATGAAGTATAACTGTTTATAACGGCAAAATGTTTGGGGTTTAGGAATTGTACATTTTGGAACTGGACGTCATGTTTTCCAGACATGTTCAAAATTGAGTTCCACTTTTCGAAGCCATATATCCACATGACATAAACAAAATAAAATGCTAATATACAAGCTAATATACAAGTCCTTTTCAATTAGTTTTGTTAAAAAAATTGTCTTTGATGCTCGATAAAATGTAATACTGAAAACATAAATTGGGTAATAAAGAGAATTTAGCTATTTCACCATCAAATCCTTTCTTATTATTCTCTTTATAGATAAGTGAAGTTATTTTTTTTGGAAAATTGTCTATATTCCTCGCATTTGCAAGATCTTTCATGCTCATTGTATAACATCCTGTTTTTGTTGTGGGGTAATCATTTGTTCCGTGACAAGGTTGTTGGTCGATTTTGATGTCAATTTGTGTACAAGCTTATGGTCAGTAAGAAATAAATTTTGAACAGGTATCATCCAGATAAAAATGCCAGTAATCCTGAAGCTTCAGAACTTTTCAAGGAGGTTGCATATTCCTACAGTATACTCTCTGACCCTGAGAAGAGAAGGCAATATGACAGTGCTGGGTTTGAGGTGCCTTTTTCTAGCTAGCACTCATTCTCTCTCGCACCCTCTCTGTAATTCCATTTATATTTTTAATGTATGATGTTTAGTGCTCCATGTTGTGAAAAATGATACTGGATAGTGTAGCTTGAGGGGCTATTTTGTGCAGTTCGCTTGAGTTTCCCTTTGGTAGTTATAAAAGACAGCAATCAGGGTAACTATGTTATACATTATAAAGTGTTGAAAGTACCAAAAATATGAATGGCCAGTGAAACATAAAAGATAATATAAATAGTGGTCTAGCACCTTAACAACTAAACTTAGTAATAGCTTTCTTTTGGCCATATTTGTGCTGTTCCACATTCCGTCTATCTGGTTATGAGGAATGTCAGGGCATTCATTTACTCTGTCTAACTAATTCTGAATAGTTGCATTTTTAAATACATAATGTCACATGCTGTCCCTTTCTAGAGTTATTAATTTGTCAATTCATAAAGCTGGAATATCTTATATCCTTTCTTCTCTTAATTCTTACAAATTATAGGTTTTATTTACTACACGTCCTAATTTTTGGACTTTTATAATTATTTATAATCAGGCCTTGGATGTTGAAAGCATGGACATGGAAATTGATTTGTCTAATCTGGGAACTGTCAATACAGTGTTTGCTGCATTATTCAGGTGATTTGAGCTGGAAGTGTTTGGATTTTTTTTTATTTCTTTTAATTCTTTTTACAAGTTTCTTATTTGGTTGTTTTTAGCAAGCTTGGTGTCCCTATCAAGACTACAATATCTGCTAATGTTCTTGAAGAGGCTCTTAATGGAACTGTTACAGTCAGACCCCTACCTGTTGGTACATCAGTTAGTGGGAAGGTACTTGCTACATTTATGACTGATATAAGTTACAACCATACTCTTTCTTTTTTGCTGATGTATTTGATCTTAATTGCAGGTGGAAAAGCAATGTGCCCACTTCTTTGGTGTAACCATAAATGAGCAACAAGCTGAGGCAGGGATTGTTGTAAGAATAACTTCAGCAACACAAAGCAAATTTAAGGTTGTTTGAGTTTCAAGTGTGGTGAATATGAGGAGTTTTTTTGGCCCCACACCCCACCACTTTATATCTGCTTCCATTACTTTTCTTTTATGCTAATATAACAGCTCTGTGTTGCATTTCTGATTTGCAGTTGCTTTATTTTGAACAAGATGCCAATGGTGGCTATGGTTTGGCCTTACAGGTGCTATTCCTTTCTTGAATTCCTGTATGCTTATAGCTTATTCTTTCTCAAGGGAAAAACATTCTTTAAAGTTTTGGACTGGCAAAATCAAGGATGGAAGCTTAGTAACTTTTGTGTTGTTTTAGCTTATTGCTATATTTTCTCTGTAAAGAATGCATGGAACAAAGTTCTGTACCTTTATTGATGTTGTGTCAACTTTTTATATGCATATCGCCATATCCTTATTGGCTTGCAACTTTGGATGGCAGTGTTGCGTATTTTTATGATCAGGGCTTTTTGTTATGACTTTTTTCCTGTCAGTTTCTACCTATTAAGCCATCCATGTTCTTCTGTATCACTACAACCTGAAACTCACATTCCAACCACTTAAAAGGCACCCTTTTAGGTTTTGAATCTTAATATGTGCGATCATAATAATATAATATTGTAGTTTTAGGCAGCAAATGTTATTTTTCCAATCCTTTTTCACCATTACATGCACCAAAATGGATTGTACATTGTCATAATAGCAAAGAATTTATCAAATTAGACAGAAAGAGAGGTTGTACCAACCATAGGATTGTTTTCTGTTATATAGAACTTCCAGGTTACTGATATGTGGTGCTGCTGACCTGTAATGGTGGATCAATGTTGAGGCTTTTAATTAATGACTTGTATTTACTTGATTTTATGGTGATGAAGGCGAGTCTTGAAAATGTCTGTTGAGCTTTATAAAGCCTGGAGACTGTCAATAACAGCATTAGAGCTTGATATTACGAGTCACCATGAGAAATTCACAGGAATTGGATTACTGGAGTTTTCGGGCAAGGTGACTCATGCTGAATTTAATGGATTATCTTTTCCCTTGACATGTATTCCTTTTGGCTATTAGTGAGGAAAAAGAATATGCCAAAAGAGCGCCTTTCATTTGAGCATACCTCAAGTATTCCTTGGAAGCTAAAAGCATTAGGTCATCTGCTAGCTTACAATTAAAAAAGTAGTGAACCAAGTATTGTGTTTAACTAACCTGCACCATAAAATCTATTAAGACGAGATCTCTTAAACTAGAAACAGGGTGTCTTCATCAAATAATCTTCTATTTCTCTCCCTCCTAATCAATTATGAGAGAGCGTGAGTAAGCACCCCAAAAGAGGATGTGATGACTCAGTAAATGGTAGCACTATGTGGATGATAAAGGCATTGATGCTTGCCAATGGCAATGTCTTAGACAGGAAGATATTGTGGCCTTAACTTTTTTAGAACTGGGGCGAACTTCTTCTATCAGATGACTTGGGGCCTATCTTTTTTAGTTTGAGTATTCTTTCTTTTGCAGTGGTACTTTTTTAAACAAATGTCTCATTTTGCTGCTGATTGAGCCTTGATATTTAGGATGAAATTCTTTATACTGGGAGTTTTGAACTGGGGCGTAATTAATTAAAGGAATTGACTAGTAAGAAAGATGACAGCATTCTTCTCTGATAGGTTGGTTTTCACTGGGAGCTTTTGACTTTGAGTGCCATCTCTAGTTGTTAACTTTCTTTTAGGTTCTGATAGTGTAGCAGATATCAAATAAAAGCTGTTTAAAGGTTCTTTGGATGTTTTTGGCCTTTAGTAAGGATTTTAGTGATCTTCCAGAAAGTTTGGTTTAGCATTTCCTGTGTTGAATGGTATATGCTAATTTGATTATTTTTTGGGGGCAAGCTTGATGATTGTGGCCATTTGAGTTCCCCAAGCTGCATTGCAATTGAAATATATAGAGAGAACACATAAGAGTTGCTACTCAGGTGCCAAACTTCCTAAATCCTTATTATTTCTTGTCTGTACTTTGGCTTCCTCTTTTGCACAATCTCAGGTTTTGAAAGTACTTAGGACTGCCTGGTAGATATTTGATTGATCTTGGTTGAGCGAAACTGTGTCAACCTTTTTAATTTTACATTTGTGTATTTAATGCTACTATTTTTATCTTGCATTTGGACTTGTGTGTAATTTAATGAGGAAAACTAAAGATCTCCTGTCTTCCTTAATAAAGCTGCGAGGAGCATATTTTCTCAAACATCAGAGTTTGATCATTTGATTGTAGAAGCTTCATTTCTTATGGATTTATTTTAGCGGTTCAAAAGCAAAGATATTGATTATTCATTTCATATTTCCCTGGAAGTTCAATTTCATTTCCATGATTACTGGTGAAATCAAGTGATATCCCACCCTTCCATTTAACAACTTCTGTTAGGTTTATGAATTTTCCTTTCTTAAGATGTTATGTACCCTGGACAGTGTTTCTGATCATCCTATTTTATTCGTTCGGCCACTTAGACATGTATTTAAATTGTTTGCGTGAACTGTTTTGATGCATATGCTTAAATCATCAGTCACTATCCGGTGATGTTATAATCGAAACCTTGATTCCGGACCTACAAAACTAACTATATTGCTATCCATAAACAGGAAGATAGTGAGAAGACTGGCAAGGTGACCTCTGCAGGGATGTATTTCTTACATTTTCAAGTGTACAGAATGGACTCAACTGTGAATGCGGTATGTGGTCCCATCCTGTTACTTGCTTTATTCCTCGTCTTGTTACTTTGGTGGGTGTTATCTGCTTTTTTTCTGTTGTGGCTTTGGTAATCTTTTTTCTACGCGGTGGTGGTTCAGTTAGCAATAGCTAAGGATCCTGATGCTGCTTTCTTTAAAAGGCTGGAAGGTCTTCAACCTTGTGAAGTTTCTGAACTGAAAGCTGGGACTCATATATTCGCAGTTTATGGTTGGAACTATTTTCTGTGTCTTAGAGCATGGTTTAGTTGTCTTACGGAATCTTTATCGGTCTGACGTTTACTGAATTCTTTCAGGAGATAATTTTTTCAAGACTGCTACCTACACAATCGAGGCACTTTGTGCAAAGACTTACGAGGATACCACGGAGAAGCTCAAGGATATTGAGACCCAAATCCTTAGAAAAAGAAATGAGCTACGCCAATTTGAAACAGAGTACAGAAAGGTAGAATCCGCTTTACTGATGTGACTTGCAAAGGTATTGGATGATGCCCATTTGTCCTTGAAATTCACTTGTGATGTTTTGTAGGCGTTGGCACGTTTCCAAGAAGTAACCAACAGATACAGTCAAGAAAAGCAATCTGTATGTTTCAAAACCTTGGTGTCTCCTGTTAGATGTTCTTATTCTACATGCGTGCAATATTTCCCAAATAAATTAGTAACATACAAAAGCATATACACATGCTATTGTAAATTTCCTTGAATTGTTATCTGGAGCTTAGTTCATTGCAAGAGGAGAAGAAGGTCGTCTCGTTGCTTGTTCACAGTGACAAAATTTACATTATATCTTCTCCTTTTTGTCTCTTTAGCAGGGGAAAGTTATATGATAGAAAAAAGTTGAAAAATGATTTTTAACGATGAGGAAAATTAAGGGTGTAGCTTCTTACTCTTCAGCAGGGGAAGTTCTGTTTGAGATTATTTTCCCATCCAACTTAGTATTTGATATATTTTTTCCGTTATCATGGTGGGAATCATAGCTGTCATAGTTTTCTCTGGTTCCATATCTCCTGTTCGCACTGAGCGTTGGAGGTCCAGGTTCTTTTATTCATCTCAGCTTACCATTTTGGTTGCTGCAGGTTGATGAGCTGCTGAAACAGCGGGATAGTATACATGCTTCATTCACTGTAAGTAAGATGGTGAGCTACTTAAGTAATGGAAGTACAAGCAATGTTATCGGTGAAGATTCAAAAGCTGAGAGTCCAGTGGAAGATGGAGGCTCTGATGGAAAGGATAAATCCTCCAAAAAGAAATGGTTCAACTTGAACCTTAAAGGGTCTGAGAAAAAGTAGACTTCAAAAGGTATTTTGATGATTTTGTATTCCTTCGAGGGATTTGACTAGATATCCATCACTGGTTTAAGTACTTGTGCTGCCCACTTAGCATGCATAGACATGCCTTGTATTATTTGTTTGATTTTTTATTTTCTCTTTTAGGGCTTTACTGAGGTGGTTTATCGCAGCCTTTTCCGAAATGGTCCTGTAAGTTTCAAAGTCTGAAGGAGTGCACCTGTATGTATAATTTTAGTTCATATTTTCTTAAAACTGCGCCGCACCCGTCTTCTTAGTTCATGTAGAACCTGAACACATTTGTTGTAATGCTTACAAGTGAAATAAAACATTCTTTTGTTTATTCCATTTTTTCTCTCTCGTTGATGAAGGCATTATATATATATATATATATATATATAATGCCTTCATCAACGAATGCCAGCTTGACTATAGTGTTACCAATGTGCAGAAACTATATGTGTGTGTGTGTGTATACATGTATATATTTCGTAATGTATCCAAACAGAAATGAGTAGTCAAGCTGGCATTCGTACATGAAAGCATTTTTGTATTCAGATTTTCCTTATTTATTAACAACTTGACTTTTCTTAAAATAGATTGTTAAATCAATCTGATGGCCAGTGACTAGATAGCTGCTCAGCCACTTCAATCATCTTCTGACCTCGAAATAAATATATTATATATTTCCACGATTTACAATAATCTGGAGGCGTTTTCGACAACATTGTATTTAAAACATTCGTACATGTTGGCAAAATTTTATTCTTATAAACATGGGGTTGCGATTTTGAAACAATTGTGAAGACAAACATCCTTGGAAGTCTAGAAAAAGAAAAGAGCGTGTAATATCAATATGCCAAAATTGTACCGAATATCATTTTTCGCATGAAAAGCAACGTACAATCAAATAGATGAAACCCCGTTGCCAACTTATATAATTACTATTGGATGGCAGTTTATTTTTAAAGTTGAGAAAGAGGGTTGCCGACATAAGAAGTAGCTTTGCTCGTACATAAACGATGAACTTCTCCCAACAAAATTTAAGCTTTTCCGGAAGAATGAGGGATTTTATTTTTTCCACCCTAAACCGGATTTAAATTGTATAGGACTGGAGTACCATTTCTTTTGATCAGGTGGGAGAATTCCAAAATCAGTCTCATTAATTGGAAAGCTCATGAGATTCATCGAGTGTATGATCATCGTCTTGAAGCTTAAGAAGGGTTTAAGCATTGAGGGCAATTTGTGGTCTTCAAACAGCATTTCATAAAATGCTTTGAATTTTATGGATTGAAATAGCAAATTATAGCTTAGCTCATCTAAATTTTAAGAGTAAATGATCCATTTCAGTTTATGACCAGGTCCCTCCAGTTTTCCAATGCTCAAAGCTCGTAACTGGCTCCGATTTTTCCTTTAGCCTTTTGTTATTGATATCTACTCTCAAGAGAAATAAAATAAAATAATATAGCTTGCGATGATGAGTTGGAGTGAGAGAGTAGAGAACAGTACAATCTTAGGTCATCTGTGTTAGGATGACTTTTTAATGTGAACAACACAACTAACACGAACTCCCTTTCTTTTAATCAAACTTCTTGTCTTGAATTAAAAACAATTGCAGCTGTGGTTGCATCTACTAGGATTTTTCCAACAAAAAAAATTCCTCGAGGACTCTCTGTTTATACGTGCGCAAGGGTCTTCATAATTAATTAATCCATCGACAATCACATGATGAACCCATAATATTCCAGCTTTTAATTTTTCTGATGGACCCTTATTCAGAGACCAAGTCCCCACTTTCACGCTACGGAACTATGATCCCGTTATTTATCAACATAATGCTCCAAGTTTTTATAAATTTAAATTTGCAAAAATAATCAATATATTTTCATCTAGAAACCCTGAAAGATAGTTTTTCAGTTTTCAAAATTTATACTGAATAGTTTTTTAAGAATTCCTTACAGCTTTTTATTCTTTTTTAAATGAAAAAATTCAGACAATATAATTTCTTTCTATATATATATATATATATATATACAATCACTTTTTAGATTGATTTTTTCTTATATTTTCATATTTAAAATGTTAAAAATAATTGTTTTTATTTGTGGAAAACCTTCTAATTTCTTAGAGAACTTTCGAGAAAAAGAAAAGGAACGTGCTCGCTAATTGTAATTAGAAATCAAACTCTATCCAGCCTGACAAGTTAAAGGCTATCCTCAATCATACACAAGTTTCTCAGTACCGTTATACTGATCATTCAGTTTTTTTATTGGATGTAATATTTTGATTTTAAAATATTTTTTTCGTGTCATTTTGAGATTATATTGTTTATATATAATTATATATATATATATGAAAAAAATTAAAATATTAATTTAATAAGTGTAATTTAAATTTAAGATAAATTAATTTTAAATTATACACCACAAACACAAAGTCAAACAAACATAATCTCAAAATTAGAAATATCTCTAAAATTTCAAAATATTATGATAGTAAAATATTCTAAAATAAAAAGAAATATTATGATTTTGAGCCGGAATAACACAGTTGAACTGGTATCGAGATGTTCCGGCCGAAATTTAGCAGGAATTTTCAGAACGGGTCAGAATTAAAATCGAGACGAAAACGCCGCCGCTTCGTCTTGATTTTTTTACCATTACAAGAGTAAAAATTCTAATCTATTACAAGCTCTTCTTCTATCCTTATTCTAAATGGACTTTAAAATGAAATTTGTAATTAACTAAACAACTTGATCAATCAATTGATCTTATTGAAGTAAAAGTAAAACATTAATTAAATGAAAACACTAGTCCAATTTACACTACTGGAAAAAAAACTTCAATTCTTCAACTTCCCAGTTGCAATCGTGGAATCAAATTCTTCAATCCTCAACAACATTGAGATAATATAGCTGCCCTGATTAACCTAAGACAAGGGAATCTTTGCTACGTAGCAATTTTTAAGGTGGTCGGTATAATTTAGCAGAAATTGTAACCTAGAAAGCAAGATGAAGTTCCCAACTGCTTCCTCGAGGCGAGGCATCATCATCAGGAAGGTATTCAAATACAGAAATGCAATGTGGCCACCAACACTGTATAAATGTGATTATTTATTCAAGAGGCGAAAAGTACGCATAGACTGGTGACTATAGAAAACACAAGTTGCAAAAACTATGATATATAAGAAGGCGTAAGCTAAAAAGAAAATCTAATTTGGAACATTACAAGTATTTTAATAACATCAGCCGGGCGAACCTGTATAAAATTTGTTGTGATATAAGTTGTTGTCATGTCACGTGCAGATGTTTCCCAGCTATATAACTCTGGGTTGGGTGTTATGTGTGTCTAATGCCATGCTTTATTAGAAACCAAAGCACATATATTTTGTCTCATTGATTGACTACGGTACTCTACTTCTAGACTCATTTCGCAAGCTTCTATTTTTTTTTTAGATATTAGAAAATGTATATTTTGTAAAATTAGATGAGCAATTAAAATCTCGATTATTTTAAATTTTTATAAGAAATATATTTTTTTTTAACATGAATTCAAGATTTGATATACATATAATAAACTTACTGCCATGATACCACACTAAGCTTCTATTTCATTAAAAAAGACAAAAAGAAAAATCACACTTGGAGGGGGATCGAGGTTTGAAATGCTTCATCTCATGTTAACAACATGAAAAAGGGTCACCTCACATGACTTAAAGCCAACCCCACCCCACCGGGGCCCACCCTACTCCTATTTTCTTACATGTTTTTTAATGAAGTAGGTGGTGTCACTTGGAATACATGGAGGGTTCTTTGCCCGCAATGTTTGGGATTCTTTTTTTTTCAAAAAAAGAAAAAGAAAATGAACGCTTTGAACATATGATGAAAGTGATTCCCGACTTGAAAACTAAGTCACTTTGGGGCAATCTTTTTATCTTTTTGGATGCTTCCAAAGCAATTGTTGCAAAAGGGAAGAAAGATGATTAGAAAGTTAATGGAGTTGTAACGTGATAGGATCATGTCTCAAATAATCGTCGACAAGTAAGTTTTTTTATATATATTTATAGACTCATTGGTTAATGTTCTTAGATAAGCACAGCTTTGGTGGGCCATCCATGTGATTCGGGTGATCTTCTTAAATCATAATATCGGCATCCCTTCAATCAACCAGCAAAGTAAGCATGATTAAGGCCCCTTCAAGTGGTTTTATATCGGACGGTGGAGACCATCGACAAAGAAGGAAGAAAAAGAAAACCTTCGTTGATGAGGGAAGAAGATGGTGATTGGACGATTCTTTCACCACCCTACCCTCTCTAGCTAAGCTGCTTAGGTTAAGACTCTTTCCAATGGGCCCACCGCCACAAATTTGCACATTGTATTGTACTACCCCCACTGAGGGGTGGGTCCTACCATAGGTTGTTCATCGCAGGGAGAGGCCAATTAGATTTACCCTCACACGTGTTACCCTCCATTAGAGGAGAACCCCCTGTGCCTGTGTCTACCAGCCATCTTGACAAAACTCCTTCCCTAGCCATGGCGGCCTCTTCTGCTGCCTACCATTCATGCTTTTATTGACAGGCCTGTTTTTTTTTTTTTTTGAGGGTATGTCCTGCGTTGATTTGGTTGTCGGTGCTACAAATTAAGTGCATGTTTTTTTAGTGCGGTTATATTTGTTTTTAAAATTGAATTTTGTTAAATTTGAAAAATATTATGACATTATGAAAATAAAATATAAAAATATATATTTTTTATTTTTTTTCGAAAACAATTTAAAAAAAAGCACTGCTAAACAATCTCTGTGACTAGTAAGTTTCAGCCGATCACGGTTTTGCTAGCCCCACAAAGCACACAGCAGGGAAACCCTAAAATCTCCCCCCCTTTCCCCTTCTAATTATTAACCTCTTGTCGAGGAAGGGCAATTCATTTATCAAAAGGATAGATCATAACTTTATAATTTAACCAGTTCCAGTGCTTTGATATTTGATCTCAATATTTTAAAAAATTTAGTGTTTTTTAAAGTAATTTTTATTTAAAAATATATTAACATAATATATATTTTTTTATTTTTTAAAAATTATTTTTGATAATATCACATCAAAATAATTTAAAAATATATAAAAAAATTGAATTTTAATAAAAAAAATTATTTTATTTTATGATAAAGCACTGTCTGAGAGGGTCACATGAATGCGTTTTATTTTCAGGTGGGGAGAACCAAGAAGTACTCCTCGATCCCCCCCTGGTGGGGGGATATTGGCCCAACCTCTGCCTTTTTTTTCTAACCTCCCCGGGATTGAAAAAGACCTGAAGAGAAAGATCATTGGATCCAACATGCTAAAGCAAAAGGGGTGGTTAGGTTTCATAAAGCTTTTTTCTAAACTAATGGAGATCCCAATAATCTAACCCTCTGAATCCATGTACGTTGAAATTATCATTCAAGCCTTTGAATGGTGTTTGCATTTACGGTAAGAAACATTTTTTGAATGTTTTTTTTAATATATTAAAATATATTTTTATTTTTTAAATAACATACCAGAATAATATAAAAAATTAATTTCGTATAAAATAAAAAAATAATTTAAAAGTAACAAACAAGAGTTTTAATATTTGTTTGGAAGTGTAGTTTGTGGATGTTTTTAGAAGTGATTTTCATTTAAAAATACATCTAAATTATTTTTAATATTAGCAAATAAAAAATTAAAAAAAAAACTTAAAATAATAAAAAAATCAGTTTTTTAAAAATCTGACTTTTAAATCTCACCGTCAATTGCAATATTTAAAACCCATTTTAGGAACTTCATTAAACCTAACGGGACCATAGGCAACTATTCACCAACGGGCCATCACAACAATCCCATCAGATCCCCCAATCTTTTTATGCGTTCGAGTAGATAAGGATAAAGAAAATGGTTAAATTAAAAGGGAGAGAAAAATATTCAAGAAGCCACGTACATTTCACAACCGTTGGTTATGATAAGCTAGCTTGACCTTTAGTGTATTTTCACCGGTGGTGAAGTCATGTGCATTACCCTCATAATTAAGAATTAAATTGGTGGCCACTGGAGGCTTACATGGTCGTTAACTTCAGGACCCGTGGGATTAGTCGAGGTGCGCGTAAGCTGTCCAGGACACCCACGATAAAAAAAAAAAAAAAGAATTAAAATTGTCATATGGTTATTTATTTAATTTATTCATAAAATGGGTGTGCAAATAAATTAATTTATATGCACACCTCACACCTACGAGGAATGTTATTTCCTCTACACACATAAATACGAAGAAAGGACTTGAAAATAAAATATTAGCTAGTGACAATCATGTTTACCGATGGAAGAATCTAACGGTCGAAAAAGAACACGAGGGTTCAACTCAGAGGATGATCATCAGCAAGGTTCACAGGGGATATTGACAAGGCTTCTTTTTTCTTCTATATGGGAAAATTTGACAAAATGAAAGAGCCTTTTGAGTTTTGAATACACCACACACGAGAAAGAGGGGACAAAGGTGGGTCATATCTTGGAGTTGTGATGAAGACATTGCAAGAAGGTTTTCAATAATTATATACATCAACAATAATATTTATGCTCCTCTTCAAGTGGGTTATCACAAATTCGCTAAAGAAGCCTCTCTCTCTCTCTCTCTCTCTGAGTTACTAAGATTCGGAGAGATCTCTCAAAAAGAAATAAATTCTTATAGTAATGAAGATTTCAACGTCAATCACGCAAACATCCTCGACATTATTCATCATCAGCACGAAATGGTAGGACCATGTGATAGTTGTAAGCACCTGAACATCTATATTCATAAAATTATTGTTTGATATTTCCATTCAGTTAGCCAGTCTTATATACTTTTTTCTATTTATTATATAAAGTGTGGCCTTTCAAATAAGTTAAAGCAACCAGCCAGGCTAAGCGCAAGCTCAATTTTCTAGCTTCTTGTGTTGACTTCAATTCGCGCAAGAACTCCCATCATCACAGGGGAGGGAGAGAGATAGAGGTGATCAGATCAGACATAATAGTGAGAGAAAAGGTAATATAGTATATCATGTGAAACATGCGTATCAATGATAGATATGCAAAGATTCAGATGGCGACACGCGGGCCATCAAGAAGTGATTGATTAGTCGGCACTTCGGCTGTGCTAAACCTTGAATGTATCTTGCTGCTGTAGGACTTGCATCCTGTGACGCAACTATATAAAATGCCCTGCATGCATGGATCAATGTTTTGACTTTTCAAAGCGAGCACGGCGGGTGCTCCTGGATTGAGTGCTACAGTGCCTAGCTCTGGACATGTCTGGAGTTCAAAGAGGGTTCTGTGTTTTGTACAATCTGGGCATGCATTATTAATAATTTAATATTTAGCAGCTTCAGATACCGTGCCACTACGAAGCAGAGACATGGGCTTCTCGGTGGGGTTCGTTCCCCTCCAATAATTTAAGGGAAGTAAATTGAATTCCACGTTATTTACAATCTACACCAAGATAGTCAAAATCGAGATTTTGACACGGATAGAAAAGAATTTCGAAAAATCGGATTGTAAGATCTGATCATAAAATCGTAGAAAGATCGTAAAATGTCCGTACAAAAATTATTTTTAATTATATTTAAATTTAAAAAATGAATTTAAATATAATTAAATATTATTATTTTTTATTATTATTATTATTCTACGATTTTTACGATTTTTCTACGATTTTTCTACGATTTTGAACGAGTTTTCTATGAGTTTGACCGGGTTTGACCGGGTTTCAATTTTTCTACCGGTTCAACCAGGTTTTCGGAACCAACTCGCAAAATCGTACGATTTTACGAATTGGCTCATGATTTTGACTACCTTGATCTACACTATAAATCTCAAAATCTGATTAAAATTAAAATAAAAAATAGTGAATTGAAATTACAAAAGTGCCCGAGCTCTAGAAAGACAATCAGAGATACAATCATATACATGCGCGATTTGATGAACCCGGGTATTTTGTTTAACCCAGGTTATGGAGGCGCACTGACATTATATATAGTAGAAAGGTACGTGTGTCACGTGCGAAGTGGTTCGCCGGGAGTTGTCGATGTGTGTTGAGCATTAATGCAGCCAATTAAGTCTCGTTAATTGGTTGATCAAACCAATTTGCTAACTTTTAATTGGTCGCCTTAACTGTACATTTCATCACCTATGAAGTGAATGCAAGTGGTCCAGACATTCGTCCACAGTTTTCTAACCTATCGCATCACAATCACTAGCGCTTTTGTAATCCCACGTAGTTATTTTTTAGATTCATCTAATTAAAATTCTAAATAAATTGAGTTCAATAATTCTTTTTCATATAAAGACGAAATCCTTTTAATTAAATGATGAGAAAACCAAAAAGATTTTGATAGCTTGGCTAAAAATATAATAAAGAATCGTTATCATTACTATTATGAAACTTGCAACTTGTTAATTACCATTACCATTATTATTATTATGTTCAATTAATTATGATTTAATGGGATTATTATTGAATTGAATCCCATTGTCTAACAAAGGGCATTCTTGCAATTTACCCCATATACACCACTGAAAACTGAGCTCGGGATTGTCATTATATTTCAAAAATATTTTGCATTTTAAATTAATATTTTTTTATTGTTTCTAAATTATTTTCAAATGTTTATATCAAAAAAATTAAAAATTAAAAATAAATTATTTTAATATATTTTAAATAAAAAAACACCTTTGAAAACAAAACCAATAACGATTAAAAACAGTACTAGGAAAAGAAAAGTGGTGTTACGCTGTAGAGAGGGAGAGAGAAGGAGAGATTCGGCCGAGACAAGGGCAATCCTTTTGGGTCCAGAGCGCTCTTGGTTCGTGTTCCCAAAGACCATCGCACACTTTCTCCTCCTTGGGATGTCCGCAACTATCTCTCTTTACACATCAAGCTACTCTTTTTATTTTATTTTCTCAATTTTGTTTATTAACCCTGTATATATACCCCACTCATGCAACATCTCACCTTGTACTTCACACCCTGAGCTCCCACACCTCTGTCTCTTGTTGTTGTTTCTCTTTCACTTTGCTTACCTATCTAAAAATGGCAGAGCTCGACTACGAAACAAAACATAACCCATCCTCTACTCGCTTAAAACTATTCGGCTTCAATTTCTCGGAAGATGAACAGCTGGTAACCACAACAGACTCTCTCAAGTCATCTTCTTGTAATTCTCCTGACGACTCCTCTTTTGCCACTGCTGCGACGACAGTAGTGGCTACGGTTTCAGGAGACAGCAGGAAATACGAGTGCCAGTACTGCTGTAGGGAATTTGCAAACTCACAAGCCCTTGGTGGCCATCAAAACGCACATAAAAAAGAAAGACAGCAGCTCAAACGAGCTCAAATGCAAGCCACAAGAAACGCAGCTGCGGCTGCAGTTTCGTTCGGTAGAAACCCTATGATCTCTGCCTTTGCTCCTCCCCCGCATCTCCTGGCCCAAGCAGCGGGCCAGGTTGTGATCCCGGCGGCTTCTCCGTCGTGGGTTTACTTGCCACGGGCGGCACCACCGTTTCATGTTTCACATGGGTGCGTGTTTCCTAGCGGGGTGGGTGGGAGGGGTGGAGGGAGCTCGCCGTATGGTGACAGTGCAGGAGATTTCGGATTATCTTCTGGTGCTAGTGGACCCCACCAACAAGTGCAAAGTAGGGCCCTTTTTAGCAGAGTGGTTGATTATCATAATGGGCCCACATCATTGAGTAGGTTCTCCATAGGTGATGGTGGGCCTACCTTTGATGAAAAGCCAGGCCTGGACTTGCATCTTAGTCTTGCTCCAGCTGGGCCATGATTTTTCTAGGAGTGACTTGGAATGTTATTTTCCAGGTCGGATATTTGTACATTTTCAAATTTTATTTATTTATTTTTGTGATGATTTATTTATTTCACTAGATCAGGACTTGCTTCTTCACCACTATTTTAATTTTATCACTGACTCGCTACCAATGGCAAAATATTTGCTTGTTAATTTTGTACACACAACTCGGTCTATTTCTATCTGTGGACACATCCAAGAAGTTTCTTCGAAGCCTTGAGGTCACATTACAGTGTTATTACACTAGCTGTGACTTCTTATCAGACTAGGGATCATAAACAGCTGTTCAGAACGCCATTGCTTGGCGTATATATTAGGGTTTCGTTTACTTATCTTCTCAATTTTATTTTTTAAAATTGATTTTGTACAAATTCATCATGGCACCTGACAGCAGGACAATCTAACATGCTAGCATCATTATTAGAGTTGAGATATTTCTAATTAACATGCATGCTTCCAGATGCCAAGAGCCAGTTTTTTTCAACCTTGTCAAGTCAATCGCTTTCTCAACACCGGCGCATGCATCCCGTCGAGCCCTTCCGTTATTTCCTTTTCAATACTCTTATAAGCTTTGCAGAATTGATGGTCAATTCATGAGGGGGTGAAAAGAAAAGAAGAAGTGCTCTCCATTACAAGAAATAAATATTAATATTAATTATGAGATTAGAATGTAGCTTGAGAAAACTAAGCTCAGCTTTCATTATTAATTAATGTAGATTCAATACTAATAACCAACAATTAATAAATTAAGTATAGCCAACGGGAAAGAGAGAAGGAAAAACTATCATCTATTAGCAGAAAGAATCAAAGAAAATACATTCTTGCACGAACTCCAGTCTCAAAAAAACTATCAAATCCATTGATTATATAGTGATTTAGTTAGTGCCTCGTGCCTTCTGCCTCTTGACTTTTGAGTGATGCGATGCGGGACTAATCACATTTGCAGGACCAGAATCCTCCACACAGATTGCGGTCAAATTATTATTTGATTTGGGGTGTGGTGAAATCTGAACCTCTCGCCAAGAAAAAACTATGGTATAAGAAAATAATAGTAGTCCTCCTAGCTCGGTGCTAGGTTCCATCTGCCACCAATATTAGCTTCTAATGATTGCCTTAAGATATTGTTTATCACCTATTCTTTAATCAGAAACACGGCCCCTTAATCACATTATCAGCACCAGTTGGAGCCTGTGATTAAAACAAAGCTGGCGTGGAACCACTGTGACATGATAATGCAGGTGAAGAATCTAGACATCATTCTAGCTAGGGTTTCCACCAAATATATATAAAAAGTTGACGTATAAACGGTCAATAAAGGTCATGCAGATCTTCAAAACGCAAATCTTTCATTTTGGTGCGAAAGTGATCGATGTAGAACTTTAAAGTAGGAACATTATTACAGGGTCGGTCCTATAGTGCATATATGTCTGTGAGTGATCATAGCTGGCTCGGCTAACTTTGGCCAATAATTAAAATTTGTTCACCAAAAAAAAAAGCAGTACCACCCATTTTGGCCGGATATGCTCGTAAGAATCCTGATAGCCAGGCAGGATTCAGGAGATAGTGCACTGGACAAGAATATTCCATGGATTTGATTGAATTTGGTTGCTTGAAAAGATAGTGTTTGGGGGTTTGATATTGAAAAGGCAGAGCAAGCAAACGTAAATGCATTTGAAAACTTGTCCACTAAGAAAAAGTTTCTTCATTGGGACCCTTTTGATTCATGAATACATTTCCAAAAAGAACAACTCCTAGTGGCAAGTGAGGAGGAGTTAGAGAAAATCAAAACCCATTCCCACAAGAACATGACTTTGCATTTAAAACACATATAATACTAGCTGGGGATCGGGCCCCGATCTGTTGCTTCATTGATGGCCCTAAGACTGATGGCGACTCGCACTTCCTAGGTTACCAATCAAAATCCCTTTCTCAAAAACTATGTCACAAGTGGGGAACCATTTCAATATATATGAACTTAGACATATAATAATCATAACCCAAAATGATTTAAGAGTATCATTCCATTCCTCTATCGCCATTTCGTTGCCTAGTCACCATGATTTAGACTCTCTTTTTTTTTGCGCAATTTGTTTGAGTATTCGAACATGATTGAGCGCTCTTAAACAATTAATCGATAATTCGACGAAACTATGGGACCTTGAAACAGTATTGAACTTGGAAAGTGTTAAATATTATATTTATGATGTATTGTATTTGAAAGTTTATATATATATATATATATATATATGATTTTTAAGAGCATTAATTTGATGTTTTTGAAGTAATTTTAACATGTTACTGAAAACATTAAAGAAATTATTTAATGATTTTTTAATCTAGGCATATTTTTCCAAAAACACTCGTATCCAATAACTAAATACGCAAGTTATTTCTCAAAAATTTATAACAAGATGAAAGGTAAAAACTGGGCTACTTAAAACTTTCGGTAGACATGTATCCATGAGGTTCATTTTAGTGCGCCTTGTGCCAAGAAGAAGAAGAAAAACTTGTAGTATAGGGTTTTAAAAAATTGCAACTTTGTCAACCCATTAATTATTAATAATTAACATCATTAAGGAAAACAAAGACTTGCAATGGAGGACTTATCAACCCTTGATGACCCTGCCTAGTAAGGTAGGTTAAGCATCTATTCTTACTTTTCCTAGAAAATGACCTCAAACACTACGGTCAATCCATATTTTCATACCATAATCAATTTATTTTCCTTTTACTATATATTTTTACATATAAAAAATAAATCCACCTTTTTTACTATCCAAGAACAGATGAATGATGATAGTTTTATTAGCAAAAAATATATATACTCTATTAATTATCAAATCAATCCTGTGAATTTATCTTGATAAATAAATAAACTATTGAGCAACGTTGTCTTCCTTTAGAAGTGTAACGGTTGGTGTGACAATAGCTCAAAACTTCCCGATTTTTAGTATGTTTGCTTCACAGTTTAAACATCAATGGTGGGTGATTGGAAGCGACCTGATTCCACTTCTCTGAAAATAATTGCAAGTTCTTGAGAATATTTTGATGGCAGTTTCTTACATGGAATGCAGGTCTGACAGATCAAACTTAAGTTTAGTGAACGACTGGTTTTGTTTTAGGGTTAACGATCGAGCTATGCCTATATATATGCTGGAGGATTTATTGGATTGGTCCTAAGTCCTAGAATCAAGTCCACGAATCCTGCCAACAAGGTCTTGACCTGGTGGTCAGAAAGGAGGCTTGTCTTTCTCCCACTTCAGGTTCAAACCTTGTCAGACACGCCTGTCACCCCCGCGGTACCTTACTTGCTCACTGGGTTTGCAGGATGTTCAATGAGCCCCGGGATTAGTTGTGGTGCGCGCAAGTTGACCTGGACACCTCGGTCATAAAAAAAAAAGTCCACGAATCCTTATTTATATTCTAATATATTTCCCGATACTCTTGTTGTCACCTTTTTTATGAAGAAAATAGCATTCAATTAATTTAATTTAATTTAATTTAATTTTGAAAAACAAAGACTTTTCTCTTAAATATAAACTCATGTTAGAATCCAAGTGTACAAACTAAAATAAGAAAAATGGTGCCAAAAAGACAAGTGTACATATTAAATAAAAGAATAAAGATGTTTGAAGAAATAAAAGAAAAGGCTAGAAAACTATTATACAAAAATGCTTCACCATAAAATAAAATAAAACGAGGGCCATTAAATGTTAATAAAGCTAGTTGTTATCATAAGAATCAGTTAAGTGCGACTCATCAATGAGGGAATCCCCACCCAAGAAAATAAAATTACTACCCTATTGTCATTGGTAATGTTGGGTTTGTCTCAATCTGTGGGCTTAACTCATGTAAAAAAAACTAAATTTATTATATTTTAGGGTTAAGCTTATTTGTGAATGTTTATATTCTCCTCTTTGACAGCTAGTAAAGGGGATAATAGAAAAAAAATAAGTTTTTAGAATTTTGAGTTAAAGAGCAATTTTGTGTAACATGTTTTAATCTTTTATATTCTCATAATAATTTATCTATTGGTAGTAGAGTAGACCAAAGTTGTCAACCTATATAAATTTAATGTGTGATTAATTGTGATTGTCTTTTATATATATTTACATCTCATTTTAAGTTATTTTCATCTTTGTCAATGTAAACCAAAAGGAGAAGGAGAAAATGTCAAGTATTCAATATGCATTTTAATGCATTTGCAAGCATGGTGTTGTACCAATGAAGAAGATTGTTAAAGTTGATAACCCTAAAGATATGTTGATGGAATCTATTGTTCCGGTCAAGTTCAGATATTGCTTCGACTTGTTGGTTTATATAGTACTTAAAAGGTGCTTGATAGAGGCGATCAAAGATGAGTTCAATTTTGATTTTATGGATTTGTCTTAAATTACAGGTCCATGTGAGGAAAAAATAACTATTTACTTAACCCTAAAGTGTTTAGCCCACCACTTGCCAAAAAGGTGCAACCTAGAGAACGAGTCCATGTGTGTGGCCTTGCTTTATTTTTATTCATCTCATATGTTTTTCATTTAAAAAATATATATGATAGATAACCTATCGTCCATTACATAAAAGAAAATATCGCACATATCAACACCTTAGCCTACAATCTCATTGTTCTGACGCATGTGTTAACCAATTGAGCTAAAATACAATTATCATCATAATAATTTAACTAATATGTTAACATGGTTGAATGTTTTCAAGAACAATAATGATGTTAATTTTGAATTTGCTTGAGTTACCTATAGAAATATCAATAATATTCAAGATCAAAATTACGCTTTCAACAAATTAGGTAAAAAGTTCAATGAAAACCATTTAACAGGTGACCTAGTGATAAGAGTTTGAGATTACACTTTTATGGTTGTTAATACGATGGTCACTAAAGACTTATATGTTTGTTAACTTTAAAACTCGTGGGATTAGTCAAGGTATGCACAAGTTGACCCGAACACCGATGTTGATAAAAAAAAATCAATAAGACCCCATAAAGATGATTTTATTTTTCAAAGTAGCATAATAGAAAGTTTTTTTTTAGAAATAACATTTGGAAATTTACTTTTGAGAAATAATATAGTTTGAAGAGTAGCATTTGTGACCTAACATTTTGCTTTTTTTAATAAAAAAAGTTGAGGCTATTTCTCCCGCCTCTCAACTCCATGTTAAAAACAACCAACTCAAAATATTATATTTAACACTATTCACAATTAAACACAACCTTTAAATTTCATTTTATCTCAACTAAAATCATAATTAAACAAACTCAATTATTTTTATGTATCAACACAATCAATTCTTGTAATATTCAAATATATTGTTTAACCACATTTAAAAAATTTACGAGCTCATGGACAATTGAATTTATACCTAGTTCAACAAAATTCTAAGTTTATCCAAAATCTCCAACCGGACCCGGGGGGGTCATGGTTTTGACATTTTAATTGGAAATGAACAGCACGTGCGAGATATGAAATTTGAACAGTTAAAACTTTTCAGGTGTAAAGTAATTCTACGACTCTCGAGAAGTGACTTTTGGCACCAGCTGCCTTGTGCTGCTAACAAGAGTTTGAAGTATGCCCACTGGTTCGACGAACTGTTAGGGGACCTCAGAAAGTTTCCAACGGCCCGGGCCCATTATTAATTATTAATTGCCATGTGCTTGGGACCATGGACCCCTACAAGGGGTTTGGTTGGTAGTTTGTTTGACTATTTGCATCCATCGCCTCTCTTTCCTAGGAATTGATTGATCTGGAACTACATGGGATGCATTCAAATTAAAGCCTTTCAACTACCATTGATTGCAAATTACCATTTACGTTTGTTCATGTTTACTTCTCTCACTCATCTTTCAAACTCGCTGGGAGCCAGCTTTGTATAGTCCATAATAATAATAATAATCTTTTTACCTTTTCTGTTTCTAATCTGAGTGGGATGGGTGTCAACATCACGTTATTGTTTGTCTTCATGGTTACGTTGTGTTTTTTAAAATATTTGAGTTTTTTTTTAAATTACTTTTTTATGTTTTTATGTTATTTTGATATACAAGCATTAAAATAATTTTTCATTTTTAAATATATATATATATATATATATATATTATTTTAATACAATTTCAAAAAACAAATACTACTTATATCTAGACGAAGTGAAACTACAAAAGTCCAAGCTCATATATATTACTACAAAAGTCCAAACAATGTAGCAATGTTTTCCCCACGTCAATATATATGTATATATATTATTATATATATAATATAATATATATATATATATATATATATTCTTTTGGTGTTTTTTTTTACAAAAATAATTCATATTTTATGTATTTATGTTTTTATATTTTGTTTTTATTTTTTTCATTTATTTTGTGTACTTATCGTTCTGAAATTTTAATTTATGTCAGTTACATTGTATTTTATTTTTAAATTTTTTATTATTATTTTTTGTTCCAAAAAATACTGTAGCAATCTACAATGTTTTCCTCGCATCATGATAAAAGCATATATATATTATTAACTACACAATAAAATACATCCTAATTTTACTGTGTTAATCCACAGTAACACCTACTATTGATATATTTTTTCGTGAAAGACAAACGGTTGTTAAGGTAGTCGAGATGGTCTAAAGAGCATCAGATTAAGGTCCCCTTCGAGGGCATGAGTTTGAATCTCACTCTCAACACATTTTTTTTAGCGAATTCACATTAAAATTAGATTTAATATATATTTTCGAGAAAGATGAACTAATGTTGAGGTGACCAAGTGAGTTTATGAGGCGGGAGATATAAATTCTGTTCAAGAGGTTGGGGTTCAAGTCCACTCTTGACAGATTTCTATTTTATTTAAAAATATGATTATTATTTTTTAATGATTATGATAATTTTCTTGTTTTTTTTAATGATTATGATAATTTTATGTTTGTTATTTTGTTGAAACCTATTAAACAAATAAATTTATAGTAATTTAAAATTCATATATTTTATAGAAAACTTGATCGTCACAGGAATGCTGCACAAATTTATCATTTTAACCAAAAATATATTATAAAAAAACAATTAAAATTTTTTTATATTAAAAAAAATATGGTATTGTCCGCGACGAGGCATGAAACAATGACGAGTGTATGTAAGAGAGAGAGAGAGGGGGGCTTCAGTCTCTGCTTTCTACGAGGGGGAAGTGGGGGCCTAAGAATCGTGATCTATCTATAGTTTTTATAAAATTTATATGATAATTCCTGCACCCAGGAAACTTCTATTTAAATACAATAAAGACAGGGCACGAGTTGGGCCTAATAACAAGGTGGCAACTACTTGGGGTGGTTTCATTCCAAAATTTCTTAACTCTCAATAGCTAGCTGCTCCTCCTATAATATATTTAATAAATTTAATTAAAGCCATAAACAAATTTATTGGAAGACCAAATCGAACTAATTTCGTTGTTTTACAAGGTCTTTTCATTTCTTTTCGGGCCTGTTTTCTTTACGCAGTGAATCACTAAACTTTCAAAAAAGAAAAATTAAAATCTTTGTCTTGCAAGTAATCCCAGCCATAAAAACATAAACTCAGTTCATTACCAGGAAGGAAAAAACTTACAGATTCATTGATGTTATTATCTCAATTTCATCATTTTTCTGGACTTTATGTTGCATCGTCATGTTCATAGTTCACACCCAATTTCATCATGATGAATAGTTGTCATTTGTCAAGGACCAACTTTACTAGTTCCTTGCCGACCACAAAATCTTATCCTGTTAGGGAAAAAAAAGAAGCTATCTCCATTTTATAGAGCGCACTAAAAATAAAACCACCAGCCCAACATCATGAGAGAATGGAAAGAAAGAAACAGTAACATACTAGGAAAAGTTATGTATCGCGTAGAGCTTCCTGAACTAGCCGAAGAATGTCCAAACATTACAGTTTCGAGCAATTTGCCTGACCTTGTAATTGATCACAGAATTTTCGACCATAAGAAGTTGTTACCTTTGATCATTTCTATTTTCTCTGTTCTTCAAGAACAACAGAACAAACCTGTAACCCCCTCTCCCCCAAAACTTTAGCAAAAAAAACACAAATATCTCTTTAGCAATAAAACCATGATTCAACCCTAAATAACATTTTTTTTTTGAAAGTATCTTTTCTGTTTGGATGTAATTAAAAAAATTAATAAAAATACCCTTATAAATCCATCCAATTCCTCTCATTGACATACGGGTTTTTTTGTATCGAGTTCAGAGAGAGCAAGAGGATTTAAGAGGATTTTCATCAACATTTCGGTAAATTTATTGTGCAGATGAATTCAAATAATAATCAGGTTATAAAAAAAATTCATAGATTTTTCTTATTATTGTACGAGTATCTGTTTTTGAAATAAAGTTAGGAGGGCTTTTTACAATTTGACCGATGGGATACCTGCAAATACTGCTGTATACCGTATCACATCACTTCTCATATAGTTCATTTGAAGGCTCGTTACATTTACGGTCTACATAAAAATAACTTATTTTCTTCTGATACAAGGCTGCTTAACAGGAGGTAAGCATATGATTACCATCCTTCCTACATTGTATCTTGATTCAACAAGCTGGGAAGAACAATTTCTTGTCGCCTGCTACATGAAAAGGGTCCCGCTGTATACTTCACAGGGCCATGATGTGTGTGAGAAGTCCTCCAATGTTACAACATAAACCAGTTACATGAATAAAAACCTACTAATATTTTCTTCATTCCGAGTCTAAGTGGTATAAAACAGTAGAAAGTGATAAAAAAAATCTGTATCACATGCAAAGCCTGGGGCCAGAAAACGGTTGTCTACTGTCAACTTGAAGCAGTTTGTGGTGGCGGCGTTGCCTCTTCCACAGCTGTCTTTGCCTTCTCTTCTTTCTCAACAGGAACACAAGGTCTCCAAACTGTTTCCTTGCCCACATCCATTAGTGCGATGCCCCTTGCAGACAAATCTGTTCTGATCTGATCACTTTTCTTGAAATCCTGACTTTTCCTTGCCACTGCTCTGTCCTCGATCAGACGCATCACATCATCTTCTGCCAGTCCTGCTCTCTTCAATGCCTTCCCTTTTAACTGCTGCAAAACCTGTCCCAGGGAAAATCTAATTTTTGCTCACAAGTTTCAAAAGGGAGAAAAAACACATTTTACAAATCATTAAAAAAAATAATTGGGAACTTTGTATGTGTACAGTATGGTCTTATCTCGAGCCTGGATAAGCAGGGTTGCAGTAGGTTGTTGTATACAAAAGAAATCGCTAAACCTCACCTCAGCGCAAGTGCAAGGAGGAAGCAATCCCAGAATTCTCAGAACTTCTGTAACTTCTTTCTTGACTTCAGTAACGGACCGAATCAATGATAGTTGTTGCTTCTTTTGTTGTTTCTTCTGGCAATTATCAAGGAAAGAAGTACACGTTTAATCTCCATAAATGCACAAAAAAGTGTCCACAGCAACATAGTGAGATGACCATACCTTCAGCATGACCAAAGAACCATTTATGAACTTCAAGGCTTCTTGGAAAACACCAGTCAATAAAGGCGAAGTGTTCAGATCATCTGACATTTTATTCTCAAAATCTTCATGTAGCCTAGAAATGCATTTCTGGGCATCAGCAGTAATGGCAACCAGGTTGCCGTTCTGTCCTGTGCCCTCCTTCAGACTGACTTCGAGAAACGGCAATAAGGCATCCTCACAATCTTGCAATGTCTACAATCAAGAAATAAATATAATTTACTACAAGTATGAATACTAATGATATCAAAGTGGCAGCATCTGAGTCTGTCACCGGGGGCGAGTGTAGATGTGGATGCAAGCATAGGTGTGCTTATGATTATTCTTTGTGTTGAATCATGACACTACATTTACTGGAAACAAAGCACGGTGATAAAGGAAATGAACAGGTTATGAACAAAGCATATCAAGAAAGGAAAATGAAGAAAAGAGATTCATTTTAAAACCCCATAATCATGTATCCCAGTCCAAGAGAAATTCTACTTCCAATAAATTGCTAACTAAAAGCAATCTGGAACTCTGTTTAATATAGCACGCGGCAAACTTTAATGTGCAACTCAGGTAAACAAAGATTGCTTGTAAATTTAACCGAACAGCAAAGCTCTAAGAAACACCAACTAGTAAAAAAGTCTCAACTTAAGGAGACAAACACGGCAGACATATTCCCTACATAGGCATGCACAGCTGACACACTGACATGCATGAACACAATTTTAAAAAGGTGGCCCTCCATGACTGGTTGAAGGCTTATAAAAACTTTGATAGTAAAGTTTGGGGAATATGCATAAGCATCAAACCTGATAAATGTAGAAAAGAGCATCTGATGAGCTTTCCAGCTGCGAAACAGAGTAATTGAGGGGAGAGCGATAGTGTGCACTTATCAAGAAGTGCCTCAAAGCCAGTGGATGATATCGTTCAGTAATCTACAAAAAAATTGTAAAGGGAATCATAAACACATACAATGAATAAAGATGAAATTTATTTATTTAAAAGAAATTCAATAAAAAACGGAGCAATGACAACTAAAAATGATTATCGATTTACCTGGCGAATTGTGAAAAAATTACCCAATGATTTTGACATTTTCTCATTGTTATTGGTTACATGACCATTATGCAACCAGTAACTCACACTGCTCTCTTCACATGCAGCACAGCTCTGAGCAATCTCATTTTCATGATGAGGAAAAATCAAATCAATTCCACCGCCATGGATGTCAAATTTGAAGGTCAAATACTGAGCACTCATTGCACTGCATTCTATGTGCCATCCTGGCCTTCCAGGGCCCCATGGGCTCTCCCAACTTGGCTCACCTGGCTTTGCCGCCTGCAAAAGTAGACATTGGATATAGTGCAATGCCAACAACTTTATATATTTCCAGTGATCTTGAAAGAGATTTATACCTTCCACAATGCAAAGTCAGCAGGATTGCGTTTTCTTGAGTCAACAGCAACACGTTCCCCCGCTCTATTATTTTCTAGCCTCTGCCCAGATAATTGACCATAATTTGGGGATTTATCAACGGCAAAGAATACATCCCCCTCCACTGAATATGCACAGTCTTTTTCTATAATCTGCATAAATATTGGTCCCCACTTAAATACAGGAAAACAGAACTCTCTTGCAACAACTCAACCACATCTATAATAATTGAAGATAAACTTGGGGTCCATCATCTGGTAACCTCGAAATAATCAATTAAGCAAAGCTGTGGCTATACATGATGCAGAAAGCAACTGCTGTTCATGTCACAAAAACATAACTAGTTCAAAGGAGCCAAAAGTGTGCATCGGAAGCAAACAAAAGGTGCAAGTAGAGTGACTGCGCTTTGATTTAAAAAGAACAGGAAAAACAAATCTGTTCCTCTGGGTTTTACATATGTCAAAAGTTCAAAACTACCTTTTAAACCAAATCCATTTGGGTTATAATAAGTTACTAAACTTCAAAAGTATCAATCTGGTTTAATCACTCAGAACCAAAACATTTCGGAAATTCCTATACATCTAATTGATTATGAAGGACCATAATAGATGACCTACAATGTAGCATCATGCACAAATTACTTGTTGCATCTTGACACTTCCATTCTCTGTTTGTTAATATATTATTGCCATTAGTCAGTGGAGAGATTACAAATACTAGTGGCTACCACAAAGGTAAACCACTCAAAATCACAGTTAAGAGTTCAATCCTGTTTTAATCGAAAGTACCCTGGATTCACTAGAAATTTGAATGCAGCATCTTTCTTGATGTGTCTAACACAGACACGACAGAAAAACTCTATGACATGATATGAAAAATTGGAAGGGAATAAAGATCAAACTGCCTTACAAATCACTCTGTAAAATATTCAACAGTGAGCCATTAAATTTCTACAAATGTCAAAATATGCCCCACTTGGATGCGCACACAAGCACACTACCACACAGAGAGTACAATAATTGAAGCTTAGTCAACAGCAAATTGAACACAGTAGGGGGAACCTGAGTTATCATGTCCTTAATCTGTTCCATGTGATCAGATACACGTGGCTGATGGGTTGGAAGGAGGCACTGCAGATCATTCATGTCAACAAGATATTCTTCACAAAAACGGCTACTTAAAGATAATGAATCTTCGCCAAGCTCATTTGCCCGGCGAATTATCTGCAAAAACAGAGATTGGTGAATTTTAGACAAGACACTAGCCAAAAGTAGAGAACATTGATGTATGCGCATGTATATTTACAAATTTTATGAGCCATACATTGTTGTATGAGGATTGACCTGAACAACATCATCATTGCTTAAAGCCTGTGGTAAAAGTAAAAAACTGCGAAGAATTGAAAGAAAACGGAAAACAAGGCAAATCTTGATGTTGAGGAGTTAAACTTCTGGCCAGTTTTAATCTTTATGAACCTATATAGAACCACAGACTAGAGAAAAAAACTTATTCTGACTTCTTATCTTTGCCCACCTTTAGGGCAACCTTACACGTGTACAATAAAAAAAAAAAACTACGTCCATCATCATATCCAGGCTAAAAAACCCCAAAAGTGTGCACCCTCTGAATGTTTTGTAAGACTATTTGAGGTTTTGGGGATTAGGAGAGAATTATCTAATGCTCCACAAGCTGACTTTGTTCACAAAAACCATAATGGGACATATACAAAGAAAGGCTTTCTTTGGGGCCAGGGGTGGTCACAGCCCCTTCTGAAAACTGACTCTGGATCATAAAAAAAAATGGCACCAATTTTAACAAAGTCTGAAATAAAATGATCTGGAGTTCTTAATGTGTTTCACACACCCTTTGTTCTTTCAAATTACAGTATCAAGTAAGCTTTTTAATAAATTAGATTAACTCGCCATAATAATGCACTTTCCTTCTGTTTTAGCAACAATCAACAAATATTCCAAGACTGAAAGAATGTAAGAATCCACAGATCTTTACCAAAGTTATGCCAAGTGATGTATAGTGAACAAATACAATATTGTGATACTCTAACTGTGAGCCTTCGACATGTTGTGAAGGTTGGATTGAAATTCTCACCTTGTCATCAATATCAGTGAAATTGCGAACATAAGTAACTTCATAACCCAAGTGCTGTAGGTATCTGTAGTTGCAGTTCAAATGAAAAAATGGAATCACAAAAATCAATGGTCGGTGATTTCATGCATACATAAAATCCAAATAAAGAGCATAGAACTGCATACATAAAACGCCAAAAGAATGCCAGAAATCAAAGCACATAAAGCAGTTTTAACTAGTAAAATAAAATATTGAATAAAATACAATGAGTGCATGGCCGACACAGAGAGATTAATGTCACTTATCAGCCTGATGCACTGAGCAACAATTTCAACTTCATATGAGGTAACCTAAGCATAAGCAAATCAATCAATCTACCAAATAAGCAAAAATAGGTCCAAATGCATGTAATGGTGTGTGGTTATGCTTTAAACAGATCTGAAACCAGAATTAAACATCAAATGCAGTAGCAGCGCAGGCATGATGAAGGTGACTGAAATCATAGGCAGTAACACCACAGACATGCATAGAAACCTTGCCAGAAATTTTGGACTTCCTTTTGTTGGTTTATTGAATTGTACAGTTCAACACCTTCATCTTCCATTTCAATATACACACACCTCTCTCTCTCAACAAGGAAAGTGAGTTTGTGCTGTCATCAATGACTGCTGCTCTGTAACATTAATACCTCAATGCCAAGGAAGGAAAGGATGCAGTAGGAATGAAAAGGAGAGACTATCTGCTTGACAATTGAGGATAGCATATTTAAGGTCTAATTGGAATGGAATGGCCCAAAAACAAAGCCACCAGGATGGACCCTAAATCAATTTTGAGTGAGAGTTGGACTCCATATAGTCAAGACAAAAAAATAGAAATGGAATATGAATTCTTTTGTTTTTAAAAGAAATCCTAATTCATTTCTTATCACATGTTTCATTTTGTTGTAGTGTGCCTTGAATTCTAGGAGGTCAAGCTCTGTTGCTTGGTAGTGAAGTATATCCTACTTGTTGACAGACATATTATGTGAATTCCTGAACTAAGATTTTTGGTTTTGAGTATTTTGCATGCTCTGTTGCAGACTTTTCAACTATAAATGGAGATGTTATGTGTGTGAGAAGTTGTGTAAGCAAAACACAAGCATCTTAGTTTGAAAGAGAGAAGAGTGTTGGTTGCAAGAGGATTTCAGAGGAGTTTGACAGAACCATGAGTCAAAAAGAGAATTTATAAACCGGAGGCATAAAAGGAAAAAGAAAGCCGAAATCCCTGCAGTTTTAAACTTGTATATTAAAGGGGGGGACAATTGAAAGAGTGCATGACCGGCCAGCAAGGCTAATGGCACAAATTATTCTTAATTTAACTTGAAATGAGGTAATCTAGCCAAAACTTTGAAGTCCAATTAGATACTGAGCTCAAACATCTTGTCAGCCAAAATATAAAAAGGACCAGGGGTTTGTCTAATTGCAGCAAGGCACACAGACATTGCTCGAGGAGAAAGATCTTTTACGAAAACGCTTTCCTCGGCCTGCAACCATAACAGTTAAATTTCTACAGAGGAATCGACATGGATTTAACCTGAAATCTATACATCAGAAAGCATATTTAGATTGATTAAGAAATCAATATCATTTCTTTCGATGGAAAAGGTTATTTTATATATTTATACATCTACATCCCCTGTTATCTACCACAATCAAAATAATCAAATTCCCAAATAAATAAACAAAATCAATTGCATATATACAGAGAGAGTGCGTGAGTGTGTTTATATAGAGAGATAGATGGGTAGAATTGAACTAGCCTGAATAAAATGTCGAAGGCAACAGCGGCGCGAGCGTGACCGAGGTGACTGAAATCATAGGAGGTGACACCGCAAACGTACATGGAAACCTTGCCGGGAATATGGGACTTGAATACCTCTTTTTGTTGGGTCATCGAGTTGTAGAGTTTAAGCTCTTCGCTGTTTGCCATTTCGATCTACGAGGACGATGAGGTAGCGTTGTCTCCCAGCTAACTTTACTAAGACCTCAACGCCTGACGGTACGAGAAGCGGTGCGAGAAAAAAAACTGCAGAAGGGCAGTGAAGCGATGGGGGTAGCGGTTTTAGATATTAATAAAAATAATAATCTAACGGATAGGCCCTAATAGAAAGCCCATCTGACTGGACCACCCTGTATCTCTTCTACTGGATTTTATTTTATTCCTCACCAGGAAAAATAACTATTTTCTTTTCATAAAAAATAACTAAATTTGAATATCAATAAAAAATAAGATACGAAACAAATTTTTTTAATCTATTTAGAAAAAAATGCTAACTCGTTGTTAATTATAAAAAAGTGTTGCATCCCATATTCCTATTGTAACTAGACTCATGATTGGAATTATGGGATTTTTTTATGTGTATATATGTAAATTTCATTCTTGAAAAATACATAATTAAAATATTGATTGTTTTAAATTTTTATAAATAATATACATCCTGAATTAAATTTAAAATTTAGTATGCAGATGGTAAATTTTTCATTTTAAATTTGATAAATTCAAATAAATTAAATTTTAAAAGCGCTCCATTATATTTATTTTATTTTTTCTTTTTACATATAAGATCAACTTCCTGTTTTAATTTTTAACCAATATTAATTATTTTTTATATAATTTATGTTTTATTGTGTAAGGGGTTATTTGGCTACCAAATATTATTTTTCAGGGTGACATTTGATAAATCCTAGCACTCCCAGTGTAATGGGATCACAATTAACGAGTGTTCTTTCTTTTTTCTCTCTCCACGCCCTTAAATTTCACATCATCCCGTTTAAAACCCGAACCAGCCCCTGCTACTTATCTCCTATCCACGTTTGGTCATTTTTATTTTAAAAAAAATGAATACACAATGAAATTATAGATTATTTTTTTCAAATTTATCATCTATTTTATTTTTTATATTTCAGACTGATCCTTACAATTTTGATTATTTTTTTATTTGTAATAAGTTACGAGATACAATTGGTTTTCAATTTCATCCTTTAAACATTTTAAGCCTGGTCTTCATTTTTTTATTACAACTTATTTTGTCCATGATAATTTTATAAGTTGTTGTTTTTTATGGTTAAAATTTTTTTATAACTTGGATGCCCGGACTAAAAATCTATTTTTCACTATATTTTCTTGATCACCTTTTACTTTATAAAGTCAATTTAGGATTCGGTGCGCACCAAAAAACTTATCACTCCAAAAATACAAGCTGGGAAAAGTCAGCCCGTGATATATTTTGACCGCATGTATGCCCTAGCATCATATATAATATCGTGGAAAATGATCCAGGGGAGTTTTAAGTATAAATGCCATATATGTAGAAGTTGTCATCTGGACGTGATAAATAAATAATGAAATGGCAATGTTATTTGAACCAAATTCCTTAAAATACACTCACAAACACAAAGATTAAAATTTTAGCTAATACTTGACAATCAAACGAGAATCCCCCCAGTCTCAAAAAATCATTTGGAGAACAAAAAACGATGAACAATTGTATCAAAACAAAGAGATAAAGATGAAAAATTCTGAGATAAGACCACTTGATTTCCATCACAGTCCACGTGAATGGCTAGATTGATTCCTGACTCTGCAATCTCATATCTTGATAGAACCTCTCAATGAACCTCTCAGCTCTCTGATCAACTGAATCTTCCTCGTGTACCAGGTAATCCAAGGGCTCCAAAAAGTCTCCAGTACTGATGGTGGCAGCTGGTAGAGTACTATCCATTGACAATCTATACTGCCCTTCTCCTGTCCGATCAGCTTTCAAGCCACCCAAACATCTACACAGGAACAACACAGTGTATATGTTGTCTTTATAGCTTCTAAGGCTGAACTGTTTCCTGGGATAATAATGAATGAGTGGAGTACTCGGAGGAGAGAACTCATATTCCTCAAGAAACCCGTAGCTGTAATGATTGAGCAGCTTGAATCTCTTAAGCTTTCTTGATTTCTTGATGAGAATAAGCTTTGCAATGGCGGGTTTCCTCATTTTGGCAACAAATATTCTAAGAAGATTAGAGACCTTGTGGGAAATGGGCAGTCTCTTTCTATGCATTTTTGGTTTGGAAAAGAAAGGACTTCAATCTTTTCAAGCTGCAGAAAGGGTTTTGGTAGGGATTCGAGGGTCTGATTCATGCCTCGCGAGTAAGGGAGCCTTTAAGGATTCCAAAAAGGTGGCGAAGTGCAGGGCGATGAGGTCATTGGTGGAGAGCCAAGCTGTAAGAATATGGAATGGTCGGTTGCGTTTTGGATTTATTATCAAGGAATAAGAAAGCCTCGAGAAAGTAGCCGTTAGACCGGCCCCTTCCTTGCTCTGACCTGTGTTTTTGAGGTTTAAATTGGAGCTGAGCCTTTGACCACGTATTCTATTTTTTTATTATACCGCTATGATATCCTTATTATCCATGGATATATGTGACTACAAACAGAATTTTTCAGAGACAATAGCAAACGTTTTTTTAAACATTGTTTTTATTTGATATTTATCTAGTAAATTAATTAAAAAAGGTATGAATAAGTTTATTTTCAAAATATTAATGAACAATATGATATTTTCGTTAAACTATGAATTTAGTTTTCAAGTTTTTCTTCCAAATACGTTTGATATCTTATATTTTTCTACAAAATCCTTATAATGTATTTAAAACTTGCTATTTACTTTTAAAAAAATAATTTACATCAAATTTTGTGAATTTTTTTTCTTAACGCAAATTTTGCATTTTATTATAAAATCAAAAAATTATTGCCTCTCTATTTTATTCTTTTTAATTACTATAGTTCTTATAAAATAATTAGAGCATACCATTAATTATGCTAGCGATAATCAAATTTTTTGTTTTTAAAAAATAAGATATATAAATATGAGTGGTTATTTTTATACTTTTGTTATCGTAGTTTGATTTGAATATAATTGAGATTTACAATAATAGTAATATATATATAACAAATAGATTAAAATTGTTTTGCATGTGTTAGAAATTGGACATTTTATAAACAATATCATCACATTTAGGAAAAAATTAATTGATAACTGTTTTAAGTGCATGTATGAAGATTTCATGTCTGGTATTGCATTTAAAAAATATTTTTGAAAAAAAAATGATTTTTTTTATTTTAAATTAAAAATTAAAAAGATTTTGGTATTTTTAAATTATTTTCATGTGATGATGTCAAAAATAATTTTAAAAAAATATTTTAATATATTTTTAAATTCAAAGTATTTTTAAAAACAACATTAAGTATACTATCAAACGTAACAGACTAAAACAATTTGAAAGATAAACTATAAAAGCGGACTTGATGATATTAAAATATCAGTATAAAACTTATTGACACATTTTCAAAATTAAACTTATGTATACTTCTGGATGTTGGCATAACGATTCGAAACTAGAGAGGCAAAATAAGGTGAAAAATTTCTTCTTTGTTGAATAATAATAATAATAATAATAATAATAATAATAATAATAAACTTATCACGTATTGAAATTTGAGTCATATTATATTAAATTATTAATAGATTTTATAGTTGTGTATTTGATAGTTTAAGTGGAGTTTTGCTTAAAAGTGTTTTTGAAAAAATAATTTTTTTATTTTTATTTCAAATTATATAATTTTTGGTTTTTTAAAATTATTTTTACATGTTGATGTCAAAAATATTTTTTTTTAAAAAAAATAATATATTTTTAAATAAAAAAACACTTTAAAAAACAAATTTAACAAGAATCTACATCACCAAGAAGTTGACTGTACAGTTTACCTCAATTAAACCTGTCGACCAAAATCAGTTATTTTTTCAGCAATCCTAATTCCCCAGACATGTTGCACTCGGAATCCCATATATGCCAGATCATATAATACCGAGGGTTTGAAGGGTGTGCCAGTCCTCCTGCAATCTGCTCGTTTTTTTGCTCCCTTGTTTATTTATTTATATATTTTCTCCTTTTGATATTATTACAAAATGGACCACAGTGAGGTGCGCTCTGCCACAGAAAATGTTAGCTACGAGTGTATTCTATACACGTGCCACGGGAGAGACATCATATATCGTTTCTGATTTTTTTTTAAAAGAAGAAGAAGATTTGGTGTGGGTTTTGAAAGATAAGTTTTCTTCTTTAATTGCAAGCTTATATAGTTGTATCATGCTGGATTGAATAACAATCGTGCTTGCATTCCAGTGCAGATCAAGCGCAACTTGGCTGGTAAAAAACTCTAATATGTGGCGCCGTGGAAGGAGGAGCGAGTGGTCTCCGGCCGCTTGTTCACGGGCGGGTTTGGTATTTGGCCCGTGTTAGGTTATTTTATTCTAAGGTTAATGATAGCTTAGTCCACATAATTTGATAAAACTAGGTAGTTGATAGGCACAGTTCACAATTTATTTGTATTTTCCTTAGGTTTTTACTTTTATTTTTTAAAAAATAATCTTGATCTGTTTATAGCTTAGTTTCTCACAATTATACATAAATTAAGTTGTAATTTACTCTTAATAAGATTATACACGCAAAGTATTCATGATTTCTCTTCATATTTTGACCGTAACATTAATCTACAAGTCACTTCCACTTTGCCCATGCCACTGCAATGCATGTCTAAGTGCTGTTCCACACTATATTTAAAAAAATTTTAAAAATATATTTTTTACTTTAATTAATTTTTTTAGTATTTATAGATTATTTTAATGTATTGATGTGAACAAATTTATATTTTAATATATTTTTGAATAAAAATTAATTAAATGGTAAAATGGTCGTCTATTTCCTTCTTTTCCCCTCAGATGCGCGCACATTTCCCATGACAGCAAAGCATTAGAAATGTGCTTCTGATGCCATCACCTTTGTCTTGAGTCTAAGCATACGTCCGAGCGATCCCCACCTGGTTTCTTTCTCCTTACACATTCCTTCTGTTTTGGGTCACTTTCAGTTTGACTATTTAAACTCTGAAGATGCTTTAACGGTTTGTTCAAGAAATCGCTCGCTTGATGATTCATGTGAAAACTGATTCAAGTTATTCTTGAGTTTTTCTCCCGGCAACCGACACTGTGCTTCTGGGTAACTTTGCCGGCACAATCTACATCACGTGTGCTCCTGGGAATCCATCCCCCTCCACTTCTCGTGTAATAAGTTTGATCTTGCAGAGTAAAATGGTTAGATCTCGAGTTCGGAATCCACCTAGTTATTCCAGGACCGGGATTTGTCCGCTTGAGGTATCGAAATGGTCATATACTCTGATTTGATCCTCCGAGGATGACAGTCAATTTTTCCCTTTTTATCGATGATGCTGACCGGGAAAAGTCTTGTAAGAAGATGGATTTCAAACAAAACATGGTCCCTAACTAGATTGAAATCACATCTTGTTTCGTTGCGTATATCGAAAAGTGAACCATACTTAGCACTGGAAAACTCCATCAAGCTTCGATTTTGACATTTTAGATGCTAATGATTTTACCATTCTAGAGCAGTAGCTGTCGGGAGCTGCAAGGGTTGTTGCCGCGGCGTATAAAAACCGTTGGAATGTCACCCTAACAATATGAGAATGATTGGACTGTCAGTGAAGTTAGCGTGCATAGTTAAACAAGAGGTCAATATTTACGCGACAATGTACGTCATGCATGACAAGGAATGACACCCAGGAAATAACCTCTTATATAAGATTTTTTTTCTATAATTTATAGAAATTCATCTAAGCACCGAGGTGACGCGAGCAGTGGTTTTCATGGTTGTGCTTTGAGCGGATCTCCTCCAATTTTCGTACGATAATTTTGCTGATCAATGCAACATTTTCAACTGGTTTCCTACGGAATTGTTAAGCTCCCTCTCGCAGTTGCCGTGTCTGTTAAGGTACCTTCACCTGCACTCACTCATATGTTTGTTTGTTTGTTTTTTTTAATTAAAAATATGCTTTAGTTTTAATATTAATATATCATATTGAAAAAATTCAAAAAATATCAGCCTACGTTTTTCATATGAAGATAACTTTAAAAATAAAAATTAACATGATATCAAATGAAAAACACACGCATTGTTTTAGATCTACGAGGAGGCGAAATCCATAATCAAAAAATATCAGCCTGCGTTTTTCATGTGAAAATAACTTTAAAAATAAAAATTAACATGATATCAAATGAAAAACACACGCATTGTTTTAGATCTACGAGGAGGCGAAATCTATTTTACCCCCTTTTATCCCTTGAGTATGTTAATTCAGGAAGTATTTGATATTGAATTTTAAAAGTATTTTTTTTAAAAAAAATTATTTTTTATTTTAAATTAAAAAATAATTTTTTTAAAATAATTTTCATATCAAAAATAATTTTTTTTAAAATATATATATATATATATATATATATATTATTTTAATATATTTCTAAACAAAAATCATTTTAGAAAATAACCTCAACTATAATTTCAAGCCATTGGTACACATGTTATCAATTGAGCTCTGTATTACGTGATTTTGGTAAACGAAGACAAATTGGGCCAGCAAAATTTACTTTTGATGTGATGGTATTTTATCAGGTGTATTTTGTGCTTGAGAGTGCGGTTGCGATAATTTTTTAAAGTATTTTTTATACCGAAATATATCAAAATAATATTTTTATTTTATTTTTAAAAATGATTTTTAAAATCAACACATCAAAATTATCTAAAAACATCAAAACATATTTATTTAAAATAAAAAAAAATAAATTTCAGCGAAATACCAGTAGGATCGCAATGTCAAACAGGCTAGTAGGTTGCAAGGATAACATCGCGGATGAAAAAAATAAATCTGCTATTAATAATTATTTTTTATTTATGGATAATTATATAAATGCATGCATATGAATTTAGTCGATACTACATGTAATGTGTCCAGTAGACGTGTTTGGTAAAAAATAATAAATAAATAAAGGTTGATCGATCAACAAATCAGTTCCTGGTCTTTAAAATCTCATTAATTGGCTTTATTTGACCATAATTACATATAATATGACGTCATCTGACTTACTGAATATACAATTCATCGACTAAATTGATGGCATGTGAATAACATAGGATTTATGATACTATATGTTAAAAATATTTTTAAAACAAAATTATATTTATTTTTTTATTTTAAAATAATTTTGGTGTGTTCTGGTATTAAAAATATTTTTTATAAAATAAAAAATATTATTTTAATATATTTCAAATAAAAAATATTTTTTATTAAATATTATTTTGAAACCTTAGAGTCAAAGTTTAAAAATAACTGAAAAATTAATTCCTTGTTTTATTTTGGATTTTTCATACATTAAAGAAAATAGAAAAGGAACGGCATGCGTTTTTTTTCTAATAGAATTTATTCACCTCTCTCGTTATTTATTTATTTATTTATCTATTTACATACAGGGCCTGGACCTAAAAAAGAGAGACAGAATATCTACCTGCCATCTCCCCCTCCTCTAGCGTGATGTCTATTCGCCCGTTAGATTATAATCGTAGTTTTACGAAAGAAGCCACTATCATTACCATCGTCTCCATCGCTGGCATCTCACCACCGTAATCCTGCCATCAATACCGTCAATCCAACGGCTATTAAATATATTTAATAACTCATTCCTTTTTCTTTATTTCCAGCACGGCCAGACAATACAGAACAATTCATTTTCTTAAAAAATATTTTATGCTGGACAGAGAATTCTAAAAAAAAAAGCACTGGATAATATTTTAAGGAAAAATAAAAGGATAAAACCTTAACAGGATAAACATTACCGAACCGTCATGCTCATATCCGAGCAGGTGGTGATCCTTAACGCGGAATTATAATTAAAATTGTGCTCTTTTTGGATCGAGAAAAAACTCAGTCAAATGATTTTTTTTTTCTTATACATACCAGAATCACACTGCCCAGCATACTCCTCGGAATGGCAGACTAACAGCAAAATTAATGCAGCTGTAAAAATGTAAAATGTCAAGACTTTAAATTCCTTAGTGTCCATTTTTGTTTGTTTTTTATTTTTATTTTTTCTTTATAGTTGTGGCGGTAAGCCATGATTATTAATTAATATATGTGAAGGGGATGTTTGGGGATATTATAGCAAATATCTTGAAAATAGTTTTTTCTTTGAAATTCATCAGAGTAATTCTTTTAAAATATATAGTTATGAAATAAACACGTTAAAATATTTAAAATCACTAAAATTATTTTTGAAAAAAATATTATTTTAAACATAAAAACGAACGGGCTCTAAAAACTCTATGATTTCAGTATAACAATGAATAGTTAAGTGCTCTGCTCTTTTATAATTTGGTCCTAAATTGTTTTCCTTCGATTTGATCATTTAACACCGAGTTTAATGAATATTGAAATTCATAATTTATTTCAATTAATATTTTTACAGTTATCATAATTATATGACATGGATTTGACAAGTTAATTATAGTGATTTTTTTTTCCTGCTGATTTTTCCCTCAACTTTATATTTCAACATTAGATTAAGGGAGGATTTTTTTTGGATCATGAACTAGCATGGTTGGTTTATATTTTTAATTATTTTTTTCAATCTCGTCATTCAGTACTAGGTTGATTGAAAAAAAAAGTTTGTATCTTTTTTTTTTTCTATAAAATTATTTTAGTCTCGTAATCTAGTTTTAACAAGTTCACTTGAAATATCTTCTTGTTGTTTTTAATTAATTTATTATCTTACTTATTCAACATAGATTGGTTGGGAAATCTTTTTTATTTGTATTTCATTGGGGTGTCACAACCTTATGAACCGGTAACAAGTTAGCCTAGTTGCTTTGTTTTTTTAATCTTATTATTTAATATTGAAATTATAAAGATTAAACTTCATAATTTATTTGATTTTTTTCTAAAAGGTTATTCTTGTTATGAAACCATCTCACCTAAAAGTTCAAGATTGTAAATGAGGTCCCGTAATATTATTTATATTACTCTCTAACACTCCCCTTCAATTAAAAGTCATTTCAGCTTTAAACTTGCAAAGGCTCACATTACCTTGTACTTGGTTTTTATCAAATAAAATGGGGGGATGAGATTCGAACTCGTGACCGCTCTGATATCATGTTATGAAATTATCTCACTTGAAAGCTTAAACTTGCAAGTAAGGCCCTATAATATTATTTATATTATTCTCTAACAATTCTAATATCATAGTATGCTTCGGTTAATTAACTTAGGTTAACCCCAGGGGGTTGGCCTGGCGGTGGAGGCCTGGGGCTCGTGGGTGTGCTCCCCATGAGGTCTCAGGTGCAAACAATTCCTTAGGGCCATGGACTTGGGCGAAGCCCTTGACTTAACCGTGGTGCACTTGTGAGAAACATGTTTGTCGAGGCCTTGTGCACCCCCAGGATTAGTCAGGCCCAGCGGCCTGAATACCCGTGGTTAAAAAAAACTTAGGTTAATTCAAGTGATTTTTATGTTATTTTTTAAATGTTTTGTTTTATATTCTCATTCTTTGATGCCAACTTGGGCATGAACTTAGTTTCATGACTTGTTTCAAGAAAGTTTTATACGCGAATTGTCTTGGTTTTATAATTTATGTTTGACAGGATCAACCCAACTCGTATTTTAAAATATTTATTATTATTATTTAATATTGGATCGATTAATAATTATATGTAATAAAAAAAAGTTTACACTAATTTACGAGAGCCTCACGACCAGATTAGAAGATATAAAAAGGTTTAATTGATTTGAGCAAACACACGGCTTAACATTTTCCTTCCAGGCCTAAGAAACAAAAAAGAGTAAATATAAATATTTCTTAATCAACAGCTACAAATAAGATTCCTAACCATCCAACGGTGGCTACTCAAACCATCATCACTCTAAAACGACGTATTACCCGGGAAAACCCACGCCCTGGCCCTCCCACACCCTCAGAGCATTTTATCACACATCAACACTCATATATCATTACAAAAACACCCTCGCACACCTAAAAAATCCCCACATCCCGAACGTTAAAATCGCTCTCTCCCTCTTCAAGTATCCACACCCGCAATTTCTTATATAAACTCCCTCTTCCCGGCGAATTCTAAACTTTTGTTTTTCCGAGAAAATTCAAGATTCCTGAGAAACAAACATAGAGAGAGAGAGAGAGAGAGAGAGAGAGAGAGCTTGTGATCGGAGCTCGTGAGAGATAGAACGAGTTTTTTCGATCAATGGTGTATTCTGCTGAAAGAGAAGATAGAGTCATGGCCATGGGACAAGAGAGATCAAAACCGCCGCTTCACAATTTTGATCTCCCTTTCTTGAAGTGGGGGAATCAAAGGCACCTCCGTTGCATGAAACTTCCCGACTCAAGTACCGCCGCCGCCGCTGTTCGGGACAACAAGAACGAGACCAAAGGAGGCGGGTTACCGGTTGAGCGACAACGCAGCAGCAACCGATCTCCACAAACGAAGATTGGCAATTGTGATACCCGGCGGTTCAAGGCTCCGAGGGAGAGATTCGGCGGAGTGGAGGAAGGGATTGATGAAGTGAGGGAGAAAATCATGTTTGATCTGAAAACGGAGGCGAATAAGATGAAATACAAGATTTTGAGGAAAGAAGTGTCGGATGGTGATAGTGAAGTCGAAGAGGAACAATCCCTTCAATCTCAGACTTTGCCAAGGGCTGTGGTCCCGGCGGTTGAGGAAGCACCGGCGGAGCAGGAAGTGAGGCCGTGGAATTTGAGGAAGAGGAGAGCGGCGATCGGTGGAAGTGGGAATCTAATTTCCGGGAAAGTGAGCGGTAATAATTGCTCGCCTTTGAGAAGTGACAGTGCTAAATCGCCGAGATTAAGAGGAGATAAGAGGGATAGAGAGGAGAAGGAGAGAGTGGAGTTTTCGGTGACGTTATCGAAGAAGGAGATTGAAGAGGATTTCATGGAGATGTTGGGCCATAGACCTTCTCGTAGGCCCAAGAAACGGTCAAGGATTGTGCAGAAGCAGATGGATGTAAGTCAATTCAGAGAATTTATTCTGCAAAGTATTTATTTTTGTTTCGGGGATTACTAATCTTGGTGTTTTTTTTGGCTGCAGGCTGTGTTTCCTGGTTTGTGGTTAACAGAGGTTACTGCTGATAATTATAAGGTTCCGGAATTGCCGGAGAGCGGAAAGGTACAGTCTTTGTGTTTAATTCTCAATTTCCAGTGGTTGATTCTTTGATGAGAGAGTGAAGGATGATGGAAGGCAGACAATTAAGATTTTGAGTTTTGTATTTTTTTTTGTTTATTTGATTCTTGAAGACGAGGTTATTGTTAAACCAGTCATTTTTTTTTTTTCTAAAACGCTCATATGGTTGGTGGATTTAGTTTTCTTAGCTCTCTGCAACAGTGAAATTCAAAAGTTTGTTCTTTTGCCTTCCTTTCCCCCTTCTTTCTCAACTAACATTTTGAAGCTTATAAATTTATGCCGTTCTCGTGTTAATTAGTTTAAGAAGATGAAATTTGCTTTAAATCAGCTAATTAGTTGCTTAATGCTCATGTTTGGATGGTGGGTTTAGTTTTGCCCTCATTGTTTTTGGTGAAGTTCAAGAATTTCCCTTTCCCATTCTTTCTCGACTACCAAACAGGGTGTTTTGATTTTGCTTGCGTGGTTTGATTGATTTCTTCACGTTCTTAAGCTTAACACTTCTGTCCTTTTTTTCTCTTTTTCTTATTGCAGAGGTAGCAATGCTAGTTGTGCTCTTTGGAGAGGTTCAAATTTCAAGGCTTCTTTTGCTGACTACTGTGGTAACTTTATGAGCATAAGAAGTGGTCTAAAAGAGCAGCCTTCATCCTTGTGACTTGGGGATTTCATTATAGAGTTGATATTCCTGGTGACTCATTGAGATGTTAGTTCAGCTGTTTTGAAATGCTAATATTGTTTTCATTAATTATAATCTTTTCTGTCAGAATAATGTCCTGTATAGAAAGGGTAGTTGGATGTTCTAGAACGAAAGGAACGCCTCTTTTTGTTGAGTGCACTTGCAAGTTGATGATAATGAATGGGATTTTCTATTTTAACTACAGTGTTGCTGGTTTGCATTTGATTTTCTTGGACATGCTCACCTTTTCTGCTATTCTCCAGACTAAGTTGATTTGGATGCAGCAAAATATGTCTGACGAATGAGGCCATTGTCGCCTGAGAGGAACGAGCTTGCTGAGCTTGAGAAAGCTTTCCTCGCATGAACTGCTGGCCTCAGCAGTTGCAAGATTTGAAAATTGTATCTTGCCTTGAAAGCATATTCATTCAACAGGTGCCCTTTTCTGCTGCATCGACCCTTGAACTGACAGCTGATTGTTACTTCGAAGTTTGATCTGCCAATGTGTGTGCAGCTTTCTTGTTTTCATCGGTTATTCGTGCTCTTATCAGTTCAGCTAGTATCTTGCTATAAGATGTCGACCAATTCTGGTTTGGACTAGATGCCAGGCTTGTGCAGGATCCGTCCTCCATTGAAACGAATGATTTCAAAAATAGCCGTTCGTAACTTTGGATTTACATCTCAATGCTATCTGATGCTTCTAAAACTGTGTTGGTTTATGAAACAATTTTCTTTTTTAAAAGAAAAACTACACTGCTGCTGCCGTGAAATTTTACTTCATAGATACAAGCCTACTGGTCTGGCCTGACGTGAGAGTAAGAATGCACGGGGTACAGGCTAGTTTGTTGGCTAGGGTTGCTTATCCAGACCTCCTTGACCGTTGGTAGAACGTGGAAAGTGGACGAGTTCTTTTCCTTTTCTTATTTATTTATCTTGCTCTTTTGGGTATTAAAAACAAGAGTCGTATGGAGTATTTCAATTTAGTGTCCATGGTCAAAAGTTAATCGGTTAGCATGAGTTAAGTTATTTTTATTTTTAATTAATATTTGTTTTTATTTCTCTTATTAATATTGATTTGATTAATAATAAATCTTATAATGTTATTTAATGTTTTCGACGAGATTAACTCGGTATCATGATCATATTATAAATTGGCAGGCTAATATAAATGAGCTCGAGTTTTGTTTCCTTTACCTCTTCTACATTGTTATTTTTTATTTATTGTTAATATATTTTTTTATTTGTATTATTTTTTTATGGTGAGGATTATTAAATATAATCAAGTTAATTACTCAGGTACATAAAAAAATACATTTTTTTAGAAACAAATGCCATTATTTTTTCATGGTAGAAAAAATCAAGCTGGCCTGCAGCGGAGCACTGGCACCTGTTTTTTCTTATGGATGCGAAACATATATGTATGGGCATGGCTGATCGACCGACAGGCGACAGCAACAAAGGGCTGGTCATTGACTCTCGAGTTGACCATGAATACACGGCTGTTAGTGATTTGGTTTTGTTAATGGAGAGCTCTGGTGGTAGTTAGCACATGAGCTTCATAATATTTTTTTAAGAAAATAAATTTAAATTACCTTTTTATTTCTTAAATTTTTATAATTTTAGATTATTTTTTATGTTTTGGTATAAAAATGTTTTTTTCATTTTAATATATTTCTAAATAAAAATTATTTTAAAAATCAATTTCAGTACTATCATAAATTGCAATTAAATATCTCTTGCGAATCTCGTTTGGAGGATTTGGAATCCAATTTCGAGGCTTTATTTTTTGAAAGACTACCGTATCTGCTTTGAACTTTTTTGATATTTCCAGGTTTTCTAGAGCTAATTTTGCTTATTAACATGAAAACTCTGAAATATTTGTAAAATTTATATTTGAAAAATAATTTATAAAATAATATATATTTATATAGAAAGTGATAAACATGATATCCAACAATGAGTTTGGAAATTTATATCGTTGAAAAAGTAGATGTTTACTATATTTTTATACAGTGTCTGGAAGATTCAACAATGGATTTTTCAAACAATTGAGTTGTGGTTTAAACATATTTTATTATGAGGGTGTGTTTGATACTGAGTTTTAAAATATTATATAAAAATAATTTAATTTAATTTTAATTTTTAATAATAATTTTAAATATTCTTATATGTTAATGTAAAAAATAATTTTTAAAAAAGTACAAAATTTCATTTTAATATATAATTTTTTAAAAATGTTTTTAAAATCAAACTAAAAAACGCTTTTATGGTTATAAAAAAAATACTTTTAGTGTCTTGAATGTGAGAAAAGGGTTGAAATAGGTTTTAAGGTCTCAACCTGACTTTTCAAGCACTATAAATGGTTGGGATACGAGCCCATAGACTACGCGTCATTTACCGATATAGATGACATGACACATTGCTCATTTATTTACTCTATTTTAAATAAAATAAGGCATGATTTGTCACGCGGCCTTGAACACACACTAAAAAGGAAGGCCATGCACTCAGTTTTGCCTCTATAGAGCCAGACGTGCAGGCCCAACCTTGTAGGTTGAGTTGCATGGGCCTTTTTATACAGCCCTTTCAGCCTCTCTTTTTTTAAGATTTTGATTAAAAAACACTTCAAATAAAATATTTAAATGCTGTTTAAATTATTATTAAGATTATTTATAAATTATATTAGAGAATTTCATGGTATAATTAAAAATTAATTTCTTCTATTATCACCTAACAAATAAGAAAAACAAATGTTCTCTTGAATATTTTAATTTTATTATATTTTCAATAAATTTCTCTCAAGACTTTAAAAATCATGAATTAAATAAATTTTATTTTTAACCACGTACAAAATAATAAGGAAATTTTTAAATATCTCTTATTAAAATTTACTTTCAAGATCATGATAATATTTTATTAGAATCTCAACTCCTGATTGCAAACATGTTTTTGGTATAACAAAAATAGGAATGCATTATTATGAATTTAATATATCTACGGGTTTATGCGAGCAGAACGTAGGACCCTTGCCTATGTAAGTTTTCTCGTCCAATCATCATGATTAGGGATTGAAAGTCTACCCGCACGCGGATAATTTTTTGTTTAATATTATATTTCAATATTTTTTTTTATTTTATTAATATTTTTAGATTATTTTTATGGACTATATTAATAATATTTTTTTAATTAAGTACATAAAAAAGTTCAGAACATACAATTCCTCTTCAAAAGATGCTGATCAGGGCAGCGATTGGAAATGGTCATGGTTTCTTCGTCTTCACTGCATTCTGACTCAAGCCGTACTTGCACAATCGGACCTGAACCTCAGGAGGTTATAAATTAAACCATGAAATCAGCGTGTCCATTTTCCAATTAACCCCTCTGTGTTGGGTTTCTTTTAGTTGTGATATTTTCTACGCGCTTTCCGGAGGAATATCATGCATTACCTATTATCTAAAACAGCTCGGTCAGCTACTGTCTATTGGTTATTTTTCATCATTGTTTCGCGTGTGTGTATCTATCTTTGTTTTTTCTTTGAAGAGATGTTTTATATCATTTATATGGTAGAAATGACAAAAAAACTTTATGGCCGCGCGGCCAGCATGCTAGCGCGCCGGGGTTCAAACCCGTGCTTCCTCAATTCTGATTGAAAAGCAACTGTTTGCTTGTCAAATAGTTGCTTTTCTTTTTGTTTTTTTTAATTATTATCATTCTAATTAATAGTATTTGAAAAGCAACTGTCTGGTTATTCCTTTTTCTTTTTTTTTTCTTTTTATTATTCTAATAAACTATTTTGTCTTTTTTTAATCATTATTATTCTAATGAATGAAAGTGACAAAAATTAGTAAAACGGTATAAAAAATTGAGCGAAATCTAAGACCAGACAAATAGAAAACAAATTCAAAATAGAAATTATTAGGAAAAAACATAGCAATTATTTGATAAACATTAAAATATGTTTTCATTTATTTTTCACATATTTAAAGAACAGAAATAAATAAAAATTCCGGTTAAAATAAAAAAACATAAAACACATTTTCAAATAGTATTGAATAGTGAAAATTATTTTTTACTCATCCCGCAACGTAGAACATATATTTTTTTAAAAAAGATTAAATTAAATGATTTTTTCAGCTAATATTTTTTTTATTTTATCATCTATTATATTTTTTTAATGTGCTCTTTCTTTTAATTTTTTTATTAGTTTTATTGTTATTATTTTCAAATTAGATGAATTTTCCCCCCTAATAATTAAGTTTTTTGAAGTTATTATTTTTTTTTCTTTTATTTATTTCTATTCTTTATTCATCATTAACACAACAACAACAACAATAATAATAATAATAATAATAATAATAATAATAATAATAATATATTCGTTTTCTTGCTTACTCTTTTGTTAATGTTTTTGAGTGTTTTTTCTTTCGAGATAATTTGATAATTTTAATTGTTTTTGCAATAATAGCAATAATCATTTTGTATTTAATACTACTCGGGATAAAAGACAACTCAAGAACAGAAAATAGACAAATTTACCTAGGTTATCTACAATTAAAAAACAATTCAAATCTTTTTTTTCGATTACACTGTTCCTTTTAAACGGCAAACAAGTTATTATTATATGTTTTAATATTTATTGCATATTATCGTCTAAAAATATATAAAGAGAAAAAAAAATGACCTCGGATTTTTTCCAGGGAAAAAATTAATATCAGCATTCTTACATACATTTAATATAATAATATGATGAATAAATATTATAAAATAAAATAAATGGCTGTGAATTTTAATTTTGTGCTCTTTTGTTCAAGTTTATTTCTTAAAAAAATTGAATTTTTAATATTTTAGATCTAATATTACCCGAGAAAAAATACAACTCAAAAAAACAAAAAGTAAAACAAATTTGACTACATTATCTACAATTAAAAAATATACGAGGCACTTTCCGTTTCGACTACACTATTCTTTTTAGACGGCAAATAAGTAATTATAGCACGCAAAAAAATTATATTTCTTTTTTAAAAAAAAAATACAATATTTTTATTTATAATGTGTCAGATCTAATATTACTAGGAAAAAGGCAACTCATATTTTTTTTTTCAAATTTATCTATGTTATCTACAATTAAAAAAATATAAAAATCACTTTCCATTTCGATCACAATATATAGTATGTGAGACTAAGTATATATGTTTAATATTTATTTAATATTATCGTCTAAAAATATATAGAGAGAAAACAAATGACCTATGATTTCTTGCAAAAAATAAATAAATTAATATCGGTATTCTTAAATATAATAATATGATGAATAAATCTTATAAAAAAAACTTTGGGTTTGAATTGAAATTTATTTTTTAGACTCTTTTTTTCCTTTTAAGAAACAATGACCTTTCTTTCACAAGTATTTGTTATTTTTTAGTGTCCAAATCAGTTGTTCTTTTTTAAAAGAGTTTCTTTATTTTTTTAAAACAGGGTATCTGTGACAACAAATTTACAATAAATCATTTCACCTTCTTAGCAAATTTTTAATAAATTTTATCAAAAGATTTTTAGCAATAGCAATATTCAATCACATTTTGGTTGAAAAAACCATTTTCAACAAATTTTATTAATTACAATTATATAAATTAAATATAAAAATAAAAAATACAATATTTATAAAATTAATTAATTTTTATATAACTAAGAAAACCTAGCGAAGCGGACAAATCTGCTCGTCTCTACTTAGACCAGGGAGTTGCCAAAAATTGAAATGATTTCCTCGTTTGAAAAATCCAAATTCTGGGCCTTTCTATCCAGGTTAGGCTCTATAATGGGCTGTCCTGTCCTCTCATGATCCATCTATTTCGTGTCCAAAATTCAGGTGGTCATCGAAAGATTCGAAACAATAATATATGCGCAGTGTTTTCAATTATTTTTCCATATATATATATATATATATATATATATATATATATATATAAGATCAGATATATATAATACTAGTTAATTACCCGCACTATGTTGTGGTGTGAATAAATATTTTTTATAATTATTGAGATTAAAATAATTAATATATCTTGTTAGTTTAAAAATAAAATATAACATCTATACATGAAAGATTTAATATAATAAAACACATCAACATACTTTATTATAACAACAACAACATCGAAGACCTAACATCTAAAAATATTATTACTATTATTGCTAAAACAATAAAAAATATTAAATTATTCTATGGTGAAAAAAATTCAAAATATTAATAAAAGAGAAAGCAAGAAAAAAGCTAAAACTATTATTGTTATTGTGTGAATAATAGAAAAATAAATTCAATAAAAGAATAAAAAAAACCTAAAAACTTAACAAAAACAATTTATTAGCTAAAAAAATCATTTGACGTCAAAATAAAATAAAAAACTAATAAAAAAACTACAACAAAAAACAAAGGAAAAATAAATATCAATTTTCAAATGATCATAAAGAAAAACTAAAATTTTAAAAAGAATTTTTGCAAAAACTGTTATCTGAAGAAAAGAGAAAATAATAAAAGTTAAAAACCAAAATTAAAGGCACATATATATAAATACAGACACGAATATGGAATATTTAAGAGCAATAAAAAATTAAAGGAATTAAAATAAAAAATTAAAATTATAAGAGCCAAAATAAAAACAAAATATATTATCACTTTTCAATCAAATGAAAAAAATGAAAAAACTAAATAAAGTATAACATCTATACGTGTTAGGTTTAATATAATGAAATATCAACACACCCTATTATAACAACAGGAACATTGAAATCTTAACATCTAAAAATATCATTACTATTATTGTTAAAACAATAAAAATTATAAAATTGTCCCGAAAAAAATCAAAAACATTAACAAAAGAGAAAGCAAAAAACAAATTTATCATCATCATCATCATCATCATCATCATCATTATAAAGGGGAAATTCAATCAAAGAAAAAAAGGTCAACAACTTTGGCAAAACATCAAACCCAAAATTAAAATAAAATAAAATTATTAGCTAAAAATCATTTGATGTGAAAATAAAATTTTTTAATAAAAACAATCAAAAAGAAGAAAAAAGAAAAAAAGAGGTTAAAATGAAAAAAGAAAAAAAAATGAAAAAAGAAAAAAAATAATTTAAAAAAGAAAAAAGAAAATAAGAAAATAAGTTAAAAAGAAAAACGAAAAAGAAAATAAGTTAAAAAGAAAAATAAAATAAAAACAAAAGAAGAAAAAGAATAGGCGCGCTAAGGGTATATTGTAGTATATTGTATAATAATATGCGCAGTGTTTTTTAATAATATATATATATGTACTATCAGATATCTTTAAGAGGTGTAAAGGGAAAGGCTATTAAAGAGGGGAAACAAAAAAAACTACATTTCATTTTCATTCTCTCTGAAAACGACAGTGGAAGCCAAGTCCATGGAAGGACGGAAAAATCACAGAATTTCTGTATTGAAAGAGGAGTAGGTACACAAGAACAAGAGGGAGGAGGATGTAACAATGAAAGCTGAAACGTTCACTAATGAAATAACATTTGAATTGGTAAATCTTAAAATTACTTGCCAAGTCCTTTTGACGTATTTAGATCATGGTAGTTTTAGGTGTAATCTAGATTAAGTGGCTTTGATGATTTTCCTAGCTGGTAGATATACAAATATTTTATAAGATATATTAAGTACAGCAGATCCGATCCAAGAGGGGGACAGTATGAAGCCGAAGCTAACAGGAGAAGCAATTAGGCATTGTTTGGGTTAGAAAAGCCTAATAGGGACCTCTTGATCATTCATTTTTAATTCTTGAAACCACTTCCTTGTTGCAGCTGTATTGTCCTGAGCAGCATGTATATAGAACAAAAAGAGCAGAACGAAACAAGAGGTAAAACGAAAAGAGTTAGGAGTTAAAAGATCTATTTTCCTGTTATTTTAATTTTGTTAATGTAATAATTATTAAAAATTTATATAATTATTAATTTTAAAATATATAAAATTAATCAAGATACCATGTTAAACAAAACAGAACGAACGGACCCTGTAATACCACGGTCAAATAGAAGCATCTCCTATATTTTTTACTTGTATATGAAAGGACCCAAGGAGGCGTCAAATCAAATTCGAAAGAAGAAAAGAGATCCACGACTAATGAAACTATTGAAAACCAAGAAAGAAAGAAAATAATAATAATAATAATAATAATAATAATAATAATAATCGAAGGATGAAAAGAAAGCAATGAAAGGGAAGGGGAACACCTTGTTCGTCTGTCTCCCAAAATGACCTCCATGTTGATAGCTAGGCGTCAACAATTGTCACCATCATCCAATTCCAATATTACAACTCCGCCTCCATAACACTGTTGTTTTCACTTTCAAAAAGTAATTAACCCAAGTAGTAGTTGTGTTTCTTCTTAAGATCTAATCATTTCTTGACTCGAATTTTCTTTCAATTTACAGACTAATCACATGCTAATCCATGAGCCAAAATGACAGACAGCTAAAGACACCTGTACTTGAAAAGATTCAGTCGCCAGCAGTAGAGAACATGCAAATAATTATCCCTTCTTCCTTTTAACCTTACCGTTACAAAACAGTGAGCCAAGACCGAATGGATTGACGGCTCCCCTGGAAATGTAAGGTGGTGTTATATTCAACACAGGACTGATTCTGACTCCATTCCCGTAGGAGCCACACTTCCGTAACAGAGGAGGCTTCTGCTGTGTATTGTAAGGGTAAAATGGAGCAGAACTAGGCACCGATGGTTTTCGACCTGGAACCGAAGTTTGTTTGTGCAATTTAGGTTTTTGAGTCTCCTTGGATGACATTGCTTGTTTCGGAGGATTTGGGGCTGACCCAGTAGAGTTGCTTCTGGAAAGAAAGTGTAGCGATCGGATTAGGCCTTTGCTTCGAGTGCTATCGCAATTTAGACTATTGCTTCTCTTGAACAGCCAAAAAGATTTCGATGCGGGTTTTTCATCAGCACCAGGACTCGCTGACAAGAACTCTTTCAGTCGCTTTTTCTCTGTAGTCTCGGTGGTGGTCTGATGCCGAGGTTGAGTGGTCAAAGACGTCGGCTGATGATTGTTACCTTTGGAGGAAATGAAATGTTTCCTTATTTCAACAGGCAGGATCTTGCCATTAGAGAAGAGCTCGTCAGCAGAAGACAATTCTTGAACGAAACTGTTGCCAATGCAGAAATTGAAATCAGGATCCAACAGAGATGAGTCTATTCTGCGATGGTGATCATGATCTTCGATGGAAACAGCATCTGTTGGTTGGTTGAGATCATGGGAGAAGGAGATTCTTGGACTGATTCCTGCGCTTGAAATCTCCGAGCAGACATCTATAGCCATATCCGGAGCAATTCACTTCTTCTTTCCGAGGAGGCAAGGGGTTTCGCGAGTCTAGTTTCCCATTTCTTGAAAGCGGGCATATGTTTCAAAAAACACCTAGAAGCAATCAATGCGATAGATTTGGAGTCGAGAGAAAGAAAACAAAGGACGAAAGGGGAGGAATTATGGGGGATTAAAAGTCAGAAATAGCAGCTTTAGCTTTTGCTTTTTGTCAAAACTGAGAGCATGGTTTTTCAACAGCGGAGAATGGATCAATCATACATCTGCCGAGCAAGCTTGAAGCAGCAGCAAAACATTTGATCATGCCAGTGAAGAATAAAGAGAAAGAAGGTAGACGAATTTAAGCACCGAAAGGCTACGAAAGAATGGCTCTCTAGGATGGTTTCCAATGAGGCAACGACACTTTTACTTTAAGAATTGCCCATAGCCCAAATGCAAGTGACAGAGACCTTCATCTTCTATACAGTAGTAACTTCTCTGTGGAGTACACTACATATATAATAATAATAATAATAATACACTCACAGCACAGGACTATATATTCGAACGTTTAAGTAACTACAAACTATAATTAAATAAAAAACGTAACAGCTGTTAAGTTAGGTAACCATTTTATTCGGCGAGCATTCAAAATATAATTTTTTATTTTATTTCTTTAGACTTAAAATTTGCATAAGCTTTCATTATCTTGTAATTGATTTTTATCAAATGTGTTTAATATTGTGTTTTAAAGGGCTTTTGAAAAAAATAAAATTTATATATTTTTATTTTTCATTTTAAATTATTTTTTGGTATTTTTAGATTAGTTTCATTTACTAATGTCAAAAATTATTTTTAAAAAATAAAATAAAATCATTTTGATGCATTTTAGGTTAAAAATTATTTTGATACATTTTGATATTAATATCATATTAAAAAACCATATCATTTAAAAATTTAAACTATTAGCTAATATATTGAGATATAATTTATATTATTCTCTATAATAATCTCATTATTATATATTTTTTTAATTGTTTATTGGGAATTTTTGCCAGACGTGTTAGCTTGGGAGGTGATTGAGATTGTTTTTGAAATTATTTTTTGTTTATAAATACATTATTTTTTTTAATTTTTTAAAAAATTATTTTTAACATTAATATATATATATATAAAACTAAAAAATGATTTTTAAAAAAACATTTTAAAAAGACATTTCAAAACACCCCCTCGTTAGCAGGGAAACTGGAGTAGTTTATTTAAGATCAACTTAAAATAATGTGATAGAATGGCATTCCTCGAAGGAAGAGTTTACCATTTTTTTCCTGCAGTGAAGAGGTGTTTTCTTCCTTTCGCCAGAATTCTTTTTTCCCCCCTCCTAATTAGACCATTTCAGTTTTTTTCTTCCAAGCAGGCAGTATATTGAAAATGTAGTTGTGAAGTTACTGTCTAACGGTTGAAGGTGATGATTGCGAGGCTAACAAAATTACGTGGTAGGGTCCATTGAAAAAATAATTTACTTAGGGAAGCTTTATACCGTTCAATAGATTGCTACCCCAACTCCCTTATTGAAGGTACTGTCGTTTATACTTTATATATATATCGTTTTTGTTTCAACATTTTAATGACACGTGGATATATCTACCTCGTCTATTTGTTTTTTTAAAGAAAAAAAATAGCACCGTAAATATAAAAAATTGACAGAATAATGCTGTTTTTTTTTAAAAAAAAATAGCTTGAATAAATCATGCTTTTATAAAACACAACAAGGTAAAACTTTAATTTTTTATGTCAATCGGTTTACCGGCTATTGGATTCAGTTGGCTATTAGATTCGATTGTATTAATGGTAAGCCATTCCATATAAAAGATATAATTTATTTTTTAAAATATACTAATTTGAGTTAAAAATATACCAATTTATCTAATATATAGATTAAAAAATACACTTCATAGTTCAATTAAAATAATAATAAAATTATTTTTAGTATACTAGTGAGTGATTTTGAAGAGTTAAGAAGCTGTTTGGTACGACGTTTCACCCGCCGTGTCGCAGCTTTTTATTTTTTTTCATTTTAAATAAATATATTTTTATGTTTTTAGATCATTTTGATGTGTTGATGTCAAAAATAATTTTAAAAAATAAAAAAACATTATTTTGATATATTTCGGCATGAAAAATACTTTGAAAAGCTATTGTAATCGCGCTCCCAAACGGGCTCTAAATCTAGTCCGAGGAGGAGATGTGGTTGAGCCAAACTAGAATACCAACTAAAAATACCACAACTTCTTATTCGGTTGCTTGGATTGCATTTGAATTTTTCGGAAATTTTGAGATTTTCCTTGTTATTTTCTAAATCTACCAACCAATTCCACTGATCATTATCAACTAAATGACCTATTAAGATTAAAAAAATCAGAGTCTTATTTTTACATGTTTTAAAATATCAATATTTCTTATTTTTTCCATGTATACGAATTGCGCAATATATCCAATCCAATCCCATATATCCAAGGAAGATTGATTATTTTTAGAGGCATAAACGTAATGTGTTGTTCTCGATAAATATAGTGTGATGATAAAAAAATTGCGATCTCGAGTTAAAATTAAGACTTGTATCTCTTATAAAAACCTATAAGAACCTAAAAATCTAAAATTTAATCTGTACTCCATATAATATACTTACTCGAGCCTCTCACTGATGTATCCCTAAAAATCACCAAAACCCCAACCCGAGTCCTTCTAGGAAAACACCACCGACAAGATATTTCCCGTCAAAACTCATCCTCCGGAAGATAACACTAGGGCCTTGTTTGTTTCAAGGAAAGTGAATTCTCGAATTCACTTTCCTTGCTTTCAGATGTTTGTTTCTTGGAAACAATTTTCCTGGAAAGTTGTTTAAGCAAACAAACACAGAAAGTTGTTTCTGTGTTTGCCAAACACCGAAACAACTTTCCAGAAAGTTGTTTCCGCCAAGGAAAACCTAAGGCTTGAAAAAGGAAAGTGTACTCCTCCGCCAAACATCCGAATACACTTTCCGTGAGCTAGCTAGTTATTGTTTTTTTAAAAAAATAGAAACATGTTAGTATTATTTTTATATAAAAATAATAATTCTGATATTAACAATTAAAAACACAAAACTAATAATTTAAATCTTAAAAATTCTATTTTTTTAATCACCCTAAATTAAAATTTTGCATTGAGATTTTGATTTAAAATTAAAAAAACTTATTTTAAGCTTTTAAAATTGGAAAAATATATATTAATAATAAGTTTTACTTAAAAATATTTCACAAGCTTATTTCTCTATAATATGACATGACATATATTGTTATATTTTATAAAATAAGCTATGTATGAATATAGGATATAATAAAAAATTCATCATTATACTTTTTAGATTTCATTTTTTTATTTTAAGTGATTAAATATTTTATATATATTAGATAATCTTGAAAAAAATTAATTTATTAATAAATTATTTTTCGATTCATTTTCCATAACATCGCTAAACATCGAATTCACTTTTCAGGAATTCACTTTCCAGGAAACCAACTTCAGGAATTCACTTTCCAGGAAAATGAATTCCAGGAATTCACTTTTCAGGAAACCACTTTCAAGGAATTCACTTTCCAGAATTCACTTTCCAGGAAACCATTTTCCGAGAAACAACTGGGCCTAGGTTACCGAGTTGTTTTTCATTCTAGTTTCAAATGTAAATATAACTCAGTCTTGTATGTTTTAAAAACTTATAATTACAGTACCTGATTTTATTGAACGTTATCTTATTAACAAATCTTGTGTTTTTCTTTGAACCCTACGTGGGCAGTGGGGACAAGTATTACTTTACGAGGCAAAAAAACTGCAGAAAAGTTAAAGTACTCGGTCTCCGGCCTAGACCTAGTTGTACGCGGTTATTGGGCCATTTAACAGCGATTCAGCTGGTGAAGACATGGCATGAGGAATTCTTTTATGTGATCTCTAGTTTGATTTTTCCTGTCTATTAATATCGATAGCTACGAGCTGCAGATATGCCACTGGAAGCTTTATTCAGGAGAAGAGACTTACTATGATACCCTTCTTGGAAAGGAAGAAGAAGAAGGGCTATTGGGTCATTTTGCTTGGCACGAGTTGGGGTTTCAATCATCGAATATCCCGTTTTCGAAGTCCTTGTTTTATCCTGCATTTCACTTCGTGTGAATGAGAAATTCTCATTTATTTTTAAAATAATATTTTTTTAGTTTTTAAAATTAATTTTGACATTAATATATTAAAATAATATAAAATAAATAAAAATTCGAATATTTTTAAAACCTAGTAACAAGCAGTCCCTTACTCTCTCTACCATCACTGTTCGTTTTGTATTTATTATTTTTTTGCAAACAGGATATTTTTGAGATCCAGCAATGGATTGCACTTCTTTTACAGGACAAAGGAAGGCCCTTGTCAGCCTGTCTGAGTATTATTCATTCATCTGCCACATGTTACATGTCCGATCATGTCACACTCTGCTTTCTGCACGCATTTTGGCATCTCCTAGGAAGACTCTTACACCCTGCAAGGGCAATTATAAGGGCCGGTCCAGTCTGCCCGGTGCCCATTGCACGCAGACATAGCACGAGCAACATGTACAGCGGGGTGTTTTATTTAAATTATTATTTTTTAATATTTTTTAAAAATTTAATATGTTAATATTAAAAATAAAATTTTAAAAATAGTAATTTAATATATTTTTGAACAAACTATACTTTTAAAAACCCTCAGATAATCACGAACATCCGATTCCAATCACCAATGCTTCTAGCCAGTGCCGCTTGGAAAAATCCAATTTATATCATTTTTCAAAACATTTCGGATCTGAACTCCCTTTTATTATTTATTTTCGCTGTTAAATGATGTAAAGTTTTTAAAGGGCGCATCAATTAAGGCAGCCCAGTCGAATAGCTCGGGCAGGAATAGATTTTTGAATGCCTCTAATAGCTGGAGATAGTGTGAGATTGTTAGCCTTGCTGGTTTGGATCCATTGCACTTTCCTTTGCATGTCTATTGATTAAAGAGCTACCGTCCACGAATTAAGAGAGAAAATAAATGAAACAGCTATTTATATTATAGTTGTAAATTTTGTTTCGTTCGGTCAAAACAGCTATTTATATGATAGTTGTAAATTTTGTTTCGCTTCGGTCAAAACGTTCTATTCCATTCATAAAATAGAGACAAAATAGTGTTGTTTTCGTCTCGGTTTTAATTCGGTCTATTCTGAAAATTCTGGCTGAATGTCTCGATTTTGTTCGGGTTCAAAATCTATTTTTTATTTTTAAAAATTATTTTTGACATCTATACATTAAAATAATTTTAAAACACAAAAATATTTTAAATAAAAAAGAATTCAAACTTTAATTATGATGGTTAAATTAATATTTTATTTTTATTCATATATATATATATATATAATTTACATGAACACGATCGACACCAAAACAGCATACCGAAACGCTTCCAAAACCAAAACGATCCGTTTCAATCAAAAAATCTGAATAGGGACCAAAACAATATTGACAACTATAATTCACATCCTTACACATGACTGTCGTATTAAACTTGCCATTTAATCGGTAACCCTTCCTAAGAGTTAAGATGACATATAAAGAGCTTTGGACTGGATTTACACTGGATTTACAGCTTCAGCAACAATGGAAGAGAAGAGCTCTCATCTCTTGAATCTTATCCTGGGCCAATTCAGTTAATCACATGTTTCAACAGGACAAACACGTGATTTGATGGCTTGGATGCCCTGCCCCATTTGGGGACCTGATGCTTCGATATCTGAACTTTCATTTTTCCTCCTTTTGCCAATCGAGAACAAAAATCTCGATCACGATGAAGAGAAGTACCCTTTTTCAAACAACTAATTTTATTTGTGTAAAGTTTTGGAAGGTAGATTTGATCTCGGAGAAGATGAGCGGTCTCATAGTGACTGCAATCCCATTGTTTTTTTTTTACTGAAATTTAAATTTTATTTTATTTTAAATAAATATATTTTTGATATGATTATTTTAAAAATGATTTTTAAAAATAAAAATATTATTTTAATATATTTTAGCATGATAATTATTTTAAAACTTCCAGATTTAAAACCTTAAGCATCTGGCGGTCACGCTAGTAATTTACCACGCATGAAAAAATTGGAAGGAAAAAAAAAACTCAATTGCCACGCCGCAATTTGTCTGTCAGCCGGGTTTGGATGCGGTCATTTCCAACTTGTATTTCTTTGAGCGGGATAAAAATTTAATTGGAATAATTTGGGATTAAAAGTTCATTTTTTATAATTTTATATTTGAATATTAATATAATAATATAATAATTATTAGAGTTTTATATGATTATTATTTTAAAAAATATGAGATTAATTGAATTATGCATAAATTGATTCAAACACATAAGTTAATAAAAACTAAAAAATTATTTCGATCTATATCAATTCATGTATAATAGTTGCTTCAAGTAACAGATGATTTGTTTTCTTTTTCTTTTACCAATTACAACTCGGAAGGGAGGGAAGATTGAAAAATCAGCTCAAATTTCTATTCAGTACATCACTAGACTCAAGCCTATAAATTTTAAAGTTATTGTAATGACTAACCCACAGGTTAGGTTCACCTAATTAACTGTTTTTAGTAATTTCAAATTCGAATCAATGTCTCGTTTCGAATTAAAACTGTTAGGTCCATGATTTTATTTATATACACGGGAGCACATATTAGCTCATTCTAGCTAAAACCAGCTGAAAAATGATTAAAATAACCCCAGCAAGCCATTAACAAACAATGCGGTAGATGGCACCTACTCGTGTCCTCCTTCCTTCCAAATAAATAAATAAATACCTCCAAGCTCGAATCTATCCTCTGCATTAAAATAATATAAAAGTGTGTCCCTACCGGGTTTGAAATGAAACATCTGTGGTTACCTACTATTTGCACTGCAGAAAAACTAGTGGTTTGTTGATTTTTATTTTATTTTAAAAATTGGTGTTTTTGTGTTTTTTTATCATTTTGATGTCTTGATGTCAATTTTTTAAATAAAAATAAAAATATTATTTTAATACATTCCAGTTTAAAATTATTTTCAAAACTACCATGAACCGCATTTACAAACGGACCTATTTGTTATCCAGGGCCTTTTGTTGTGCATCCATGCCAATTTTTGTTATTAATATGGATATTTGAATCAATTCATATATATTTTTAATTAATTTTATTGTTCTTAAAGATAATAATTATAAAATAATTTGAGTGATTATTATATTAATCATATAATTTGAATATAAGATTAACTTCTTTATCACAAACAATTAATACCCACAACCTACTATGTTGTTATCTAATGCCAATCTTTTAGTTTTGGTGTATCCTGCGATCACACCAGTCTCAATCATTTAGCTACAATAAATTTTCGTGAAAAATATACATTAACCCTTTACAGATAACACATGCGATTGTTAATAAAATAAATGAAAAGGGTATAACTTGTAAATATTTAATTTAAATGCTCAATTAAATTAAATATAATAATCTGCAAAGTGCAATAAAAAATCACTATAGATGTGGTAGAATTATAGGGTTTTTGTTTTACTATATTTGCAATCATTTTAATCACACTAGGGTTTGATACAAGGGCTTATTTAGACGAGTATATGAAAACGCGGGGCGTTATATGAATTACATATTGGAACGGTTTATTAAAATATGTATTTTTAAAAAAATATAAATAAATTATTTTTAATCGAGCCACGAGTTAATTGATCGAGTTATTCGGTCTTCTCAAGTAAATTTTCATTTTTTTTATAAAAAAAAATCCTATCTAAGTTAGGTCTCAATTTGACATTATAAATGGATCCATGATACGATTATGATCTATTATTTTTTTATAGGAAAAAAATTCATTTTTGTTTTAAAAATATATGTTGATGGCTTAGGTTGTCTCATGCTTTTAAATAGAGTTCACGCCTTAACTCGGACTCAAGACTTGTTGTGCAGATAACAATTTTTTACCATCACCCCCACAACTCTTAAGAATTTTGGTATATTATGCTCATTAAACATTTATTTATTTTTATGTGCTTGGTATCGTGGTATAAAATATTTTTTAAAATCATCGAAACATGTCTTTGTATTTTTTTTATTTTATTTCTTATATCAACACATCAAAATCATCCAAAACATATCAAAACAAAATATTAACTTATTATTTTTATATCAAGAATACTTTTAAAATAGACTCAAACTCAACTTCTAGTAACTTGAATCATGGTGTGATAAGTCGCTGTTTCGATGAAAGCTGACAGGAAGGCCCAAACTTTGACGTTTGGATGCTCGTCGCATTTTGGACCCGTCGATAGTGATGTAAGGGCCCAATTGAAAACTAATGGTTAAGGCCCATACATCCATTTGAAACCAGTCCAAAGCTGACCACTTTACTCCACTCCTTGACCTTGTAGCCTGCCTGCCTTATACGATATTCACTTCCCGCCCAAAAAAATATCGACACTTTCCCTGGTTTACAAGTTCAAAAGGATTAGAAAAAGGAGATAATCGTACCGTCAGTAACCATACTTTATAACCCTTCTATTTCAGTGCTCACATTCGAATATCAGATCATTAAAGTGTTTATATTTTAAAATTAATCAATCGAGTACTTCTATTGAAAACCATTTAGAAATGTAACGAGCTGTCCATCAAGCATCTATTTTACAGATTACTTGATTTTAGAGCATGATACATGTTATTTTTTAAAATATATTAAAATATTATTTTGATATCAACATATCAAAATGATTTAAAAACATATATGAAAAATTTGTTTTCAGCACACTGAAGTAGAGAAACTCATAAACTGTGGGTACCGATTTTGCTATTTTCACGTAAGAAGTCACTGTCTAAAGGCAAGTTCTACAGGGCGTTATTACTATTAAAACATGACACGTGGATTCTAGCGTCTGGAACATGGAAGCTGGTGAGTTGTTGACACGTGGAAATAATAAATAATAAAGAAACTTGATTTTCACTTCTTTAATACAGTATTTTTAACGGGAACGGCAGAGAAAATATAGCTGTACGGTACAATCTGGATGGATTTCTAGAAACTGAAAAAAAGGCTAAAAAAATTCAAGTGTTTTTTAATATATAGCGAAAGCACTACGTCATCGAACACACGAAGACCACCTGTCGTCCGCAGCGTGAAGAATCTAAAAAAATACCGGGAAAAGAATAACGCGAACAGTCACTCACAGTTCCCCTCTCCTCCATCTTTCACTTCGCGGCTCCATCATTCCAGCCTTAAAATCAAGGTTTTATCAATATTCTACCTCTACACTTGAAAGGAAAAAGGATTTGTTTGGGATCCGGAACCTTACAAGGTTAATCCAAATCTTCCTCTTTAGCTTTCTAAATGGCGGTGAAGGAAGAAGAGAGACTGGAGCTGTTCTTGAAGACAGGTCTGGATGAAAGAACTTTTCGTAATACCATTGCTAACAACAAGGTTACCAACAATCTCAATGCTGTTATTCACGAGGTATTCGATTTCTTCTCCTCCTCCTCAACTGCATTCACTGGATTGATGTTTGAAGGATGTTAATTTTCTTTTCTTTAATGATTTTTATTTCCAAATCTATCTCAATATCTATTTGATTTCACGAGACAATTATATTGATGATGAATTCTTGCAACTATAGAACAATGCAAAATTTAGAACTTACCTTCCATTTTGTTCTTGAATTGTTGCATCCGATTCTCTCCTTTCTTCTTGTTTTCTGCAGACTTTTCTTTTGTTGATCTTCTCCTCTAGACCTTGTTCTATTCTTGATCCCTTGATGGAGAGGGATCTTCTTTTCTGTTTGCTATTCTCTTCTCTTCCTTTCGGCAAAAACCCCAACAACCCCTTCTTCCTATCTTTTTTATCCCCACCGAATGGGTGAGAAATAAAAATCCATAATGGAAGAGCCACTTTCTCTTTTCTTTATATTGCAGCCACCACTTCTTCATTTGTTTTAATACCCACCAAAATGGGTGGAAGAAACGTGGAAGAAAAATAGAAAAGGAATGGAGTTGTGTCTTTTAATTAAATGACATTAAAAGACATTGCTTTAATTCCATAACTTTATTTTATACACTTACATATATTTAAAACCATCAATATATGTATGTATACAACCTTATGAGAATATATGTTCTTGTATGGTTAGAGGAGAGGGTTTCAACGCACTCCATTTTAATACTCGCTTATTGAGACCGATCTATCACGGTTTCACTTTAACATATTAGAATCATAGACTTTACAAAGAACTTGAACTTTAATGATCGGACCGTTAATACATCGGCCACTCTACAGGAAATATTCTTAGAAAGGATGCGTGGGTGGGTTATAATGTGAAGATAGTCTTATTTTTGAGTTTCTGAAATAATTCTGAGCTTTATTCAAAGAGGAGCGACGGAAAACCTCTGTTTTGTTTTTTGAAATTCTGGTAAAATTACTTTGTTTTATGTTTTTTCTTTTGTTGTTTTCAGGCTGCTGTCACGGAGGGATGTGATCGAACAATTGGAAATCTTCTTTACACGGTACGATTAGATAATTTGAAGTGTACAAGCTTTATAATGGAGTTAAAGTAGAAACTGCAGTTTTCATCCAACCTGGTGAAATTTTTAGTTTCCTCGTGGTTGGTCGATTGCTATGCCTTTGTTCATTCTTCTTTTCTCTTTTGGAAAGCAAAATCTGGCTATCTGGGTTCCATGGGTTTGTTTGTTTTCAATCCCAAACTCAAAAGGGGTTTTCATTCTCTATTTTGTGTACTAATGCGAAGCACGGTTGCTTCCGTACGCTTAATAGGTTGCTACAAAGTACCCAGCAAATGCCCTCGTTCAGCGCCCTGCTTTGCTCGGATATATTGTAACCAAAAGGTATGGACTGCAATATCCTATATCCTTTGTTTTTGTATGCTGTTTAGCCCGGGTTATGTTGTTTCACCTTTTATGGCGACACTGGTTTTTTAGCGTAACAAATTAGTTTCCTCTCAGGTTTGTCTTTCCTTCAATGCTTGCAAATTTTGAATCAGAATTTTTAATGAAAAGTCTTGTTTAAAGGAATTAGGTCGATTCTTAGTACTTATCTCTATTTTATTTTTTTGCAGATTAAAACCCCAGCCCAGCTAGAAGCTGCATTTTCATTTTTATCTAGTACTGCTTCAGAGAGTTTTGAGTTGAAGGAATTTGAAGAAGCTTGTGGTGTTGGTAAGCTACCTTTTGACACAACGTAGCTGAGCTATGTCATATGCACCAGGATCAGGTTATGTTTGTATGCTTTCCGTTTCTATTATGGTTGTATCTGTTTGTTCTACTTATATTTCATTGTTATTTCCTCATCTTTTTAAAATGAGTTACACACTCAGAGTGCTTTTGCCACTATTAGCTGATTAATTTCCTTTTAGGAGTAGCATACATTAGTAACTTTGTTGTACTTGCAAGCAGGGGTTGAAGTCTCTGAAGAAGAGATTGAGCAGACTGTTAATGAAGTATTTGAACAGAACAAGGGATCAATATTGTAGCTTCGTTATCGAACAAATGGTCAGTGTAACATTGTTTATAATTTAAGTTCTCTATGTTATTTTTTACCTAGTTATCTACCTTGCCTTGAGCAAACAGACTATTATTTTTATCCAGTGCCTTGGGCCACTGCTGTTATTTCTTTAGTTCTTGGTTTTGCACATCATCATGATTATGTTGTATTATCACCTGGATTGATACTCATACTTATTTGGACTATAAGATAATGAAAGTTGGAGCTGGCATTGGTACACTGTGACATGTGTAATAACCCCTTACCAGCTAGAGAATGGAGAAGGGAGTTGAGCAAGACAGAGTCTTTTTTTTTATGCTACCCCTTGGTTTTATCTTGTACAGAAATTTGTTAACGCAGAGACAAACTCTATACTCATCCTTCACCTGTCCCTCTTTCATCTTTATTGCATCTCAAGTTTAGGGTTTTATTGCAGCCTTTCTTTACTGCACCTGCATTCTAGTTGGTGCTCTCTCCTGATGAAAAATTTTGTTTTCAAACTTCAAGATATATTTTGTTGTATATGATTTGTGATCGATGTTCATTGGAGTTCATCTCTTATACTTTTTAAAACAGACTCCTTTGACATTTCACCATCCTTTGCTGATTGTAATCTCTTGTGTGGTTGAGATTGTTTTTCGTTTAGAAAAGTATCGGAATGATATTTTTATTTTTAAAATTATTTTTATATCATCACATTACAATGATATAAAAACTTAAAAACAAATCATTTAAAGTAAAAATATAAAAAAATTCAATTTTTTCAATAGTGCTTTTGAAATGCAGGCAAACAAGCACTAATCTGTCACACCCATTTCTTTTGCTAGTGGGAGATCTATTAGGGCTTGTCCGCAAGAGGCTTCCATGGGCTGATCCAAAGATTGTCAAGGTGAATACTTATTTGTTTCTGAAATAATTTATTGCAATGTTGGTGCCTGAGGTAGAAATTTTGCTAATTTATAGAAAGGAGTTTATCACTATGTTGTTGAAAGCATGCTGTAGGCTGAGGCACAAGGAACACGTCACCAGGCCCCATAATTGATCTATTTACGTGTCCTTAGACAAGGTATTGCATCTTGGTGCTATAGAAACATAGAAGATATTAGTATATACTTAGGTTTTGGATGAGCCTCCAGAGCTTCGAAGATGTACCCTATTTGTTAGATTGTTATAGTTTTATGATACAGCAGACCACACCAGTGTCTTAGATTGTGATAGCAATCATGGTCATGGCAAACAGGCTACTGTAGCCTTTGGTAATTATTATGGCAGTTGCAAATGTGAACTGTCATTATTTTTTACCAAGTTCTCTCTATTATGTTTACATCTTTAATATTTTTACTAAAAAGGGCTATAGCTCAATGCAGTCAAAATCGAGATTTTGACACGGATGGGAAAGGGCTCTAAAAATCGGATCAGTAAGATCGGATCGTAAATCAGTAGAAAGATCGTAAAATGTCCGTACAAAAATTATTATTTTTAATTATATTTAAATTTAAAAAATGAATTTAAATATAATTAAATATTATTATTTATTATTATTATTATTATTCTACGATTTTTTTACGATTTTTCTACGATTTTTCTACGATTTTGAACGATTTTTCTACGAGTTTGACCGGTTTCGATTTTTCTTTCCGGTCCAACCAGGTTTTCGGAGCCAACTCGCAAAATCGTACGATTTTGCGAGTTGGCTCGCGATTTTGACTACCTTGGCTATGTTAGTGCTCTCAATTGAGCTTATAACTTTTCATGAAAAATATGATGCTCCTTGTAACAATTTAGCTTTAAATTTATTTTACCCTCAGTTTCATCTTGCACCGATCACAAAGATTAAGCCAGAATCCAATAACTAAGTAAAAAAAACCCTTAAAAACTAAAAAAATTTATCCTTCTCTTTTAATATCTACATAATGGTTCTTATAGATGTGGTGTTAAATGATGCACCATATTGCAAAATGGGGCGGAATGTAATGGAGCAGTAAACACTTGAAGCCATGAGGTGAACACAATTATTTTCCTATACTGATGAATTATTACCATATCATGCTCATTGTTGCCTAATTAACTAAAAAGCTAAAAGAGATCAGACTTTTACTGTTCATCAAGACTAGAATCCAACTTCTATTGTTCATCAAGACTAAAATCACTGTAGACTTGCAATTTATTTCAATACTTCGCGCGTGTATGTGTTTCCTTTTTTCTTAATATCTGTCGCCTCCTCCACTGTAATATAAATATATAAATATAGAAATCTCAACTTTTCTACTAAAATCCTCTGTTCCCATCCCCTCCCTCAACACTCTGCATTCTAAAATAAACCTAGCCGCGACCTAGCACCCGAAATCGCTAGCTTTAAAGGCCATCCCAACCTTGCCAAACCATTCCACACGCTGCGTAGAAGAGGCATGGTTTTTCTTTTAGTTAGATAAAAGAGAAAAAGGGATGATGGGTGCTTTTTATAAATAAATAGAAGAGATGAAGTCTGTCATTTAGAGAGAAGAGATGGCTTTGGAGGAGAAAGGAGTGGGTCTCAGATCTTGATCCGACGACATCTTGATGAGCCTTCTACTCACGAAAGACACCTGAAATATTAGGGCATGCATGTCTCCTTTTTAATTTTCCTTTATTCTGTTAAATATTCCTGCTCGATTTGTTCTTGGAGATTGGAGATTTGTGTTTTATTTGTTAATTAATTTTGACTAGAATTTTTGTTGTTAAATGCCTTCTGTTTCTACAGTTGAAAATGGTTGAAGAATCAACCGGGGTTGAGGAAGCCTGTATTCAACAAGGTTGAGCAGCTCTGCCCAGGCACTTTTAGCGCACTAAAATCATCCCGAAGTAGGCATGCTTTTCTCAATTGGACCCAAAGCTTACAAGAACCATTTTCGTTTGCAAGGGATTTGTAGATCTGTCAAGAAGAAAAAGAACAAAAAAATCCGAACAAAAAGTTTGTTTTCTAAACCTTTTCTATTTCTTACTTTCTTGACTCTCTATTTATGTTTCTTGACACCATGTGGGTGCAGAACATGGTGTGATTTATGGGTTAGTGGATGGAAATTCTGGGTCTTGCCCAGAATTAGGATCAAATGATTTGAATGAGGGATGTAGTTTTTTTTATTTGATTTTTAGAGAAGAAAAAATGGCAGCTGATTCAATGTTTAGGGGAATCCTCTTGATGCAAATAGTTGATGGATATATTGTTGAATGTTGCATGATCTTCATATCATGTTTGATGTAACAGCTACCCTCGCCACAAACTGTGAAAGTAGACACCGCCATAACCACACAGAAAAGCTTTGCTCTTCCCTTGCAGATTCAAAAGAGAAAAGTCACGATAACTGATGATAACAATTGGTGCTCCCATGAACAAGCGCACAACATGATCAAGTAGGCATTTTAGAGAAATCTCTCCAAACCTATGTTTTTGTTTGTTGTGCAAAGATTTAGGTTCTCTCCATGTATAACAGATGAAAGGAACATGCATCTTTTTTCTTGGATGAAGCTCTTTGTATATGCCATTGATGATCTCTCTCTCTCTATTTCCATTTCTGAATTATTTATAAAAACCCGTTTACAACACTGTTTTACTTTAAATGGGACTTGCATGCCTCAGAACCAGCTATAAGCAACTGGGAAAGAAAGCAGATAAATCCAGTGCTGCCCATAATAGACTGGAAGAAGAGTAAATTAACCAGTGGCAGTTATGACGCACCCTTTAACCAATACTCCACGCAAGCAGTTATATCTGTCATGAAAAACAAAATATCTCCAACGTCAAGAAATTATCATTGTATTTAATGTTGCAGCTTTTGCAAGCAGAGATGTATGCTCGACTAAAAAAAAGCACATAACTGTTCTTAGAAGCTAATAGCTCCTGTATTGCTCGAACAATCACACATCATCTGTCCAAAATGCTGCTTGACAAATATTGCTCGAACGATGTAAGATATGCCACCTAATTACCTTTAACATGACTTAAAGCCTGCTCTGGTCAGTACACAAATCTTCTTTTGAGGTAACAATGTCTGGCTCCCTTGCCAGATGTTCAAATCACCGAACTGTAGAGTGGACAAGCAATATATCATCAGTACACAAATCTTCTTTTGAGGTAAGGTAACAATGTCTGGCTCCCTTGCACACACTGGTAATAAAACTACTTCGAGAAGCACACCATTAATTCACTTAATTATTTTAATGCACTGTTCATGTTCATGAAAGACAGATGGATGAACGAACGCGTAGGAGATTTCTACGAGGCTAGGTGGATACAACAATCTCATGAAAAGTAAAAGAAAAGCTTCACTTTTAGCCTGTTGGGGTTTTTTTAAAACAAAAAATATTTTAAAAAATTATACAAAAGCTAAATGAGCTTAAGGATTCACGGTAGATACATTCAGAGAGTTCAAATGAATTGACATTGAAATTATTATCTTACTTTTTGGTACGGCTAAATTTTAGTATTGAAATCAAAGGTATTTTTGATTTTATATATTTTTTCACAGTGAAATAATATCATACCTTCTAATAAGATAAAAAATAAGAGTTGCCTACAGTAATATTAAGGTAATTTCATATTTTCAATGATGATGATTATAAATTCTTACAATTTAATAATATTGATTTTTGTTTTGTCATTTACTTTATTTTTTAATTTTTTTTGTTAATATTTTTAGGTGTTAAAATTTATAATTATTATAGATAATACATTCAAATAATGATAATGATTATTTGTAAAAAAACTTTTCCTATAAATATATTAGATTAATTATATATTTTGGTATTTGTTTAATATTAATGCTTATATATATATAAATGACCTGAGATTTTTTAAAAATAATAACAATTTAATATCAATGTTCTATTATTCTTTTACCATAATAATATGAGGAATAAATATTATAAAATAAAATAAAAATTATTTCTTTAACAATAATTATGGTATCATCAATATTATGACCAATAATAATTAGAAAATTAATTATTTATAATAATATTTATAATGATAGTTACAATAATTATGACAATTTAATAATCATGATAGTAAAAATAAGAATAATAATCAAAATAATTCATCAATTGATGTTATTTTTTAAAAAAAGTTTGACTTTTGCGACTTTTTTTATATATGATCTTTCATATCTAATATCACATAAAAAAAAATATATGAAGTCACATGTAGACAAAATGAGTGGAAATAATTATTTATAATAATAGTTATAATGGAAGATATAATAATTATGACAGTTTAACATTAATATAACAATTATGATAGTAACAATGAAAATAATAATCGTTGGTTAAATCGTCCGTTGCCGTTAAAATAAACACAGTTATCAACAAGTTCGATACAATAATTTTACTAATTAAATATTAAACAATAACCAATTATAATACATATAAAATCAATCAATTTTCTACATAGATATAAAAACTCAGCATGATCGCGCGGACATATCGCTCAGTATGTGTTATAAGAACTCATAAAATAAGATACATTCAACATCTAAGATGTGCCTCTGCTACGGCACTTGCCTACACTTTGCATCTTGAGCCAAGGGTCCAATTTTTTGGAACATGGTCCCGGGATTGTAACAAGTCTGGTTTATTAATTTGCGGGGTATGTTATTTCTTATCTGTCAACACTTTTTGCTTCCCATGTCTTGTTTGTCAGAAACTCATTGATCCAAAATTATATGAATTGCTTGGTGGAAGGACTGCAGCAGACAACGAGAAGGCTTTGAAACAGAAAAAAGAAAAGCCTGCAAAAGTCAAAGTGAGGGAATTGCAAGGATGTTATATTTACCTGCATCTGCCTTGATATAAGAGTTCTGATTGTTTTGATTTTGTACTTGTGTAGGATAAAAAAGATGCTAATGACAATCCATCACAGCCATCTGAAGATCTTAACCCATTCTTGATATTTCCCAATCCTGAGAAAAATTTCAAGGCATGTGTTTATGGGAATGTGTAATCATCTGATTTTGATGTTAAAAATTATTGCTATTCATTTTTTTAACCTTTCATGCTGTGCCTTTTTATATCTTTTCTGGAGTTATCGACATTTTATTTTTTTATCTATGAAGTTTAAACTTTCTTATATGAGACTGTCAGTTAGGAAAAAGATATGCCAGCACTGCTGCTAGCTTGCTTCCATGCTGGTGATATGATGATTTATTTGAGATAGTGGGAAAAAGGATGGAGAAGCCAGGGGTGTGAAATAAAGATTGTGGCAAATTCTATGAACCATCGCTTTCAATGGTTGTATTTGGGAGGGTGGTGGCAATAAGACTAAAATTATGATATTTGCATTTTTATAAATTGTTTGATTGCTACATCCATCTGGGTTGAGTTGATAACCACCACCATTACTGTGTTTATCCATGCCATACTTTAGAACGAAGATGAAAGCTCATGTGCTGTTCAAGATAATACTTTTTAAATCAAGCATGCTATGTGCACTATGTTTGCAATAAATTTTCATCTCCCTACTTGATGTCATCCCATATTAAGACTTATATAAGTTTTTTCATTACATGGAAACACTAGATAAATTGCCGTGGATTATCAGGTGCATACTGAAATATTCTTCAGTGATCGACCTGTTCTGCGATGCTGCAACACAAAGGAGGTGCTTGATAAGCACCTCAAAAGAACCAGCGGGAAAGTTTATACTCGCTTTCCCCTGAGACAAATGGATATCTACACATTGGTCATGCCAAGGTATTTCATTTGTTATTCATGTTGATCTTTGAGGTTATTGATTAAAAAGGAACCGAGACAGGGTTTGAGATTTATTATTTTCCTTGCCCGTGGAGCTCCTCATTTTATAAAAATTGATCACCTGGTTCTATTTTATGATAAATATAATTGCTTTGGTTTTGGTGCTGCAATTAAATTTCTTGGTTACAAAGAAGCTTGTTGATGGTTGGGATGACCCTCGATTGATGACTCTAGCTGGTTTAAGGCGGAGAGGTGTGACTTCAACTGCAATCAATGCTTTTGTCCGAGGAATTGGCATTACTAGAAGGTTATGATAATATATTTAAACAAGTAGTCAGAGATGCTCAATTAATCAGATTTATTTTGCTGCTTTTATAAAAAATTGTCATGGGTCTGTAGTGATTGCTGTACGATTCGCTTGGAACGACTGGAGTATCACATATGAGAAGAACTAAACAAAACAACACCTCGTACAATGGTTGTGCTGCAACCTCTAAAGGTGTGTGTTTTGCATGTGTTTTTTCCTTGTGAACATTTTTCTTCTCACTTTCATCTCAGCTTTTCTATCTTTCCAGGTAGTCATTACCAACCTGGATTATGGGTTGGTTATGGATCTTGATGCTAAAAAATGGTCCGATACCTCAACAGAAAATTCTTCTGCTTTCTACAAGGTAAATATAGTTTTCTGGCTGAAATCTGATTTCATGTATTTGATGAAGGTGCAAAATAGACTTCTTGGTTTTGGATTGAGCTCAACATTTGTTATGAACTGTCAACTGTAAGCATCACGAGTTCAAGTTTCACCTGGTGCAACTTTTACTAAGTTTAACCTGCATACACTACAGTGTAGGACTAGTTGGACCAAGTTCAGCTGGCTGCCAAGAAATTTGGAATTTAATGTTAAACAATTCCTAAAGATAAAAATTCACCTTGAAATGATGATTAAAATACTCGAAACACTGATGCTTTTACGAGTTCAGTGATATATAAGACATTCTAATTAGAGAAGCAGAATTTTCTCTTGTAATTATGATTTTTTTATCTTCATTTTTATGCCTTGTTGCCATTTGGCCTTCCAAATGAGAAAAGTTAAAGAATATGACATGATAAAGTTGATTGTTTTTATGTCACTAGTGATTTTCTAACTTCATATGTTTCCAGTTGTTTGATATTCTATTTTTTTTATTTTATATCATTTCCTGTTATCCAGGTTCCATTCTCTAGAGTTGTATACATTGAACAATCTGATTTTCGGATGAAAGACTCAAAGGACTACTATGGGCTTGCCCTTGGTAAATCTGTCCTGCTCAGGTATGCAGGGGTTTGTTACACTGCCACACTCCTTCCCCTTCATAAAATTACCCAAGCAGATTTTGTGCTCAATATGCAAATCCTTTTCTAGAAAGCTGCCACAACATGGAAGGTTTTTTGTGGGCAGGTATGCATTCCCGATAAAGTGCACGGAAGTAGTCCTTGCTGATGATAATGAGACCATTGTTGGAATCTGGGCTGAGTATGATCATTCCAAGAAGACAAAACCAAAGGGTTTTTTTTTTCTCTTTCCATGGTGTATTTTGCTAACTCTCGTGTTTCAAAATGATGTGCGATGCCATTGTGCATGATTTTGTGAATGTCATTCATTGAGATCGCTAATATTTTTGTTGCTTGTTGGTGACCCTTTGCAATATAACTTGTTTATACACAGGGAGTTATACATTGGGTTTCTAAACCTTCACGGGAAGTTGATCCACTAAGCATGGAAGTCAGATTGTTTGATAAACTATTTAAGTCTGAGGTTGGCAGTTCTTTATTTTCTGTGGATTTGTTCATATTCTTTCCCTCATCCCTGCCCCAGCAAAAAAGAATGATATCTCATGACTTTTGCATTTATTTTGTCAGTCAGAATCCTGCAGAACTTGGAGTTTGGATTGCAGATGTGAACCTGCACTCTAAAGTGGTGATGTATGGTGCATATGTTGTGCCATCACTGCGAGATGCTGCCATTGGTGACAGATTCCAGTTCGAGCGCCTCGGTAAATTTCAGATCTCTTAGTTTTAGATTGTCTGGATATCTTTGGAAAGTGAGATATATTGGTGGGTGCTGCAGGTGGGGGTGATTTTTCTAGTTAATTTGATGTTTAATTTAGAATGAAAAGTTGCGATTGTTGCTTCAGAGTCGCTAATTTAGTTTAGCTCTGCTTTCTTCATTGTGTTAAAACACGTGCAACTACCCCTTTCCATTCCATTTGATATTTTTCCAAGCTAGATGTCCAATGCCAGATGGTTTTGCTATGGTAGTTTTGTTTCTCACATGTATGACATTAATGTTGTTCTAATATTTGTGTTTTCCATTCACAATCCAGGCTACTTTGTGGTTGACAAGGACTCTACTTCTTAGAGGCTTGTCTTCAATCGAACTGTGACACTTAGAGACAGCTATGGTAAGAGTGGGAAGTAGGTTATTACTGAAGGAACCTGGTATCTGAAAGGGATACGAGCAACTAAAGCAGCAAAACCTTTGTTAGATGTAAATGAATCATTCAAGTTAGCTATTTACCATGAGTCATGCGTGAATGTTACTTTGTGTTTATTGAGGTTTACTTCAGTTTTGTACATCTTATACGTGGAGGGCCATATCGGAAACTTGTCTTTAATTTGTCTTTTCAGCTATATGTTTCCTTTACCATGCATATACAGTTTGCTAAGTTTAATCAGATGAGCATTGCACCTGGTATCTCAAGCCATGAAGTTTCAACTTATCCTGATCGGCATGGCATAGTAAAGCTTGCGGGCATTTTTCATCAGAAATAGAGAACAGGAAGTCAGGTTGAGTACAAAAGACAACAAATCTCCTCCACACAAAATAAAAGAAGAAGAAGAAGGGTGAAGTAGCGAAGTTAAGCTTAATGTTTGATCTTGCGGCACAGCAGTGGAGATCAATCTGGACCGTACGTGGAGAATCGATTGTAACGCTTGATGCCAAATAATGAAGTTATTTTTCCTGGATAGTATTGAGTACTAGTTTCATTGTTAGAAACAGTGTTTGCCCCTCTGACCGGCTGCATGCGAGGCAAATGAGGTTTGCGAGCGTTCGTTTCACTGGAATGGATGGAGTTGAAAATTGAAATTTGATCTCTGTCATGCTAGCTGTAATTTTTTCTATGTTCAGATACATCTCTTTTGCACTGCATTTTGAGAAGCAACCACCACGTGGCACCGTCGTAGGTGTCGAATGCTAAAACTTGGACGGCAACCAAGTGATGGCAGTGCATGTTGTCTGAGGTTCAGAGGTGGGGGAATTTAACGACGACTGTAAATACAAGCAAAGTAACGAATGCCTCTTTCAGGTTATCGTAAGAAAATGGTTTTCCCTTTCTTTGCATTCATAAGAATGAGAACCTTGTTTCCTCGCCTCTTAAATTTCCTGTCATATTCTAAGTTCTTCCGGCATCCCAGCCTATTAACTTCCAACTCCTACAAAAACCTGGAAAGTATTTTTCAGCATCTTGGTGGGGCATCTTGAAATCCAATCTCCAATAAAGAGCATTATATAGTAGGCTTTTAAAAGATTTCAATGCCTTTTAGCTGGTGACTAGTTGCCTTTCACATCATTGGACCTACCACCATTGCCCTAAGTTCATGCATCATCATCTTCAAATTCGGAGTTTTTGTGGATAGGTAAAGTTTCCCAAAAAAAATAGCATGCGCGGGGCCGATAAGAGGGTCAATGACGGTTTGAGAAAGCATTCTTAAGTCTTAACTGTGTTTTAAAAGTACATTTATTTAAATAAACACTAAATTTATTTTAAAAAATCTGAAACATATAAAAATATTTTTAAATTATAATACTCAATCATACGAGAGTTTAGGATCCTCGGGCTCATGTGATGACAGTGACAGGTTTGATATGACCGAGAATGAAGAGGATTCCATATCCCTCGCATGAAACGAAACCCGGAGAATTTCTTCTGGTCACGTGATAAAGCCCAGCTTTTCCGAGGATAACCATCAAATCTGACCCTGTTGTGGCCATATAATAATCAGAGGTACATCTCAGAACAAGATACTACTGACACAGTGGGCCTTATTAAGCGAGGGCCGTCCATGATCTTTCAGCTTGATATATCAGCACGTGCAGAAGAGTACTGTATTCATTCTCTATCTTCTTTTCCCTTCCTGGCACAGTTTGTTGCCCCCCCATCACGCTAGCGATAGTCAACTTTTTAATATTCTGTTACTGTTGACCATGGCATGTTTCAAACTTACAGCTTCAAAGAAGAGTGAGTTTGTGCAACATCCACGTGGATGTTGAAGATTAACTGAAACACGTTGAGAACTACAGCTAAATATACTATATAATTATTTTATAAATAAATTAAATATATTTTACGCGGGAAATATACCTTATAAAAGTAAAAATAAATACATAAAGAAATCTAATCTAGGAAAAATCTTGTGAAAAATCAGAAGCTCTATCTAACTGGGTTATTTTCTGTAGCTTTGTCACGAGGAGATTTTGTGAATTATTATTGGGCACGTTTATTTATAACTATCAAATCAGGAGACCACGCGTGCTCTTATCCCCAAACGTCTTCACAAAGTTAAATGTCTTGCATCCGTATGTTTAGCACTATGCTCAACTATATTTTTAAAATATGTTTTTTTAATTATTTTTAATTTTTTAAAAAAATATACAAGAAATATTATTTTAATAATAAAAAACAAACTCCTGAATCATTTACAATCAGGCTAGGTTAGTGGGAGAGAGAATAAAATCGACAAGCATTCCTTGAATAGAAAAACAGTTGATCTGTCGTAAATCCATAAAACAGTTGACGGGCCCAGTCCATCGTTGATTAGATGTTTTAGCATGTGAAACGTACTGGTGAATGGATGTGGATGTGATCATGGTGGATGATGCATGGCGATGATCAAAGATTTAAAAACTCGCCAGATAACATCATAAATGTGGGTGGTTTTTTAGATTTTTTTTTAAAAAATAGCATGGTTTTTATAAATATATTGGTAAAATTACACATTTTTTTATTAAAATAAAATAACTTATATACGCTGCTATTAAAAATAATGATATTCAATCTTGTTATCATAAAAAAAACATGACTTTCAAAAAAAAATTGCGCATAATAAGAAAAATAAATAAAGAGATTCTATAAGGACATAAACGCTTCAATCACTACACTATTATAATAATAAAAAAAATAACTTGAATAAAGCACACCTGACATCCTAAATGTGACAGGTGGGTGGTTCAACTGTTCGTGGTAGAAAGTGTGACTCACTTTATTCATAGTCGATGATCTATATTGATGTCGTTGAATCCATCTCTTCCATATTTTTTTTAATAATATTTACGGTGGTGTCGTTGAATCCGTCTCTCCTCGCTATACTATAATGTTTTTTTATATCCTTACATGCCATAATTTGTTTTAGATATTGTTTATAATCATCATGTATAAACCGCATTATTTAGCCATTTTTTTCCACATCATATTATTTTACCAATATTTTTTTTAAAAAACATGTTAATAAATAAAATAGATGTTTTTTGAAAGTTTATTTCTTAAGAAAATAATACAGGTAAAAAATATTTAAAAATAAGAAGAAAAAGAAAAGAAAAAAAAAGAAGCTGCTGAGACAGTTGTTTTCTAAGAAAAAACGTTTCTGGGAAATAAACAGTGGCGTCTCCTTCCCCTTTATTGTAGATGACTGGAAAAAAGAGAGTGAAAAGGACGTACCGATAGCTCCGCTGAAAAGAAAAGCAGATGAGAAAGAGAGGAAGGATAGCCACGACGCATCTAAATGCATCCTTGACAAGTTAGCCGACAAATGCATCCTCTGTGTCACAGCCCTAGGCGCGGGGCGCGCCAACAACTCGTTGCGGAGTATTACGCGAGTGCGGGGCAGCTTGCGTAGGCAATGCGGATTGCGGCAGCGAGTATAACGGGTGCGTGCGAACAACGGAATCATGCTTCGCACCACGCGGGACTTAGACGATGGACTGTCTACGTCAACGCGAAATCGATTTAGGCGATTTGCGATTTGGGTCGTTGGTTTGGAAGTCTGCCAGACCAAGGAAGTTATGCGGAGGCAGTTACGGAGCAGTTACAAGGGGTGAGCTGTCTTCATGTCGTTTGTCAGATTAGGGGCAACTGTCATGGGGCAGTTTTATGTGTAACTTCCAGTCTATGATGTGTAATAGATAGGGCCTAAACATGTGTAGCATGCAGATTTCGGGTTGTGCATAGCACACATACACTCTTGTTGTGTATTTCCTTTGTTGATGGATTAATAAAGGTTGGGAGATTTTCCTGTAATTGCTTGTTGTTCTTGTGCTGTGTTACTATCTTACTTGTGTTCTTGGTTGCCGAATTTGGGAAGGGTTGCGGAGAAAACCTCTGGGTGTGCGAAACACTTAGACCCTAGGCAAACACGAGTGATTTGGGGAGAAAGGCTGAGTCTAATACGGGATTAGACTGCCGCGCGGGGATCAAAAGGTTGACGAAAATTTGTCCCTGTGACAAGTGGTATCAGAGCTACGTTTTATTCTGTTCACAGCGTCTCTGTTGATGCCCAATGCCATCCGGCATGGAGGTGATTCGTGAGAGACTTGCCCAGATCGAAAATATCCTTGGTCCGTTGGCAGAAAATGAAAATCAGACGGTGAATGATAAACTTGCGTACGCTGTTGAGATGGCTGAGAACGCTGCAGGGCAGTACGTGGAACTTGCGGCCGAGATAAGTAGCAAGATGCAAGTTCTGGAGGGGGAGATTGCGGTGTTGAAGAGGGCAGTAACGACTGTCCCCACAGGTGGTGGCACATCCAAACCCCGAGTCCCAGAACCGAAGCCATTTGGTGGTGCAAGGAGTTCCAAAGAGTTGGAAAATTTCCTGTGGGACATGGAGCAGTATTTCGGTGTGGCTAGAATTGAGGCTGATGAACAAGTAAACATCACAGCGATGTATCTTTCGGGTGATGCGAAGCTGTGGTGGAGGACTCGGATCAAGGAAGATTTGAGTGCGGGGCGTCCTAAGATCGAAACTTGGGAGCGTCTAAAAAAAGAATTGAAGGAACAGTTCTTGCCGAACAACACGTCTTGGCTGGCGAGGGATGACTTGAAGAAACTAAAGCAAGACAAATCGGTGAGGGACTATGTCAAGGAGTTCAGTTCTTTGATCTTGGACATAGAGAACATGTCCGAGGAAGACAAGTTGTTCAACTTTATGTCGGGTTTACAGCCTTGGGCACAGGCTGAGTTGCGAAGGCAGAATGTCAAGGACTTGTCCTCTGCCATTGCTGCCGCGGATGGTTTGGTCGACTTCAAGGCAGTGACGAGAGATGGTTCCGTTGCTGTCCCCTCGAGATTCAAGTCGAAAGACAAGAGGGATGCAAAGGGGAAGGCAAAGAAATTCGGTGGGGGAGGATACAAGCCTGGTCGGACAAGCGAAAGGAAAGCGGTCGATGCGCAACAAGGCGGGGGCTCCAACAAACCGAATGCGAGGATGCTTTATTTGCGATGGACCACACTATGCAAGGAATGCCGAAAAGGAAAGGTTGAATGCAATCCTCGTGGGTGACAATGAACCAGAGGAGACAGTCACGCAAATAAATCCGATGCGTGTACTGAATTGCTTGGTCGCGGAGACGCAGGATTCGGTGGCCGAATCCAGCCTTGTGGAGACTGACTTAGCGCGGATTGATGTGCTACAACAAGGTAAATCTGGTGATACTCTAATGTATGTTAAGATTAGAGTAAATGATAGGGAGATAATTGCTATGTTGGATTCTGGTGCCACAAACACTTTTGTTGCCGATAGATTGGTAACGCAACTTGGGTTGCGCTTGAGTAATAGCCAGACGTCCATGAAGGCAGTGAATGCCAAGGCTGAACGGATATTGGGCATGGCTTATAATGTGGCAGTGGTGCTAGATAGGTGGCAAGGGAAACAGGATTTGTTGGTAGTGAAACTTGATGATTTCGATGTCATTCTTGGGCTAGACTTTATGAAGAAAGCCAAGATTGCGTTGATGCCTCATTTGAATGGAATCCTACTTGCGAATGAGTTGTGTCCCTGTTTTGTCCCCTGTTATAAGGCAGGGATGGCTGAAAGTCGAAAGGGGGAAAATAGCTTGATTTCAGCCATCGCGATCAACAAGGCCTTAAAGAAGGGTGGCGAAGTGTTCTTGGCAGTAACGGCGACTGAGGAGTCGGAACAGGCAGGGTCAGTGCCTGATGTTATTGTTGGGCTATTGGAGAGGTACAGGGATGTGATGCCACCCGAGTTGCCGAAAAAGCTTCCACCAAGGCGGGCTATTGATCACAAGATTGAACTTGTGCCTGATGCGAAACCACCATCGTAGCCTCTGTATCGCATGGCCCCAAGGGAATTGGGCGAGTTGAGCAAGCAGCTGACGGAATTGATTGACGCAGGATTTGTTCGACCGTCAAAAGCTCCATACGGTGCTCCTGTTTTGTTTCAGAAGAAGGCAGATGGTAGCTTGTGGATGTGTGTGGATTATCGTGCATTGAACAAGGTCACGATCAAGGACAAATATCCTGTGCCGCTGATTCAAGACTTGACAGATTGAGTGGGGCTTCTGTTTTCACAAAGCTGGACTTGAGGTCTAGATACTGGCAGGTTAGAGTTGCTGAGGGGGATGAGCGCAAGACGACTTGTGTGAGAAGGTATGGGTCATACGAGTTTATGGTTATGCCGTTTGGCTTAACCAATGCTCCAGCTACTTTCTGTAATTTGATGAATGATGTTCTTTATGAGTTTTTGGATAAGTTTGTAGTTGTCTATCTAGACGACATTGTTATCTTTAGCCGATGTATGGATGAGCATGTGGTGCACTTGGATAAGGTCTTTGTGTAGGCTAAGGGAACACTGAACTGTTCGTGAAGAAGGAGAAGTGTGAATTTGCTTGTTCAGAGATCACATTCTTGGGACATTTGGTTAGTTTTAGGCGGGTTCGGATGGATCCGAAGAAGGTGCTGAGCTATATGGGATTAGGCGACCAGTCGGCGATTGCTCGAGCTAAGGTCATTTTGGGCTTGGCCAATTATTATCGTCGGTTCATAGAGGATACAGCAAGAAGGCAGCCCCTTTGTCAGATTTGTTGAAGAAAAATCGGCGTTGGGACTGGTCTAGCGAATGCCAACTCGCATTCGACAAGCTGCGGAAGGCTGTTACGTCTGCTCCGATCGTTGAACCGCCGATTTCAGAAAGCTTCGAGGTGCACACTGATGCTTCGGACAGGGCAGTAGGGGGTGTTCTAGTGCAGGAGGGTCATCCAGTAGCTTTCGAGAGTCGGAAGCTAAGTGAGGCAGAACAGAGATATTCCGCGCATGAAAAAGAAATGGCAGCCGTGGTGCATTGCCTTGGCGTATGGAGGGTGTATCTGTTAGGCCCGCAGTTTGTAGTGAAGACAGACAATTTGGCTAATACCTTCTTCAAAACTCAGAAGAAGTTGTCGCAACGGCAGGCTAGATGGCAAGAGTTCCTGGCCGAATATGATTTCAGGTGGGAATATAAGCCAGGGCGACATAATCAGGTTGCGGATGCATTGAGCAGGCGTGAGGTGCTTGCTAGTTTGATTGCGAAGGACTATGTTGAGTCCGATATGCTGGATCGGTTGAGGCAGGCTGCAGTGGAAGATGCAGCTTATGTCAAGATGGTTGATCTCGTACGGGAGGGGACTGTGCGAAGATATTGGCTAGACAAGGGCCTTCTTTATGCTAAAGGGGGCCGAGTGTATGTTCCTAGTGGGAAACTTAGGAAACACTTGTTGGCCGAAACGCATGACCCGCAGTGGGCAGGTCATCCGGGAAGAGAGCGCATGCTGGCTCTCTTGGCCGAAACCTATTACTGGCCAAAAATGGAGTTTGACGTGGAACTTTACGTCAAAACGTGCTTGGTTTGTCAGCAGGACAAGGTGATGCGGCAGAAGGAAGCAGGGTTATTGCAGCCTTTGCCGATACCCGAAAGGCCTTGGTTTTCAGTTTCGATGGACTTCGTTGTGGGGTTTCCGAAAGTCGATGGCATGGATGCTGTGATGGTGGTCGTCGACAGGTTTTCGAAATATGTTGTTTTTGTGGCTACACCATCTGTATGCACTGCTGAAGTAGCTGCTAGTTTGTTTTACAAATATGTGGTGAAGTACTTCGGAGTTCCTTCAGATGTGGTGAGTGATCGCGATGTGCGATTCACTGGACGTTTCTGGACAGTGTTGTTTGGGCTGATGGGAACAAGGCTGAAGTTCTCGACAGCCAATCATCCGCAGACGGACGGACAAACGGAGAGGATTAACGCGCTGTTGGAGGAGTATCTTCGACACTATGTGACGGCAACCCAGCGAAATTGGCTTGAGTTGCTTGATAGTGCCCAGTTTAGCTACAACCTCCACAAATCGTCAGCAACTGAGCTGAGTCCGTTTGAGCTAGTTTTGGGGAGGCAGCCCCAAACTCCAGCGGAGATTGCCGTCCAGAAAACTGGGGGGGAAAAGTCCAGCCGCGTACAGATTCGCGAAGGAGAGGCAAGAACTCTTCGACCAAGCGCAAGATAGTTTGCGAAGGGCAAGCAAGCGTATGGTGAAATACGCGAACAAAAAGCGGAGACCTCTAGAGTTTGAGGTGGGTGACAGGGTGCTGTTGAAGTTAACTCCGCAGATATGGAAGAAGATTGTTGGGACTAATCGGCACCGCGGATTAGTGCCAAGGTATGATGGGCCGTTTGAAGTGATGGCGAAGGTGGGTGCTGTTGCCTATAGGCTGAAGCTGCCAGAAAGGTTGAAGATTCATCCCACCTTCCATGTGAGCTATCTAAAGCCTTTCCATGAAGATGTTGAGGATACGGAAAGGAATACATCACTAAGGGCTCCGCCTACGATTCGGAAACAATTTGAGAGGCGAATCGTGAAGATTTTGGACCATAGGAGACTTGGTCAGCACAAGAAAAATCGACGTAACGAGTTTCTTGTTAAATGGGCAGATGGTCAGGAGGTTTCGTGGGAGAAAGACACTGACTTGTGGCAGTTTGAGGATTTGGTGCAGGATTACCTTCGGACAGATCCGACGGGGGCGTCGGCTCCTTCTGGTGGGGGAGGTTTGTCACAGCCCTAGGCACGGAGTATTACGCGAGTGCGGGGCAGCTTGCGTAGGCAATACGAATTGCGGCAGCGAGTATAACGGGTGCGTGCGAACAGCGGAATCATGCTTCGCACCACGCAGGACTTAGACGATGGACTGTCTATGTCAACGCGGAAATCAGTTTGGGCAGTTTGCAGTTTGGGCCGTTGGTTTGGGGGCTGCCAGACCAAGGAAGTTATGCGGAGGCAGTTACGGAGCGATTCATGAGGTGAGTTGTCTTCTATGTGTCTGTCAGATTAGGGGCAATCGTCATGAGGCGATTTATGTGTAACTTCCAGTCTATGATGTGTAATAGATAGGGCCTAAACATGTGTAGCATGCAGATTTCGGGTTGTGCATAGCACACATACACTCTTGTTGTGTATTTCCTTTGTTGATGGATTAATAAAGGTTGGGAGATTTTCCTGTAATTGCTTGTTGTTCTTGTGCTGTGTTACTATCTTACTTGTGTTCTTGGTTGCCGAATTTGGGAAGGGTTGCGGAGAAAACCTCTGGGTGTGCGAAACACTTAGACCCTAGGCAAACACGAGTGATTTGGGGAGAAAGGCTGAGTCTAATACGGGATTAGACTGCCGCGCGGGGATCAAAAGGTTGACGAAAATTTGTCCCTGTGACACTCTGCTACCACGCTACACTCATTAAGGACCAGGTAAAAAATGCTGTGTGAGGTAGCTTGGCAGTGACTCCTTTTCTTTTCCTTTTCCTCCAAGGTTTCATTGTAGTATAATTTGCTTCTCAATTTTTTTATTTTTTTAAATATATTTTTTAATTGAAAATACTAGTTATCTTATTATAAAAAAAAGGAGTTCAAGTCAGGTTACCGTGTTTGAATTAGATAACTAGTATTGTCAAACTCGTATTGACGTAAGCCGCAACAGCTTACCGTGTTCCTAATTTGACGTATTGATGATACATTATAACTATCTGCATGTTTCTTATTATTAGTTTCACCGCAATGATATTTTATGTGTGTCTATACATGAAAATTCTACTCACAATCATTTGCTTCGTATTGGAAACAAGACACGTGTGCAAGACCCAATACCAGAAACAAAAAGGAATATAATTTGGAAGCCCGTATCAATTAAATGAAGACTCTGGCAATATAATTAAATTAAATGAAGGCTCCAATGACGCATATCATCCTGTTAAAGTGCACGGATATATATAAGCTCCACTGGTCGATTTAATTAGACGAGATATATATATATATATATATATATATATATATATATATATACTAGCTAATTGCCTAGCGTTGTCATGAGTATTTTTTGTATATAATTTAACATAATTAAATCTATAACGATAAATTTATATGATATAAGTAAATAAAAATTATAGATTAACAGAAAAAATATTTAAAATTTTGAGTTGAGTTTGTCACGTAAGCATAAATTACATCTTTTAGAATATAGGTATTGCGTCATAAACGATCACAAAAGAGCGCGCACTAACATTACAAAAAAGAGCAAAATATTTGAATAAGAAATTTTTTTTACTAAAATCATTATTTTGAAGATAATAAAATTATAAAAATCAATTAATACAAAGAGCAAATTAAAAAAAAAGGAAAAGGAAGCAATATTAATTTAAAATATTATAACAATAACAACATTGAAGTCTTAACATCTAAAATTATTATTGCCGCTACAATAAAAACAACAAAAAATATTAAATTATACTGAGGGAAAAAAATAAAAAGCACGAACAAAACAGCAAGCAAGAAAAACCAATTAAAAATTATTATTACGAGATCATTATTATTATAATAATAGAATACATAATCACTATTATTATAATATTAATAATAATCACTATTATTATTATTATTATTATGTTAATAATGAAAGAAACAAAAATAAATGAAATACTAAAAATATCCAGAAATTTTAACAAAAATAAAAAATAAAATAAAAAATTATCATTGCTATTACTGGAAAAAAAATCAAATTATCGGGAGGGAAAAAAATAACAAAAGATTAAGAATAAAAAATAATTAAATCATTATTATTATTATTATTATTATTATTATTATTGTTGTTGTTGTTGTTGTTGTTGTTGTTGTTGTTGTGTTAAAAACACTTATATATACATGGACAAAAGTTACACTGAGAACAAAAACTAAAAGCATAGATGCATAAACACCAATAAAAAATAAACATTGAAAAAAGAACATATGAATTAATATCAAATAGAAAATTAAAATAATAAGGACAAAAATGAAAAATGACATATATAAAATGAATTCCAATTGAAGGATAAAATTGAAAAAATAATAATTGGAGGACCAAAAATTAAATATTTATCAAATGTTGTCATTGTATAAAAAATTAGAAGAAGAGGGATCAAATCAAACTTTGTATATATTACCAATTGCAATTGGAGGATGCAATTAAAGAAAACAAAACTTCGGTACCAGAAAAATTAAAGGAACCAAAAAGAAACCGAAAATCAAAAGTACAGGGACCGAATTAAAATTGTTTTATATAATTAGTTTTAATTGAAGGGCACAATTGAAACAATAAAACTTTCAATAAAAGAAATCAGGCAGAAAATCGAAATCAAACCTTCAGGGACGAAATTTAACTTAACACAAACATGAGGGACCGGACCAGACATTGGGCCAGCAGGAGAGAGAAAAGCGACAGCCGCCCAAAACCGGTCACCACCGCTTACACGGGCATCTACGTTATGAACGCGCCGCATGGACCTGCAGACAGAGCACCCGAGGCGCACCGTAATCACCGACGACGAACAATTTTTGACCGCCGCATGGACCCGCATGCGCCGCCTAAAGGCGCGTTAGCGCTGAGGGCCGCGGTCTCGCTCCGACGACGCGCCAGCGGTTCAGACGGGAATATAATAAAAAAAATAGGCTAATTACCAAGCTACCCCTGACCTAACCCAGATCTACGAAAAAACCGAGGGGGAAAGGACGCCCGTGTCCCCGTTTACTGTGCAATGTTTTGTCGTTTTGCAGGCCCTTTCTCGTGCGTGCACTTTGTGCCATCGAAGGAGTGAAAACCGAGAGAGCCCCTCGTCCCTGTGCACTAATTTGTCGTTTTATAGGGGGTTTTGCGTGATTACACTGTGCACATTGATGGCTGAATAAAAAAAGTCAAAACTGAAAATACCCCATGAAATAAATACAACACACCTGACCAGCTGACCACGAGACCCATTTTCGATGCAGTATCTGTCACAATCCACAGTGAATTGTGAGAATAGCTACAATGCAAAAGACCACGACTTTTATTTGTTTTGTAATATATATATATATATATATATATATATATATATATATATATATATAAAAGCTCCACGATAAGATTTAATTAGAAGATACCTGGCGTCTCTATGAATTTCCTTATTTGAACAATTCAATCTAGCACTTAGAAATTAGAAATTTCATCTCGAATTGGTGCTATTGCCAGAAACTTTACGATGTGGAAGTCCTGGCCCCACTCTCTCTCTCTCTCTGGATGTCACATCTCTTCAGATGGTGACCAATCATTTTACAGGAGAGAAGTACTGGGTGAAGGAATAATGATTGTTTGGGAGTTCGGCACCCCCACCACCTTCTCTATCCCAATCTCCAACCGTCCCCTGGCTCCAACGTTGGTGTCCGGTGCATTGAATCTGTCAAGAGATGTGATTCCACCTCTCATCTCCCACGTGTAGTCACTTCAATCCATCATCTCATCAGATTCATCACCACCACATTTAAGGGTTCCCTTCCTTCCTTCCTTCCTTCCGTTAGCGCCGGAAGTCGAGGAGCAAGTGATTTGATAAACAAGTGCTCAGAATTCAGCCACTTGAAGGGATGAGGAGCTTACAGTTAGCTATCCTAGAAATCTTCCTCACCAGTTTCATGGTGAACGAGTGCCTGCAAATTGACTCGAATCATCGTCATCATCATGGTTTTTTACGTTTTCAATCGGAAGATAATGTCTCGATTTTAGAGTGTTTTGGAGTGATGTTATGGGGTTTTATATGATAAAAAATATATATTATTATTTTAGTTTAAATTCAAAAATAAAATTATTTATAATTGTACAATTCAATCTAAAAAAACACAATAAAATAATTTTTCTAAACAAAATTATGAACATGTATAATATTACGATAATATTATAATCAATCTCGCAAGGTCATTGTATTTTCTTGTTGCTCTTAAATTTTAACATAATATGTCAATAGACTTCTCGTAAAATTTCATCTCAATCTAATAGTCGGATTAAAAGATATGTTTAATATTATAAAATTATTTATTATTTAAAAAAATACTATTTAACCAAAACAAAATATACACAATAAAACAGGAGCATTCCATTCGATATTGGGCTGAAAAATACATTTACAGTCTTCATAAAAAACAAATCGCCTGAACTCTAAAATATTCAACTTAACTACAATATATAAAGCTGGAGTAATCTATTAAACTGATACATATATATTCAATTCGGATGCATGAAGTCCGGGTCAAGACTCAAGATGATTAACAGAAAAGACCCTAAACACGATAACAGGGGCCACTCTAGATGCCTGTTTCAATCAAGTCCCTAAAATGACACGTGTAGTCCATATCCCATAGAGTATCTTCCATGCTATCAAACACCCAATTGCCCTCTCCCATCTGGCATTCCAATGGCGAATTGTCATAAGCGCCCATTCCAGCAGAAGCCTGATCGAATCCATCCAGATCATAGCAGCTGCCACTTAAAATTAAGTTGCCGCAGATAGCATCACCAGGGAGATCAGGCGAACAAGTTGGGTTTTCAAGAATTTCAGGCTGCGGTGAGATTGTATTGGAATTTGTAGAAAGAACGTGAGGGCTTGTTTCTGAACCTGATTTTTCACTGTCAAGATTTGAATAGTGTGCCGATTGGCTTTCTGGAGGACACAGCAATGTTGACAATGAACTAGGGACTGTTGAATTGGATGGTGGAGAGCTGACCCCATGATCAGCTTGTGATTGTGAATCAAGTGTTGCCAAGGAAGAAGAATAAGAAGCCTGCTCCATTTTTTGAAGCAATCTCGGTATCCAAAAACTCCTAACAGCATCAAGAAACTTCTCGCTATTAGCCTCAATGTTAAGTTGGCGTGCCTCTTTCTGCACCTTTGTCCTCCAATAATTCTTAATTTCGTTGTCTGTTCTTCCAGGCAGATGTTGTGCGATCTTTGACCACCTGGGATTTTCAGAAGAAAGCAAATATTAAGATTAGGGAGTGTAAGACATTAAGTCCATAACACACAAGATTTAACAGCAACCTTAATTACTTAGGTTTTGATTCGATGATGAGATTGTATACCTGTTACCCCACTTGGAGTGCAGTTCAAGAATCAAAAGCTGTTCTTGTGGAGTAAGATTTCCACGCTTGATGTCAGGCTTTAGGTAATTCAGCCACCTCAGCCTGCAACTCTTTCCGGTTCTCTTCAGTCCTGTAAAGTTAGAGCATGATTAATCGGGCAACTAGAACAAATTAAGAAACGAGTCAATTATTTTAACCTTTTGGAGTTGACACATGGTTCGTCGTGGGATCTTTAATTTACCTGCACATTTTGCTAACATGTTCCAACGACCTTCACCATGACGAGCAATGTAACGAGTGAGCAAAGTGTCTTCTTGAAGAGTCCATGGCCCTCTTCTTAGCCCACTTTCCTCTTCACTAGAACTGTAAATCCTCTTCGTAACACCAAGCATCGATGCTCTCATCTTTTTTAGATGAAATTGGTATTTAATATTTATTGTGTGTGTGTGTGTGGGGGGAGAGAGAGAGAGAGAGTCTAATTAGTGTGTTTGAGACTACTGAGAAATGCCAGAAGCTTACAGGCCAACACTATACCATGGTCAAGCTATATCGACTAACCTAGAGATAATTTGGAAGTGAACTTTGCAGTTTCTTTCACCAAACGCTCTTTGCCTTTATATACAAATGAGTGGAATGGAATTTTTCTGTGATGGGGGTGGTCATTTCTGATTAGTGATGTGCAATGGGTTATGAAAAGACTGCAAATGTTTCATCAAAAAAAAAAGAGAGGAGGTGGGAGTAGATTGAAAGGTGGCACCGAGGCAAGACTGGCAAGTCCCCTTTAAAGGACCCTATCTAGCAGTACTGCAAAATACCAATAATGAGATGCTTCAAAACTCTCGATGAGCATAAATTAATATATTTTTCAAAGGTTTTAAATAATCTTAAGACAATAGATTTGATAAGTAATTAAAATGAGAGTATATTTGACTGAAAAAAAACTAAGATATTAGAGTAACGTCAGTTTTTAAGTTTTTCAATAAACCAAAAAAAAATATAAAGAAGTCAACTCGTAATTAACTTATTAGGTTATAGATTTGTTCTTTGGAAGTTACCGATTTAAGTCTTACTGATCAATGCTACTAAATATTTATATAGTCATTAATTTTACAAAATTTTAATTTAGACACACACACGTTGATAAAAATAATAATAATAAAAAGTCACAGTCATGCACAAAGTGGGATCTTCCTTTCCATCCCACCAACCATGTTAATGGCAGACTTGGATGAAAATAGTAGTCAATGACTTAACAGAATGCAATTCAAGAGAAATTTCTAATTCAACAAGTTATATATAGAACTGGTAAAGGCGCAAACAGGAGTAAGAAAGATATCTCGAAAATGAATCTTGCGAATGACTCCTAACCTTTTCCTGTGTTCATTTCTTCTTCCTCCTCCGCTTTGCAGGAAACGTGGTTGACTGGACAAAATATATTATTCGATAGCACCCTCAATTATTGCTAGGGGTTGCCAAATTTTAATGGGAGTCTGAACGATGGCTTTGTTTAGGATAAAGATGTCAATTCCTTGACTGAAATGTTCCATTTCTTTGAAAAAATCAAAATGAAATGACGTTGTTTTCGTCTCGGTTTTAATTCCGGTCCGTTTTGAAAATTTCAGTTAAATTCTGTCCGGAATGTTTCGGTACTGTTCCGGCCTTAAAATCCTCTTTATTTTGATTAACTTGTGATTTTTTTTCTAATTTTGAGATTATATTTTTTGACTTTGTGTTTATATTGTATAATTTAAAGTTAATTTATCTTGAATTTTAATTATACTTGTTAAATTAATATTTTAATTATATATATACACACACGACCAGTATAACCTCGAAACGGTAGGCCGAAACTCTATGAAACCAGAATGTTTTGTTCCAATAGAAAAACCAGAATGACGACCGGAACGATAATGACAACTTTGATTTAGAATGATGCATTATTCATTCTACATTTCTTTTTCTTTTTTAAGTTGTGAAAAATATTTTTAATTCAGTCATTTTCTTTATCAATGCAGACTAGTTTTTTTTATACAAAAAATAAAAAATAAACAAACAAAATCCTAATAATATATCATCCACAACAAGTTAATATATTTAAAAGAGAAATTTTTTATGAGCACTTCAGTTTGAGTTAAGAAAAACCAAAGAAAGAAGAAACAATCTCCTCCAGATTCTTAAATTTCTTGTTTTGCCAAGGTCATCGAAGCTAATAAGGACTTTGACAAAAATAAACACACTTACGACGAGAATCAATTATTGATAGGGATGACGCTGATAAATATTTTCATCGTGGGGACTTCACAGTACTGTACAACTCTTATAATCAGGGACCCAATGCCTTGAGCACGTGACTATTTTATTTATTTATTATTATTATTATTATTATTATTATTATTATTATTATTATTATTATTATGAATTATACAATAATCTAAAAGAACTCAACATTTCACTATACCACAATATACATTGCACTATAGAATAGATATTTTTTGTTTGTGCGTAACGCGAGTTTGTCAACCTTTTTTTTGTTTTTTCCGTTGATGAACAGTGTTTTAACGCTTTTAAACTCGGTAATAGGACAAAACAATGGTTCCGACCGGTCCGATCCGCCGCAACTTTTTTTTTTAAAAAAATAAATAGCTAAATACAGTTATAGCCTCCAATAAGATAAAATTGATTAATTAAGGACATGGATATACCGGTAATTGACCATTATTATTTTTTTTTAAATACTGTGGGCGCGTGCGGTCCACGCAATTGACAGTTTTCCGCCTCACCCTCCTTTTAGGTGGTGCGTGTCGGCTTATATGGTGGCCAGAAATGTCTTGCCGACATCTATTCCGGTGCTCCTCCTTGTAGTCTTCCTTCACACGCAGCGTGTTTCACCCAAAATCGGTCGTGGACCCGACGATGACCGATTAAAGCGGCTAGCCACATTTCTCTCTCTCCTGCACGTACAAGTGCAAGAGAGTCCCCCTTATTTTCACCCTTTTCACTTCAGTCCCTTCATTTTCAATTTCGTTTCTGGTCCTGATTCATGATATATAAGTGTTGATTTAGTTCGATTGGGTCCTCCGATTGGAATTTGTTGTTCACGGATTAAGGCAACTATATAATAATTATAGCAATTCTAAAATCAATTACTTTAAAGAAAAGAGATAAGAGAGAGAAATTGCTAACTCGGTTTTTAACGTGGTTCGGCAATCCTACATCCACGACTCAAGTACCAACCCGTACTTGAGTATTGTATTCTCTTACTAGTCCAAGTAACAAGATTACAATTCCTGCTTGATGAATCCACACCAAGACTTTTACACCACTTGAAGATATGCCCTCTTCAAGATTTCCTTTTTCCCACTTGAAGATGTACTCTCTTCAAGATTTCCTTTTTCCCACTTGAAGATGTACCCTCTTCAATATTTTTCCTTAGTGATGTTCCCTCACCAATACCAAGAGTTTTATACTCAACTCTCGAGAGTTTCACAATGGTTGTTTTTGTAAAACAACAATACACTCTTAATAGTGTAGATATTACAAATGAAGATCTATGATCTCTTTATCTCACTTAATAGCACTTAGAATATTTGAAGGTGTGTAAGTGTAGTGAGAATGAGAAATACTCTTTGTGTTAGGATATAAAGATTTAAACACAAATATGAGTATTAATGAGGATTGATGATATGAAGGTGTTTAAGCACTACTAATTGCCTCACTATAAGATATAGAAGTTGTGTGTTGTTAAGTTTGCAATTAAGAAGCCTATTTATAAGTTTCAAAGAGAAACTAACCGTTTATAGCCGTTTTAGTGTAACTGTCATATCAAGCGGTCGACCGGTTCACAACGGATAACCCAAGCGATCGACCGGTTCAACTCGAAAAGCAATTTGTCTGCCAAGCGGTCGACCGGTTCACTTGGTATCCCAAGCGGTCGACCGGTTCATGCAGAAAGACAATTTTGACAAATTATCTTTTCTGAATTTCTTGAACCGATTGATTATGACTTAATCCTATAATCATCAAAACCTTTTAATGTATGCAATGTGAAGTGTGTGAGTTCATTTTAATTTGTGCTATCAAGTTAGAAATTGAGATTTACATAAAGCACTAAAATGAACACTTATTCTAAGTCTTCACTTGCTTGAATCTTGGACTTCCTGGAATTAAAATCATCAAAACCTTTTAATGTATGCAATGTGAAGTGTGTGAGTTCATTTTAATTTGTGCTATCAAGTTAGAAATTGAGATTTACATAAAGCACTAAAATGAACACTTATTCTAAGTCTTCACTTGCTTGAATCTTGGACTTCCTGGAATGATTTCTTCGTGTACTCCATTATGTTTGAAGATGTATTCTTTGTATAATACCTGTTTATAACTTAATCTCGTCCAAGCATATTATTAGTCCATTTTCTTTTTATTGTTATCATCAAAATATATAAAGCATACAAAGTATGACATTATATGTCAACAGAATTGATTCAATATCTAATTTTCAATTTAGTCTTCCTGCTTTTAATTTCCTGATTGAATTGAAAAGGATGAATTTATTAGGTACAATACTTTTAATTTCGCCAGTTTTGTCTTTTGATTAAATTTAATAATATATTTGATTTTCATTTCGGCCCTTATACTTTTAATTATGGATTTTAATCCCTTTATATTTAATGTTCATTTGAGCCCTATTATTTTATTATTTTATTTTAATCTCTTTATTTCTTTTTATTTCAAGAATAATCCTTACTTTTGTCCATATATATAAGTGTGCTTAGCTTTGATTTTTAATTTTTGTTATTTTCTTATTTGTTGGGGTGGTATTGTTTTTCAAAAAAATTAGTTCTTAAATTTATTTTATATCTATGATAATTTGGAAATTGATATTTATATTTTTTTTATTTCTTTTAGCTTTTTATTCATTTTTTATTTTTATTTTTACATCATATGACTTTTTTTACCTGATAATTTTTATTTTAGTTTTTTGTTTGATCTTGTGTTAAAGTTTTTATGATTTTTTAGTCTTTTATTTTTCATCATCATCATCATCATCATCATAACAACAACAACAACAACAACAATAATAATAATTTAATGTTTTTCTCTTACTTACTCTTTTGTTAATGTTTTTTATTTTTTTCTCTCGGGATAATTTGATAATTTTTATTCTTTTAACAGTTATACAAACTTCTTACTCAGCCCGCAATGTAGTGTGATATTTATTTATAATTTTCAGGTCAAATAATATTTTTTTTCCAGTCAATATTTTTTATTTTTTTCATTTATTTTATTTTTCCGTTTGCTCTTTTGTTAATGTTTTTAGGTTTTTGTAAGCCTTTAATTTAATTTCGTTTTCTTCTGGTTATTATAGCATTATTATTATTATTATTATTATTATTATTAATTTTAGTTTTTTTCTTACGTGCTTTTTTATTAATATTTTTTTTGTTTTTCTCTGAGATTTGTTGAATAATATTTATTGTTTTCACAGTGATAGTAATGATAATTAAAGAAGTTAAAACTTTGATTTATTGTTATTATAATAAAAGATATTGATTTTTTAATTATATCAAATTTTACATGCTGAAATATTATATTTTAATCTCAACAGCTATAAAGATTATTTATTCCGTTCACACTACACCTGTAATGGAGTGCAGACATAACAAATAATCTTGATAACAGTGCACGCAATCCAACCAGTATTTGCCAGATGAGGGCTGCTAACATGGCTTGGATTATGACTGTTTGAATAGAAATTCTCACATTATTATTCCAATAATAATTGTGAGACGTGAGCATGACAAATATCGATCTTGTTATTTACCATGCGCGTGTCTGGACGGCCGGGGCCCGGATGAAATTTGATACTTATCCGGCCGATGAGAGAGAGGGGAAAGGGTATTGTTCATGCATCTCCTAAAACTCTTAACATGAATACTTTTGACTCGATGTTCTCGCTTCTCATTTATGGAATCTCGTGCTCTAAATTTTATACGCAATTAAAGTTAATATAGACTTCAGATAATTGGGGGGAATTTGAAACACATTTTCTATAGCAGGTGGCAGGGGTATATCCTAGAATATTCGAGTGGGAGGGCATCTATTTTCCCCAGCAAGATTTCTTTTTTAATGACAATTAAAATTCATCAAAATGTTTCTGCACATTATTAGCTCCGGTTCAGATGTGCGGTGAGAGGATAAATAAATAAATAGATAAAAAAATAAATAATGTTACTGCTGTTTAGTTTGCCGTGCACTAAAGGCCCAGCAAGATAGCCAGGTGTGAAACGAAAAATAGGGTAGAAGCCCAGTAGGAGGGTCTAGACTCTTAAACCTGGCATGTGATGGGCTCAATTAGAAAACGAATTTTATTCACACATTTGACATTTTCGGGCAAAACTTAAGCCTTCTTTCTGAGAAATGCACTCCTGTTTTCAGGACTTGGGTTACCAGAGAGTTGTGAGAGAAATTCTGTTGAAATTTAGTATAAATCTCAAGAAAATAATTATTTTCCTGTGTTTTCGATGTAAGAAATTAAATCATGTTCTGAAAAATTAAGGATGTTACAATTGATGTTGAAAAAGGTATATCAAAGCTCTTTTTATTTGATTGTTGGAATATGGATTTAATGTGTCCAAAATCTAAGATCTTTATTTTCCAGGAACCGCAACCATCTTCAATGACCGCGAAAGATGATGCGTTGTTTGTATGAGCGAGAGGCATGTTGTCTGTAATAATAAAATAAAATAAAATCTTGAAGCAGTTGATGTAATATAATATTATTAGTTCTTTAATAAAAGAAAAAAAAATGTTAACCTGGATTTCTAAGTCCAGGCATGCCTAACCTTTTAATTTTTTTTTCTTTTAGCATTTGATACCTCACCTTTCATGTTTTTTTTCTCATTACCTTTCTTCCCCTAGCATTTTATAATTAAATTCTTTCTATATAAATTTATGTAAATTTTGTTTAAATGATTATCTAATTATGATAGAATTATATAAGATGTAGCAAGTAAAACAAAGACAACATTTTCAAGTAGAGTCGTTAAATTAAAAAAAACATTTTTTAAAAACATTTCAAATTCTAGAGATTATAATTCAAAGGACAGGTTAAAATATAAATAATTGTATCCCCATCTTAAAAAAAAAGTGATAAAAAAATTGAAATCAAGAAAGTACACTGTAGCGAATTACATGATACATAAACTCAAAAAATGTGTTTGATAATTTAATTTTTAAATTATTTTAATGTTTTGATTGAAAAATAATTTTTATATTTTTATAAAAACAATACTTAAAAAAATATCCACCACTCCATTCCCAAACATCAATATGAACTACCGCTCAGGCGCTTACAATTAAATCATAGATTTTAACGCCCCTTTTACACAAAAAAATCCGAAAAGAAAGAGATCGTGTATTCACATATGCGATTTCCCACCCTTTTACCCCAACTAGCAGGGTGACTGTGTCCTACGATTATGATCTTGCAGGCACTGGCTATAACCCCCCCGCCACACGTGGCGTTCCCTTCCACCTCACGTGCCAGCGCGAAATGGATGACCCATCTTCCCCGTCAATCCTCGTCGGTTCCGTTTCCAACATCCCGGCAGCCACATGCGCGGTCACTGCCTTCTGTCAGTAAATGCATGTCGTTGCCATTTATCGATCTCAAATCTGGCAAAGGGTAATCTTTTCATCTTTCTTTCTTCAGGGAGTAATTATCTCGGTGTTAATTATTTGTATTTATGTGGGGGGAGCAAATGGGTTTTGTAGAATGAGTGGGTTCGTAGAAGTGGATCTAAAAGTGCGTGATTACGAGCTGGATCAATACGGAGTTGTCAACAATGCTGTCTACGCCAGTTACTGCCAACATGGTACTTATATTCCTTCTTTTACTCAACATTTATGTAGCATTTGATTAGACGAGAGTAAAATTGGAAACGAGAAACTGTTAATTCATTTTCCATTATCACCAATTTTAATTTTAATCAGGTCGTCATGAGCTTTTGGAGAGGATTGGTGTCAGTGCTGACGTAGTTGCTCGCACTGGCGATGCTTTGGCACTGTCAGAATTGTCACTCAAATTCCTCGCCCCGCTTAGAGTATGTCCTTGCTCCTTTTTTTCTTTTTCCAATCAACTACACAAATCCTTTGTGTGTTTTTCCCTGTATATTTTGGTAATGTCAAGCTTGTTCTCTAACAAATAGATGGGGGAAAGAACGGGGAAAACTAGTGAATGTAGTTTGTTTAGCTGTTCTTGAAAGTAGAACGATTTCTAATTGTGAAAAAAGGGTTTTAAACTTGAAGCTTCTTTGTATTCTCTCGAGTGCCTCACTCGCATTTCACTTAAATCCCCTATCCAAGTTGAAGTCCAGGAAGGCAATGGCTGCTTCTCCGTGGAAGGGTCTTAACATAAACTTCTGTCAATACTTTATTTCCATTAGTTTAGTACTTGGCATCGGTAAATACTTTCATTTGCATCTGGTACAATGCAACCATGACACTTGCTCTGTGCTTGATTGGAAAGTTTGGTCAGTGTGTTTTGCAACTAGTAAATGTAATATCTTAAACTTGTTTCTGGTAAATTTTAGTAATATTCCTTTCTTGTTGGTGCTTCTAGAGTGGAGACAGGTTTGTTGTGAAGGTAAGGATCTCTGGCTCCTCTGCTGCTCGCCTATACTTTGAACACTTCATTTTCAGACTGCCAAATGAGGAGGTAATTTATTATCATCCTTACAATTAGAGTACATATCCTAAGGATATGTCCTGTATATTCTCAAAATCTCAGTAGCTCCAATTGCATTTTATGCAGCCTATTCTGGAAGCAAAAGCAACGGGTGTCTGGCTTGACAGAAAATATTGTCCAGTTCGCATTCCACCTGAATTCAGATCTAAATTTGTTCAGTTCCTTCGGCATGAGGAGTCTTAAGCAAGTTTATTGTGACAAGAAATCAGACAAATCTGTTATTCATTACCAATTGTAATACGTTAGATAATTCTCGGTTACACTTACAATTGACCAAGAATAATTAGATGATGAACTTACCGAAAAGAACAAAAAATGAAGGTAGTGGGGTATTACTCACAGAATTACATCTAGCATACCTAGGAAACCTCTTGACCACGAATGGAAAGTATGGTTTCTTGTGATTTATCAAATTTGCATACCTCTTTCTCGTCCCTGATTAATGATGTTAGTTCGCATTGAAGAGAATGTTAGCACCTTGTAATATTTAATTTCTGAACATGTTAGTTCACGCTCTTAGCTGTGAACAGGCATTTTTTTCGTCCTTCTTAGCAAGCTGCAGGCATTTTTATCGCTCATCTTAGAGAATTAAATTCAGTGCTTGATTGGATTGAGCATAGACAATCCTAGATAAAAATTTCAGTTTTTTTTTGTTCTTTTAGTGAAAAAAATTTCGGTTACTTAAGATGTTAAATGAAAAGCTGAGTTGTTGTCGTGGATTTGAGTTTCAAAAGATGGGAAAAAATGATGGATATCGAATATTTAGAGGCTAGGAGCATGGTAGAGTCCATTTATGAATGCTTGTCATCGTAACCATTCTTGGTTCTGGCTATACCATGCTTGTAGTTATGTGTATCGTTATATTAGACGATTTTACAGGAACAAAACATGTTCTCCTTCGAAGGAACATTATTCCAGCAGTCACTTCTATTGCTCCGAGATTCTTACTCAATTTTACAGAGGGAGACAAGGTTGTTAAAATTGTTTATTTAACACGACACAAAAAATATAATGAAAACTCGAATCTAGTAAATATTTTTAACTAATTATATACTGATAATTTTATCTAATAAATTAAATTATATTAAAATTTGATAAAAGGGTCAACAATATTATACTTAATTAATAAAATATGCTAAAATTTATCCATGTAGTTCATATCTTTAATTTTCATATTTTTTGATAGATTTCAATCGTGATTTCAAACATATCGTTAATGAATTATTAAAGTTACTATATATTTTTGGAAATATTGAGATGTCTAGTTTTTCTCGCAACTAAAATCGTAACAAAGTTCCACCTACAACTCTAAATACATTCAAAACAATACATCGAGGACTACTTTGACATATTTGATAAGATTTATTTAGTAATTTTGATTTTCTGAAATAATGTTTCTAAACTTTATTTGACTTGAAAATTTACCACAATATATTTTCATGTGTCTAGTATAGTCCTATAAAATTTCAGTTAAATCCAATATATAGTTTGAAAGTTATGACTAGTCTCACAAAACTGATCTGTAAATATTTTAAGATCATTTTCAATTTTAACTTGATTTATATTAAAAATTTAATACTCTTGTAAAATCCGATTGATTTTACTAATTTTAACAATTTTACTGGTTTTAATTTTGCCCGAGTTAAGTCCAATTTTAATAGTTTTGATTTTTTTAGTATAATTTTGTACTTAAATACATACTTCTTCAAAGCGAGGACAATAAACTGGCCCTCATTTTTTTTCCTGGAAAAGGTAAGGAGGTATCATCAATCTTAGCGGTCTATCCAGACACGTGGTGGAGACGAATGGTGTGAGGAGTCCCGAAGGACTAAGATCTTCTAATGGTCGGGGTTTTTTATGCATTGTAATCCCATTAGAGGATAAATATGGATTAGACCTCTAAAGTAAAGGAAAGCGCTAGAAAGTTTGTGCCACCATTATTCCCAAACGACATGTCAAAAGCCGGCCGTATTTTCTTTTTCTGAGGATAGAGACGGAGACACTGTAACGGGATGTGAGCTTGAAATTTAGGGCTTGTTTTGTTTAGTATGGTTGTAGTGTTAATTTTCTTTTAAAAACATTATTTTAAAATATATTAAAATAATATTTTTTTAATTTTAATTTTGATATCAACAATTTGAAGAACATTTAAAAAATTATTTAAAAAACAAAAAAACAAACGACTCCAAAAACGCACGCCATGAGTCTATTGAAAATCAACGTGTTCAATACATCTTTATCCGAACTCAACTAACTGGCGTAACTAATGCCAACTAACGCCAGTTTGGTTTGACTGTGTGGCAAGACAAAAAAGCAAATCTGCATTCAACTACAATTCTACAAAATACTGCATTGTTGTCGAATTCTCCATCACCGGTCCAAAAATATCCCAGAGAATTAGAGCACTTGATCATTACCGCCAGCCTATAACATAAAACTGAGGACCTTTATCTAGAGAGATTTCATTGCCATCAACAAACAGAGAATTAGAGCGCTGTTCTGCTATTATCGAATAATGGATCAGGGAAAAGGTAGTGAAAAGAAGAAGGTGATGGTGGCAATAGATGAGAGTGAGAGCAGCCACTATACACTTGAATGGTATCTTGATAAGCTAAGAGATTCCATCGCTGACTCTGATGTTATCATCTTCACTGCACAGCCTAATTCTGATCTGGGTTATCTCTTTGCTTCCAGTTATGGCACTGCCCGTAAGTTCCTTCTTATTTCCTTCATGAACATTCATTTCCTTTATCAGCAATCGTAAAAAAGCGAGCAAAGTTTATTTTAAAAAGAAAAACAATAATTTATCCTCTTCTTTTTTCCCATTTGTATGATACTCCAGCGTAGATTTTTCTTTTTCTTTTTTGCAGCTATGGATTTGGTTGCATCCATACAAGAGAATAAAAAAAAGGTTGCATTACTTCTGTTGGATAAAGCTAAAGATATTTGTGCCAAACATGGGGTAATGGTTTCTTACATTTTATTAACTTGCTCGTTATTAAAGCATTCTGCTTGGACGGAGATGTAGTTTATTCAGCACTGTGATTGTAGAATGAATTTGTTGATGGTTACTGGAAATGATCTACATAATATGTTGATTGAGCGAGTAAATTGAAGCCCCTGTAGTTGATACTCTTTTGTCTTCCCAAAGGTCGAAGTAGAGACACTGACAGAAATTGGGGATCCTAAAGAGGCAATATGTGAAGCTGTAGAAAGGCTCAACGTCCAACTACTTGTTGTAGGTAGCCATAATCGGGGACCTGTGCAGAGGTTAGTCTTTTCTTCTGAAATGTTATATGCATCCTTTTTTTTTCGTCTACGGGTGCCTCTGCACCGCACCGAGATAGACTAAAACTCACAAATGACTAGTTTAACTCAAGTTTTTCTGGGCAGGGCTTTTCTGGGAAGTGTCAGCAACTACTGTGTGCACAATGCCAAGTGCCCTGTTCTTGTTGTGAAGAAACCTGCAGTTTGAGGACTTCACCGTCATTGTGCTGCTATCATGTAAAGCAGGATGCTGAGTTCTGGTTGTACGGAGACCAGTAAGTCACAGTTTTCTGTCAGAACAAACTTATAATATATCAAGTAAAAAACAATCCTCAAAATGTTCCGATGCTGCGGTTTGGTAAGTTTGAGATTTGTATGTAGTCAAAAGGCAGTGCGTGTAAATTAATATATAAAATAAATTCATCTCAGCTAGTTTGGCGTCTATGAACATGGGTTATCTTCAGCTCTGTTATTCAGATCATTCTCGGATATGATGCGAATCTGGCAACACTAGCTCTGTTTTCACAAGTAGCCCATGTAAAAGGAAAAGGAAAAGGAAAACATTTTTTTGGTAAACTGAGGTTGCTTGTATGGGTTATCTTTCCATCCTCCTGAATGGACATGCCAGTAACATTTGTCTAATTTTCCTCCGGTGACCATTAGTATCGTCAACTTCGTTGTTCAGAATTTCAAAACCATCCATTGCTTACTCAATGCATTGAAAATGATTTACCCTTCAGCTTGCAAACAGTTAGTAAGAACCACCAAATCTATTCTACTGTTTTTTGTTTCTAAACAAACAAGTCTATCCTTCATCTACTTGACCATGAATCTTCCCAGTATTGCATGTGAAGTCCATTCCTCTTAACCTTTCAACAATACTCGATCAAATGTCTAGAATAATATAAACGGTAGATTTTATTGAACACATCAATGGACCTATCCACGAAAGAGGAACAGATTACCATCAAATTCTGTGCAGGTGACTGAAAACCTATTAACTTTCAAACACATTCTGGTGAATACAGATGATAAGCTATCCTCCCATGGATGAGATAACCTTAGTGCTTACACATTGAAAAAACCAGTCAAATTGTACAAAAACTATATTCAGGGGACTATCTCGATTCAAATTGTATGAAGATGTAATGCTTGCCCGGCCCAACTAACGCAGGTACTGTTGCAACACCATCAGGTTTGGTCACTTCCAAATAAATCCAGCAACGAAAGCAGGAGCTAGCCATTTTCTGCCTCAAAACTTACAAAGAAACTATACAAGGAAAGGGGGATTTAGGATTTGTATTTAACAGCTAAGAAAGTTATACCTTCTCCTGTAATTGTTATAAAATACGTCAAATATTAGCTTCACACACACACGCCCACAACACACACACCCTGCGTTTAAATAAAATACTTAACTTGAGCTGCCTAAATGGTTGGATTATATGCTAAACACACACTGGCATTTATTTTTGCTGATCATCTATATATTTTCCTTATTTCTGTTTTTCGTTTAATGACCTGAGACTCGGTCTGTCTACAACAAAGCATTGACTGTTAGCCGAGCACGAGAAAGTTCATTACTTTGTATGGTCCTTGACTATTAGCTGAGCACGAGAAAAAGAAGGATGCATACAACAAAGAGAAAAGGCATCTGCATTACTTAATTTCGAAAAATTCATCGGCTTAGACTTTAGCTGCCCTCTATAGTGTCGAAGGTTGAAATGCAGAATGGGTAACTCAAGTGAATAGACATAAACCCATCCCCCAGCTCAAACGGCTAAACTAAATGATCGAAAGTCTTAATTCAAACCCCCGTTTATCACTCATACTGTACGTGAATGAAATTAAGAATTCTATAGCTTATTAAAGCGCTAAAACCTCACACAATTTTCGAGGCCAGAGTTGATTTTTATAATGTTGTTTTAAACTTTTTTCAATATTGATATAATATGTATTGTGAGATGTAGTTACTCTTTGTTGATTGATTGTTTTGCACGGGCAGACTTACATGGAGAAGAAGAAGAAGAAACCTCTAGGGTTGCCCCATTGATCTAATTATTATCAAGTAACGTTGCGTCCGTCTTATCTTTGAAATCAAGCTAACGCCATGTCAGAAACCTATTCTCTATCTTGTTTCAAAGCGATTTCTTAATGAACTTTATAGATGAAAAGACTTGTTTCATCGTTGATGTAGAAACAAAGTGAGTTGGGACCGATCAAATCGGTTACTTGTCAAGTCGAAATTATTTCCCATGTCCTTGTCTACTAATTGATGATAGAATAATGTAGCAAGAGAATCAATATTGTACACGTGGTATGCATGTGGACACTCTAGCAGAAATAATGCTTTTAACTCGTTCAATGCACCACTTATTTGCTAGAACCATCATATCCTCCACCACATAGTTTTTCAATTATAAACTTATGTTTACTAAGAACACCAAAGATCCCATTTTTTAGGGTGAAATCAACCATGAGAACACTCATAATATATATATATATAACTTTCTCATAGATCCAAGACTTTTACATACCTTATGGTTATTTTCTTTATATTAGCTTCATCAATACTAATACAAAATTTGTTGTTCCCAAGTTCCTCACAAATCAATTTCCTTGACTTGTTAGCAAATATATACAATATCTCCTTTTGTATTGACGATGCAATACACTTGATATTTCTAGGAGCGATATCAATGATAACTTAAAAATTTTAACCTTACATGTTTCTAAAACCTGAATAAACCATATAAAGTTCTCTCAATTTGATAAACTATAGAACTCATCATTACATCTAAAAATCAATCCTTGACTTGACAACAATCTAACATTTTCAACTGTAATGTTTAGTCACAATGGATCTTGAGCAATTTTGTTAAAAAGATTGTGTATTCTGAAAGTTAGGTTCTTTGAGCCAAGGTAGTTAAAATCGCGAGTCAACTCACGCAAAATCGCATCGATTTTGCGAGTTGTCTCCGAAAACCTGGTTGAACCGGAAAGAAAAATCGAAACCGGTCAAACTCGGTCAAACTCGTAGAAAAATCGTTCAAAATCGTAGAAAAATCGTAGAAAAATCGTAAAAATCGTAGAAAAATCGTAGAATAATAATAATAATAATAAAAAATAATAATATTTAATTATATTTAAATTCATTTTTTAAATTTAAATATAATTAAAAATAATAATTTTTGTACGGATATTTTACGATTTTTCTACGATTTTACGATCCGATCTTACGATCCGATTTTTCGGAGCCCTTTCCGATCCGTGTCAAAATCTCGATTTTGACTACCTTGCTTTGAGCCATGTCAATTTATCATGATATGTTGATGAGCTAAACGTATATTATGACCATGAAAAACACATTGTTGTCTACTAACCCTCTTCCAACTTCTTAAATCGTCCATAATTGTTCATTAATAAAAAGGAAGCAAGGAAAACAAAATGCAATATCTTTGGCAATAGAATACTTGAGTTAATAATGACGTTTGAACTATTTATATTGAAACCTTTAAGATTGTGACATGTCCATGTTGTGACTAAGATTCACATTTAATCAGGGTTGATGTGGCTCAAGATTAATATATGCTATTTGAATATTGTCGATGTCATCAACTAAAAATTTATATATTTATAGATGTAATATCAAATCATGTTTAAGAGTTGTAGTGTCAGATTCTTGATCATAATCCTCTCTTGGAAACCAAAGACGTCCTTGAGCACTGTATTTTCACAACTAGAAAGTTCAGAATTTATTGTCCTTGATCCACTTGATCATTTATCACTTAATTTCTTAAAAAATAACCAATATCCTTGATTCCTTTTGGATTTATATCACTATTCACTACTCAACATCAAAGAGATACTAAATATAATGAAAGTTATACCCAAATTATAATACAATACAATCATTAATAATATAGCTAAAATTAAAAATACCTTAATTTGTAGGTCTCTAAACCATGGAATCCCAGATGAACATCCAAAATATATGGTCTATCAAAAAATATATGTAAAAAAACCCTAAAATCTTGCTATAATCTAAATTAATCAAGAAAAGTTCCAAATAATTTCCAGATACATTGACTAGATCATTTCAAAGCATAAATACAGAATTTACAAAATAAATTCACTTTCACAACACACAAGTACAATTGCTATAAGGTTTGCCGATGGTTCTCGTTTATTGCTGGGCGAGTGGTGTCGGAGAATTTTTATTCAAAGCCAGGTGGCATGTTGAAGGATGATCATGGGAGCGAGGGAATTGATTTCATTTTATTAACTGAGAAAATATAAATAATGGATAAATAGATAGGGGATAAAACGAGGCAATTTGACATGGAAAACGTGTACGCTAATTCTTAAGAAAAAAATCGGGCATAGCCCGGGCAGCCCTTTGCATTTATACATATGGTGAAAGGGCTGTTTGAGAATGACTTTGTAAAGTATTTTTGAAAAACAAAAATTTTTTAATTTTAAATTAAAAAAAATTAAATTAAAAAAAAATATTTTTTAATTTTAAATTAAAAAAAATTAATATTTTTAAATAATTTTAATATATTAATATCAAAAATAATTTTTAAAAAATAAAAAAATACACTTTTTAAATATATACTTAAAAAAAATATATACTTTTAAAAACAACCACTACCTCTCAACCCAAAGCCTCATAGAATGGACAGGGCAAAATGTGTAAATTAAAATATATATATATATATATATATATATATATATATATATATATATATAATATATATATATATATTATATATATATATATTACTTATAATATAAAATGCGTGGGGAAAACACTGTTCCCCACGCCAATATATATATTAATATTATAATATATTATTAGATATATATATATATAATATTATTATATATATATATATATATTGATAATTTTTTTGGACAAAATGATCCATATTTTATGAATTTGTGCTTTTAGATTTTATTTTTATTTATTTTATTTTATTTTTTGTACTTATTGTTTTGAAATTTTAATTTATGTCGGTTACATTGTATTTTATACCTAAAATTTTTATTATTATTTTCCGATCCCTAAAAACATTGTAGCAATCTATAGTGTTTTCCAGCGCCATGATTATATATATATATATATATATATATATATATATATATATATATATATATATATATTCTTTTGGTGTTTTTGTTTTTTTGGACAAAAATAAATTATATTTTACGTATTTGTGTTTTTAGATTTTATTTTTATTTTTTTCATTTAGTTTTTTGTACTTATCGTTTTGAAATTTTAATTTATGTCGGTTATATTGTATTTTATTTTTAAATTTTTTATTGTTATTTTCTGTTGCCACAAAACACTGTAGCAATCTACAGTGTTTTTCCTGCGTCATGATATATATATATATATATATTAACTATACAATAAAACACGTCTCAGTTTTACTGTGCTAATCCACAGTAACATCTACTATTAATATATATATTTTCGTGAAAGACAAACGGTTGTTGAGGTAGCCGAGATGGTCTAAAAAGCGTTAGATTAAGGTCCCCTTCGAGGACATGATTTTGAATCCCACTCTCAACACATTTCTTTTTAGCAAATCCACATTAAAATTAAATTTAATATATATTTTCGAGAAAGATGAACGAATGTTGAGGTGGCCGAGTGGGTTTATGAGGCGGGAGACAAAAATTCCATTCGAGAGGTTGAGGGTTCAAGTCCCACTCTTGACAGATTTCTATTTTACTTAAAAATATGATTAATTTTTTTTAATGATGATGATAATTTTCTTACTTTTTTAATGATGATGATAATTTTATGTTGGTTATTTCGTTGAAACCTATTAAACAGATAAATTTATATCGATTTAAAATTCATATATTTTATAGAAAACTTGCACGTCACAGGAATTCTGCACAAATTTATCATTTTAACCAAAAATATATTATAAAAAAATAATTAAATTTTTTTTGTGTTGAAAAAATATTGTACTGCTTCACGACGAGTAGCGCGGTATTAGCTAGTATATATATAAAACGCGTCGACATTTTCCTGTGCACCAATTCACTGTAGCTTAAGACTCAGGTGCACTGTGGACTCGCAATTTGTCCCGGTGCATCGCGGGTGTTTGTCTACCTTTTTTTTTGTCTTTTCTGCCTGTGAACAATGCACTACCGATTAAAGCCCCCGAAAAAAGACAAATTAGTGCACAGTAACAGGGGCTCTCTCGGGTTTTCCATCTTTTTTGCAACAGTGCGCTGACGAAAAAGGGCCTAGAAAACGACAAAATAGCTAACAGGATCCGGGGATAGGGGCGTCCTTTCCCCTCAGGTATATTTGTAAATACCGGACGGGGCAGGGGTGTATAAGCCATTGCCCCATTATTTTAATATTTTTAACCGAGGGACAGCTGGCGCGTCGCACGGGCGCGCCAGCGGCGTTCCGCGCTTACGCGCCTCTTTGGAGGCGCGTGCATCTTCTCCCCCCCGTCAAAAATTCACTTCCACCGTGCCAGAGGATGCGCCTGGAGGTCCTCTATCCTCCGTCGCGGCACGTTCCATCCCAAGATGACCAGTTAAGCCGCGGCAGATGGTTTTCTCTCCGGCGTCCCTTTTCTCTCTCCTGCCGCCCCCACATGCAGATAAGTCCCTGATGTTTGTCTAAAATATATTTTAGTCCCTGAGCTTTTGATTTCGTTTTGATTCCTGATTTATGTAAATTAAAGTTTTATTCTTTTCAATTGTGCCCTTCAATTAAAACTAATTATATACGAAGTTTTGATTTTAGTCCTTTTACTTTTGATTTTGTATTTATTTCTTATTCCTTCAGTTTTTCAGGTACAAATGTTTTAATTTCTTTAATTTGGTCCTCCAATTGAAATTGCTAATATATACAAAGTTTGATTTCAGTCCCTCTTTTTCTGATTTTTTAAAAAATGGCAGCAGTGTTCATTATTTATTTTTGGTCCTCCAAAATTTGTTTTTTCTTTGATTTTATCCTTCAATTGGAATTAATTTAATATATGTTATTTTTCATTTCAGTCCTTATTCTTTGAATTTTTTATTTGTTATTAATTCATTTCTTCTAATGTTTATTTTGTATGTTTTTTTATTGATGTTTTTATTGTTTTTTATACAAATATTATGCTTTTTTGTAATAAGTTTCCAGGGCAATTTAATTATTTGAATTCCTTTTTTATTAATATTGCTCCTTCTTTGTGCATTTAATTCTTTGTTCATTTATTTTTTTTTTCTTCTCTTTTCTTTTTTCTTTGGATTGGGTTATTTTTCTGATTTGACTATTTATGCAATGGTCATGATAATTTCAATGGTTGTTTTTTTAGTTATTTTTCAGGGTAATTTATTTATTTAGATTGTTTTGACAGTAATGTTGGTAATAATTTTAACTATTATAATAATGATTTTTTTGGTGATTTTTCAGGATCATTTATTTATTTAGATTGTTTTGACAGTAATATTGGTAATAATTTTAACTATTATAATAATGATAATTTTAGTGGTTATTTTTTAATAAAAATCTTTTCATTTTTTTTAAGATTTTCCTTAAATTTTAATTTATATCGGTGATCATTGTAGAACTAATATTACTCTATTGTTCCCTTTATTCGTTTTTCTTTTGTTTTCTGTTTCTTTATTTGTTCTTTAGATTATACTAAACTAAGTAAATTTATATCGATTTTAAATTTATATATTTTATAGAAAACTTGCACTTGACATGAATTCTGCATAGATTTATTATTTTAGCTAAATTGATATTACAATAAAAATACACACAATTAACATTTTTTATATTAAAAAATTGTGCCTCCCATGCGAAGCGTAGGAACATTGTCTAATATATATATATGTTCCGGGCCCGGGGCATAAATACACTTTTTAAATATATACTTTTAAAAACAACACAGGGCAAAATGTGTAAATTAAAAAAAAATATAATATGTCCCGGGCCCGGGGCCCGTGTAGCCTTCTGCTGTCCATGATGCAAACAGATATTTGACTGGCCGTTATGACTCTGATAAAACTGACACCACCTTCTCAGTCTTCAACAAGCAGACACGCCATTTGAGTTCTGCATCTTTTATCTCCAAACCCTAAAGTGTGTTTTTTGCTTCTCTTTGTGCTTCATTACTCAAAACCCTAGAAAATGGCAGAGCACGGGGTGGAAAATGGAGGAGGACTACTTGAGAGGAAAGTGATGGTTGCCATTGATGATAGTGAGTGTAGCCACTATGCTCTCATGTGGGTACTTGACAATCTTGAGGAATCTATCACTAAATCACCTCTAGTTATCTTCAACGCACAGATTCCTCCCACCAATAACTCTTTTACTGCTGCTGCTCTCAGTTCTGCTCGCATGTACTGCTCGGTTTCAGCCAGTAAGTGTTCCTTTCTCTCTCTCTGTTTCTTATATGTACAAAGTCTGAAATTAAAGAATTTGATTTCTTTTGGAGTTGCAATTCTGGTTTTTCCGAAACCAAGGCATATTGACGAGAAATCAAAAGGAGATTTTTGTTTCGTTCGAGCCCTAAGTGAACCAAAAGATGTCCATGGAGTTTGCAGTGTCCACATAAAGAAGTTTCTTCTTCTTCTTCTTCTTCTTCTTCTTCTTTCTAAAACTAGAGGAATATGATCCTTCGAATCTACTATTCCTCGGTCATAGTGTGTTTCTGTGCAAAGAACCTCCTCTATTTTCTTTTTGTTACTAATTGATTGACTCGTATAGAATCTTAGGAGAAAAAGACCAACATCTGGATTCTGGATGTTGGAAATTGTACGCTAAAATCATTTATGTCGTGTGTTACAGCTCCGGAGTACACTTACACAATCCAGGAGCAGAATAGGAAGCTCGCGTTTGCTTTGCTGGAAAAAGCCAAAGAAATTTGTGCTGGTCGAGGAGTACGCTCACGTTTTTCAGTTCAATACTGATTGACCTGAAATTCAATTGATTCAGATCCTTCCAAGATATTAAAGCCTCAGTTTGCATGTGATCTTATGGGGCATGCCAATATGTGTAAATGAGGACTTACATTTATTACTTTTGTTTTTCATAGGTTGACGCCGAGACATTAACAGAGGTGGGTGATCCTCAATCAACCATATGCGATGCAGTGCAGAGGCTCAAAATTAGCCTGCTTGTTTTAGGGGAGCGTGGCAGTGGAAAAATCAAAAGGTTAAACCTTTTCTATCTACAAAAGACTATCTCTCTGATGCTATTAGAAACAGATGTTACAATTCATCAACTCACGAACTTGAAGCCTAACATTAGAAATGTTTGGTGGTGTCATTGAAACAGAATTGTTTCTTGTTTATGAAAATTGTTGCTGTTAAAAGTTGCTTAAGAAAATGCGACAATGATATGAAAATATTTATTGTGGACTCATGCCTCAGTAACTTATTGTAGTATGAGTTTCGAGCAAACCTTTCAACCATGCACATGGTCTTCTCTGCTGTTTTAAAGAAGGGTGTGAAAACTTATTAGAATTTTTTCCACTAGTCTGCATCTTCGCTAGAAGATCCAGATAAAAGAAACGTTTCCACTTGTTGGTTTATCCAGTTATGCTTTCCTAGTTTTTTCACTCTATTTTAAGTTCTTTAATAACTTCAAATAACATTTCTGGGTTCTGATTCCAATATCTTTTATGCAGAGCTATCCAAGGGAGTGTGAGCAGTTACTGCCTTCACAATGCAAAGTGCCCTGTTCTTGTCGTGAAGAAGCCGTAAAAAAGAAAAGCATACCCTGTTGCCAACTTGGAATTGAACTACATATGTCTATTTCTTGTACAGATATTTAAGATGATCCAGCTGTAAGTTATTTGTGTTAAAAAAAAGGTGGTGCTGCAGTGAATGCCTCACAAAGTTCGACCTCTCGCTTGTTAGGTTAAATGCAGTGAATGATCATTAATTTGGCACAAACTTGTTATTTTCATGGAATGTATATAGAAAGCACTGCTTTTTCTTTGCACCACCATTATTTCTAGCAGTGTTTACAGTTACATGTCTACCCGTACTTGTTTGATTTAAACTAAGTTTTAAGAAAACCAGAGTGATTGAATTTTTAGAAGACAATGTGTAGTTTACATTTGAAAGCAATGCCTAAAAGCTTAGGATACATTGCATAGATAAAGCCCCCCAAATAATCAACACAGAACGGTGTCTCTCAAAAGCTTCAGAATGCTCTATTTAATTCCAGAACCAAGCATTCGTCACTGAAATATGCGGTTTAGCGTGGCTGCCAGACGAACTCCACCTTGAGCTAACCGCAATTTCACAATCGGTAAACGGGATAGGAAATAATCATCTGCAATGCAAAAGAGGTGGTCTTAGTTTTTCTGATTAATCGAATATCAAATGCATGCTCACAAACCGGTAAACCTCAGAAGGATATCTTTGTATCTTGCCAACCTTCTAACACTGTCCCTTCAGTCGCCCCTTTATATGCCCAATCGCATGATGCTTTGATACCTTCAGATGCATATCTATAAACAAACAATTTTATTCTTAAGATTGGTGTATGAGTTAACAAAATTGTAATAATAAAATCCAGAATCAAGTTAATCTTATGGTGACAGAAAGAAATTCCTTGAATCAGAATATGAACAAAGAGCCTTTTTAGATTTACTGTGTTATTCATCATCTTGTATTACACCCTAAATTTATACAGGAAATAATTGTGTAAACTAGGAAACAATCTGTCATCAATTCCTGTCACAATTATAGAGATTGTAATCTCCATGCAGATCCTAAATAAATAGGGAAAGTCAACACCTTATAAATTGTTTGTCTCGTTTTAAATCGAGGATGTTAAACATACATGTCCGGGCAGGCTGTCTTATTAAGGCTGCAGGTCTCCCATCTTGGAATTAAATCTGCCCAGTCATTCTGTTGTTTGTTAGAGAGTAAGAAAAGGAAAGTTGTGTCAGAAATGGTGAAGAAGACAAACATCTTTATAAACATCTTTCATTTGGTTCAAATGTTTGAAGAAGGGCACCGTGATATTTTTCTGAACGGCGTCGATCAAGTCATCCACGTTTGAGTTGTACAATCTTTCCTCTGCTGTCTCTATTATATCGGCATCCCAAATCTGTAAGCATTGACATTAGCACAACGTTAGGCTTTTTTGTTAAACGCTGAGGTATTTTCGACAAGGTTTGGCAATTAGACTGACATGGTGAAGGACTTCTTTCCTCCTGTACCAGTGGACATCAATGGTGTTGCCTCCTTTGTCTGAAGCAAAACCCACATGCAGAGGCTGCATTGAAAAAACATTACTACCGTTTATAAAGGCGAAAAGCATTGACTCGACAAAGAACACAAAACTGCGGAATAAAACGTGCAGTTTTCTCACACCTGATGGATGTCTCCCATAAAATGAGAAAGGAAGAGAAGGGCTTCTGTCAGGTTATCTGATAAATCAACTCATTTCGTTAGCAAGATTTATTATGACAGGCAGCGAAGATTGATGAGTAACTATTTGTTTTCATTACTATCAGCTTGCGAGGAACCACTGTTGTAGGTAAGAAGCTGGGTAGTGTAATTGTTAATCGCCCCTGCAACACACCTTCCATTTTCTCCATTGTCATCCTCGCAATCCCCTGAACACAAAAAAAAAAAAAAAAAAGTTAACGCCTGCTGCAATGGCTGATTGAAGCAGAACCACCAAATTCGCTTTTCGTCTTTCAAAGGAAGTTAACACCAGGAACAAAACAAAACAAAACAAAAGGTTGTCTGATTCATAAGAAACACAGACAAGGAATGGGGAAAGGGAGAAAATGAAAAGGGAATGGTATTCATAAACAAGCAGAAGAGCAACTTACTGGTGTATCTGTAGTTGCACACATCTGGGGTATTGATGAAATGAAGAGGGGCTGACCATTGATAACGGAACCTAACCTTGTCTGCCCATGAACACTCACTTCCTAAGTCATTCCCTGCATATTCCGGCAGCAGTTGCTTGACGGCATCTGCGGCAGCTTTACTTAAACGCGACTGTTACAACACAAAAGCACGGCCACGAAATACATATTGATTGATCCCTAAAAGAAGAAGAAAACACATCGATCGCACATAACGATATAAGAGCACAAGAGAAGCTTAACCTGAGCAATTCTGCATACTGTGAGGTGTCCATCGATTCCCCAACCATTAATCACTGGAAAAAGAAGCAGAAGTGAAACAATTGTCAAAAGATTGGTACACCAATACCCCATTGTCAATTTTGCACAGACAACTCTCTGAGCTTTCAGTATTACTATTTATGCACAGGTATCATTGCTAACGGGGCGAAAAAAAGAAGAAGAAAATAATCTTAAACGTATAGAAAGAATTGTTTGTTTTCGTGGCAGAACTCTGTTTTTAAAAAAATATATGAAATCTGTTTTTTCTATATATAAAATCTAATTACTTTTAGTGCTTTTTATCGTTTTGATAATTTTAAAATATAAAAATATATATTATCTTAATATAAAGAAACATTTTCACAAACAATAAATGCGAAAAACGCTCTGGATGGGTGTGAACTGTATGAGTACCCAACCTTTTTTTTCTAGTGAATCTGTCATAATGAAATCCATACCATGTGAAAGCTATATCTGTGTTCATTTTGGACGGCGACAATACGTGATTCATTTGTTTTTATTTTTTATTTATTATGATTTTGACATGCAGTGACGGCTTAGGATCCCATTTTTTGTTCACACTTGGAAGGAAGTTCGAATTACCATTTGGCTAGAATATCTATGTTTAATTAATTTTTATTTTGTACCTCGTTATTTTTGAAGTCACCTCATTTAAACATTAAATGTATTTTTAGATAAAGAAAAAAAAAGTTTATGTTGCGTACCCTAATTTTGGGATTGCTATATTAGTATATCATTGAAATCCCTTCAAAAACATAATAAATAGAAACTCTTTTTTATTGAAATTAATCAATTATTACTTTGCGTGGATGTTCAGCACGGGGCTACAATAAATTATTGAATGTTTGGGTTTAAAATCAAATTCATTGAATTTATCATTATTTTTTCAAGTATTTTTCATTTGAAAATATATTGAAATATTTTTTTATTTTTTAAATTTTATTTTTAATATCAATATATCAAAAAATACAAAACAAAAACAAAAAATAATAATATAAAACAGATAAAAATACATAAAAATTTTAATTTTTTTAAATAAAAAAACAAATAAATTTTTAGACTAAATGCGGCACAAGCAGTCTGCTTTCGACAGGATGATTAAACATTGGACTGCATATTTGCAAGCCGGTTTAAAGACGAAGATCGTTTTTTTCTTTTTCATATAAACAGCATCATAAACACTGTTTCCAGGGAACAAAGAAAATAAAACTGGTGTAAGCTTTTCATCACACCAGACTTCTCTCTTCGATCCTATTCCTCAAGTCTTGATTGGGCCGATCCGTTACGGCCCAATTATATCTATATCCAGCCTTCAAATCAAAAAATGTTTCATAAAATACTTCTATTCTCATGGGCCAAAGTTCTGCAGTCCATGTCATGTACCATGCCACCACGGGCCAGTGCTTCATCTTCTTGTTTATTTGTGAGTCAAAAAAATATAATATTGACCGTAACTCCGAATTTTCTTTGCTGAAATTCATCTGTGAATATATATATACTAGCCGATTCCTCACGCTACGTCATGGCATGATAACATATTTTTTTAACGTAAAAATATTAGTTATATTTTTTTTATAACATGAATTTAGTTAAAATAATAAATTTGTACAGAATTACTGTGAAGTGAAAGTTTTTTTTATAAAATATATGAATTTTAAATTGATATAAATTTATTTGTTTAGTAGTTTTTAATAAAATACCAACATAAAATTATCATCATCATTAAAAAAGCAAGAAGATTTGGATATTTGAATTATTGAACTCATTGTATTAAGATTAGTTCATTTTATAAATCACATTTAAAAACAAAATATAAATTGTGAAAGGACCTGCAATAATCAAATAAAAAATAAATAGTTAATTTTCTATCCATAAAAATATGAAAACATAAATTGAAAATTCATCCCTACGTTACCATCATTTTTATTACTGTAATAGTTAAAATTATTATCAACATTACTGCTCAAACAATTAAAATAACTCAAAAATAAAAAAATTAACAAAAAAACAATAACTAAAATTATCATTATTATTGTCCAAACAATAAAATCATAAAATTATCTGATCCGAAAATCAGATAAAATAACGTAAAACACAAAAAAAGAGAAAAAAATCAACATTAATTATAAAATCATCACCAACATAAATTAAAATTTTAGAACAGAACATAATAACAATAAAACCACGACAAAAAATGAATTGAAAAAAAATAATCTATAAGAATAAATGAATAAATACGGATAGAAAACAAACATTGTCCAAACATTATATTTTTTTAAATATTTTTAGATCATTTTCATGTGTCGATGTTAAAAATAATTAAAAGAGAAATTATTATTTTAATATATTTCTAAATAAAAAATATTTTAAAAAAATATCAATCACATTTCCAAGAAAATATAAAAAATGTTTCATGGAAAAAAATGAAGAAAAAATATAATAAGGAAATTTTTTTGAGGATTAATCTTGGTGCGTTTAACATAGCTTAGATACCCCAATTATGAAAAAAACAAAAAAATATTTATAAGTGAAAAACAAAAATATATTTAATGTAAAAATGAAAAAAAGTAATAAAAAAGCAAAAATGAAAAAATGATGCTAAAAATAGGATTTGAACCCGCTGGAATCGCCCATTATTCAGCGAGCGTTGTACCATCTCAACTACTGAACATATTCTATTTTGTTCGCGAAAGTTTATATTTATAGTATCTGTATTTAGGAAAAATAAAAATGCACGGAGAGTGGGATTTGAACCCGCGCACTCTAGGAAAGCAACGCACGCCTTGGACCAACTTGGCTATATTAATATCTCGTTCATGATTTACGACAATATATATTTATAGCAATAGTTACTGTGGATTTGCATAGTGAAAACCCCACGCGCTTTATATATTAGATAATATTCAAACCTAGGGTGCTGTTAAGTAAATAACTATGTCTGTTATATTCAAGTTAGGATGCCGTGGACAACTCTTGTCAAGGAAACTATGGGTAATCCTGATGTTTCTAAATTCTCTTATTATTCGAAGCTGGTATCGTAAATCTGCTTTAATAACCTTTCGTAAGCAGGGCAATTCCCTGATCAAACTGCTTTTTAATTTATTATTGAAATTTTATTCATACTTTTCTCTTCTTTCCCAGTGTTTCTATTAACTTACAAAACATTCTATATCATTCTAATTAAAATCTCTAATTGTTTCTCAAATGCTATCATATCATCGGAACGGTCCATTTTATAAGCTAATAAAACCCTTCGAGGATTTAGCACCTTTTTTTTTTTTTTTTCATTTCCCTTTGATCATCGACCAGACAGCTATGCAGGTAATGGATCAGTTGAGCCATATTAAACTCTTGCCTGTCACAGAAAGATGGAACCCCACCTCATTGGATCTTTCTGCGGCTTCTTTTTTTGGGTCACGAGTCATGACCTCTGTTGTTCCTTTTTTAAACGTGGGGCATATATCAACCAATAGAGGCACAGACCAGAGAAGAACCCGTTTCATTATATGATATTAGCCACTAAAGAGTCAGCCTGCCGTGCCCTATTTGCTCCGCCGACCACTCGATCAAGTCTAATCATGTTGTTTTTTTCGCTGACTCCATAAAATCATATGCATGCCATGTAGGCGTGCGACTCGCACGGACTAATAGACAAGGACCTCTCCATCTCAGTTGGGGTCGGATTTATGATTAGGCTCAAAGCCACTAAAATCCTGACTCGATCATGGAGAGGTTGATAGATCATCACTCGATCAAAGGGTTGTGTTTTAGTTCAAAAATGTCTACTGGGCTAAAGTACGATTGAAAGTCAAGAAACTTGGCCGCAGAAAAAAAAAGCACATGAAGTGTTGATTTCTAGTGCCATGTTTAAATCATTGATGCAATTTTTAGGATGTATCCTTGCGGATTTCTCTGATCATCATGTATCCATACATATATCCGGTAAGCATGTCATATGCTTCTGGACCACTTTCAAGCCTTGCCACAAGTTAATATGATATTGCTTGAGCAAGTTTTCATGAGCACCTTTATAATTTATTTTAAAAGGTAAATCTACTTGCCCTCGCCATCAACCAATCACTTCCCTGCTGAAAAAAACTGAATCCATTAAACTTTGTCTATCAATAAAACTTCACTATCACTTAGATCTCTCGATACCCTTTTATTTATTTATTTATGTATTTAATCATTAATGTTAATGAAGCTCACACTTGAATGATAATAAAAGAAGAACAAGATAGTCTGCAAAATTGATCTGCTGGTAATTTCAAACAATGAAGTGGGTGTCCGTCAAAACGGAAGACGAATAAAAATTATATCCAAAAACATATTCGCCAAACAAATAACAGCAGAGGGTTCTCTTCCGGGAAAACCCGATGATCATCCTAAACGAACACAAGGATAGTATTTTACATTAAAAATGGAAGCAATTCACAAAGATAAACATAAGAACAACTATCGTAGCCCATTAACAGTCCCATCAAATAGAGAAATTAAACTAATTAACAAAAATAAAAAATAGAAAATTAACAAGAATACTGCGAAATTAAATCTCCACAATCCATATTCTTTTATACTAGAATTTTGCCAGAAATGAAAGAAAGGCTAATTAGGACCACAGAATGTCGTGATAAGCATGGTAGCATATGATCAACACCTCTGTGTGTTGAAGAATAAGAATGAGATGCTGGTGATAGTGGAAAGTGGACCACGACATAACATAATACTAAAAACGATCATGCAGAGAGTCGAGGCAGTCTCCCCGGGAACAAAACTAAAACTAAAGAACAAACAAATGACTTGTCACCGCGTGTCAAAATCCAAATGGCAGAAAAGTCTCCAACTTGAAAGCTACAGATCTGGACAGGTGGGCCAATAAGGCCCTCCCTCATTCTGTTTTGGTTGTAAACTAACGGACCTGATCATCTCTCCCTCTGTCGCATGACTCATCACTGACACCGATACACATAACAATTTTACAACGTTAATCATGGCTTCTAGACCTTCTCTACAAACTACAAAAATATATAATAAATTAACATGGCTATTCCCACATGCTGACTCGGTAGTCTCTGTCCTTTTTCTCTTTCCATAAAAAGCCCGCTAGCACTTTTTATCTGACGTGGACCTAAAATCTCTACCGCTTGGCCAATGGTTGCCGGCCGAATAAGATCCCTCGACTTATTCTTGTCATATGGGCGCGCGCGCTATGTTCTCCTTTGCCTTCAACACGGTCGGGTTATGAAAGCATCACTTGCAAACAAATCATCATTTGGAAGGGGAAAACAAGATCCATGGATTTTTTAAAAAAAAATGATGAAAAATGAATAGCTGAATAAAAAAATTAACCATCTTATCGGTGGATTTAATTCAACAATTAGAGTAGGAGTGCTTTTTATATCAATCAGAGCAGAATCAATATAAATACTTGACTGCAAACATTTTGATGTGTAAGAGCATTTTCAATTGTAAGAATAATTGAGAAGAGTCATGTTATTTATAAAAAATTTTGAATAATATAAAAATGATTTTCTTATGTGCATTTTATTAGAAAAAAAACATTTTAATAACCTTTGTATTGCAATATTTTAAGTTTTAAGAAAAAAATAATTGATATAAATTAATTGTTAAAATTACTCATTATATATATATACACACTTAAATGTTTTTTTTACAAAAAAAACAAAAGATCATTACGGACTTACCAGGGAAGAACCCAGAAACAAGTGGGGCCCACTCCCACTCACATAGGGACACGAACCTCGGTCCGGAGCTCCTCTTCAACCAACCACTGTGCCACAACTTCCACAACCTGCTGGTAATTTATGATTCATAATTTGCTTATTTGATGTCTGGAGCATTTAAAAAAAATGAAATTCATTTAAAAATAAAATAGACATTGAAAGACCAATATGCCCAATTTTATTATCCTGCTCCTCAACCGTCCACCTCCTTTGCCTTTAAAAAAGTAATCCTTCGGCCTTTAGTATCTCATCCATTTCACATCTCATCTCGCTTTAATATTTTGCGTCACAGAGTTCCAGTCGAGACTCTCCTCGTCCTTCCTTCTTTTTCACTGTTCATCCAAATTTTCTTCTAGCAACCTTATAATTCAGATTTTGTTATAAGGACTGAGAGATCAGACTCTTGTGTTTGCACATAATTGTTGCTAGCTACCTAGGTAGGCATGGAGATCCCAGTTATCAACAGAATAAGCGATTTCGAGACAGGCATAACTTCTCTGCAAAACCCGTCATCTCTTTCTCAGATTTTTGCTCTATCCGGAGTAGAAAAAATTCACCAAGCTTACAGTTTTTGGAAATGGGGCGCTCTACTTCTTGCCCTAGTCGCCTCTTTCACAACCATAATTAACAGATTCAAGATTCTCGTCATCCGATTCAAAAACCACCCTCTCATCTCCTCACCATCTCTGATTGCCAATCAAGAAGATTACGATTACGAAAGCGAAACAGACTTATCCTGCTCATCGTCAATATCCTTATCAGATGAGGAACAGGAAGAAGAGTCCCCGTCAACTTCACGAAGCTGGCGGTCCGTTAATGATCGTGATCAAGATTTCCGTGTGAGAGGTTCTGGCAATCGTTACATTGATGATCAATGGCAAAACGGTAATTTTAGGCCCCGGAGACGACGAAATAGCAGCATTGGAGACTTTTTTTCGCTGTCTGATTTCACAAACGAGAGAAACGTGGTAAAGCTCTGGGATAATTTAGGATTAGGCCTGGGATTAAACCTTAGCAACGGCAGCGATTCAAGGAACGCAGTCGTTTCTTTCTATGACATTAATAAGGAGCAAAACATATGTTCCATTTTTGGCAGCAAATGTGATGGCTTCTCTGCTGTTTCCCATCTCCTTCAGTGGTTGTCTCCGCGGAGACAAATTTATCGGGTCATTCATCCTTAAGTTTATGGGACAGCCGTGTTGGGTTCCGGATGCCGGAGGTTTTTGCGGAGTTGAGACCTATTCTGGCGAAGGTTGTCGGTGTCGGTGGCGGAGGCGGCGGTGGCGTTAAGAAGGTTTATGTAAGAGATGATGTCACCGGTGAGTTAATGGTGGGTGATCTAAGAAAAGTCAGTTCACCGTTAGTGAATTTGACGGAGTCTGATGTAGAAACGTGGTGGGATGCTGACGCCGTTATTGTCCAGGATGAATGTGAAAAGTCTGCTTGACAGCGCTATGAAGAATCCACCCGTATTTCTAGAAAATGGCAGTGGTCAAATATATGATTCTGCAATCTGTAAATATACTTATTTAATTGCCAATAAAAAAACGAAATCAAGTTCAATCTGAGTGCCACATAATTTGTTGTCGTTTATTTTTCTTATGTTTTAATATATCTGCTTAGCTTGCGATTCAATAATGCAATCTTTGGTTGTTGATGTTTTCTTGTGATAATAATTGCACTGAGTGACAAGAAAAGACAGACTGTGCTAACTTTTCCAGAGGGACTCTCTTATAGTTCAAGTAATCAGGAACTGTTCCATTGGAGGAGGAGGAGGAGGAGGAGGAAGAAACAGAGAGAGAGACACACACACACACTACCGTTTCTGATGAAGGAAAGCGTGCTTTGACAGGAACTCAACTGGTACAAGTAACTCAAGAAAAAGAAATTTGATTGAATGATTTTGGAATTTAATGCTGGTTTGTGCAAAGTTTGGGAATTCCTCCTTTGTTTTTCCATTTACATCCCTGTATCCTGGATAAGTTCAGGCACCTTTTAGCAAACACCAGGAAAATGGCTCGTGGTGCAGCTGATTTTAATTGATCGCATGCAGGGATGACTTTGCAGAAACAATGTCCCTTTACAATGTCAAAGTCGTCCACTGCCAAAATTACGAACACTCTCATTCAGCCTTGAAGACAGAAATATTCAAAGTGGTCCAAATCACCGCCTTTCCTTCTTATGCAATTGCTAGGAAGCTGGATAGTGTGTAGCTGGGTTCCCTTGCGTGTCATTTTTTCATTTTTGCCCTTTTCCACAGCGCAATTTTAATTATTAATTAAGAAGTTAATTTGCGCGTATTGACTGTAGCCTTGGCAATTGATTAGCTATGAATTGTTGATGGTCTGACATCTGTGGATCTCAAGCTGAATTTTCAGTTTAATATTTTATTCTTAAAGTGTTTTTTATTTAAAAATTTTATTTTTTGTTTAATTATCTTAATGTACTAATATTAAAAAAACTTTAAAAAGCAGTCAAACAAAAGGGATAATGGTAAATCACTAGATCCATTCTTCAGAAAGATCTTATTGGGATCAGATTTGGCGTTGGTCTGATCACTGTAACACTCAATCTAATCTAGCTGTGTCTAGACGTCAAGAAAGCTAAGCTGTTTTTATTATCTATAGCTATGTTTCAAATAAATAGGATGTCCTTTTTTAAAAGGTCTCTCTCTGTCTCGATGTTTCAGAGACGTAGATCGCCACTACATTGTACTCAATGGTGCACCGTCCATCAAAGATCATAAAGTTTTGATGACGGTGATATATAAAAATCAGTCTTGGTTTTCAAGTTTGAGAGATGACAATTACGGAAATGGTATTCTCACCAAAAATAAAATAAAAATAAAATAATGCAGGAAGTGGTTGGGACATGGTGGAATCTCACCAGGTGAAAGCAAATGATCAGACAAGGATAGATGCTTTGCAACAGCACTTAATGAGGGTTGTGCCCATAATATTAGAGACTAGACCCTGTCCCAGGAAAAAGAGATGCTCATAAGTTTAGTTGTTGCACCTAATTATTATGCTGGTGGGAGAATGCCACTTGACCCCTCACAATTATGTGACTTCAATATCCAAGAGATTCAAATGTGTGTACACGTTTGTTGGTGTCATGGCAAGTGTTTTTTTAAAAAAACAACTAAAAATTCTTTTCTTCGTGTGATCAAAAAGTGAATTATGTTGACTAGTTTTTTCCTCTACAATTGAACATGAAAAATTCAAGTATTTTCCAGGATAACACTACGCAGCAACAATCATGTCTAATTTTTCTTTTCTTTTCTTTTTTGAATTAATTTAGATTAGTGATGAGCATTAAAAACAAAAAGAATTAAGCTTTTATAAAATGAAAAGTTAACGCGTTCAAATAAAACCTAAATTGTAGAGGAGAGAAGTTATGGGCAAATTGGGGTTTCTCTCTAAAACACACAAACACATTGCCTTTTGTTTGTTTAGCCTGATTATAAGTTTGAATTTATTATATAATAATATGTTTAGTTAGAAGAAAATATTTTTTTAACGATTAAAATTTGAGGCATGGTCTATGGTTTCTTCCATAAGCTTTTGTTGTGAATTTGAATACTTATTTGGCTAAAAAAATTAGATTTATGACCACTGAAGTTTAATTCTTGAATTATCATGGCTAATCAACAGTTAATGATAATGAGAATTAATTATGATTGTTATTAAAATTGATTTCTTAACTTTCAAAAACCACCATGAAAAAATGAACGACGAGTTCAACACTTTTTATATATATATATATATATATATATTATTCTCCACCTTATTTTAGTGTGTTTTTAAAATAAAAAAAATTGGTGTTTTTCTCAAATCAAAAATTTATGTTAACTTTGCTGAAAAATAATTAAGTTTTTTATTTTGATTCAAAAACTTGGTTTATATACATTTAAATCAACTTATTATTTCATTTTTAAAAATATTTCATCGAATTAGAAATAATATTTTGAAAGTTCTCTATCTAGGTTTTTGGTTTGGTTTCTCTGTCCAGTTTTTCCAAACACTGATTATTACAATTATTTTGCTCGTCCCTGGTTTAGATGCTAGCATTATTTCTGTAGTAATGTTTTAAGCTTGCCTACGAGAGACATCTTCTAAATATTTTCCAGATTTTAATACCCAGGTCCCAGTTTCCAAAAGGGAGAATATATATATATACCCAGGTCCCAGTTTCCAAAAGGGAGAATATATATATATATATATATATATATATATATATATATATATATATATATAATGCTGGAAGGATGAATTCTTTTATACACAAGTAGTGAGCTTAAAGCTGCTAATGTTGTCTCATCATATAGAATATACCAGAATGTATTCAATGTCGGAGGAAATATTTTGAGCCTCAATTTAATGGATTTTATTTATAATATTTTTAAATCACACTGATATTAAAATAATTTTAAAAAATAAAACAATATATTATTTATAAAAGAAAATCCCTTTGAACCACTACCGCAAAGTTGCTAATGTGGTTCTGTTTGTTAGAGTGCTTTCCCAAATTCCAAGTACCTTTTATTTCAAACCTCTAGTCGGAAGCACCATATCTGAATAAACCAAAAGGATACAGATCAAGTGAGAGAGGATATGATTATCTTCTTCTTTTCTTTTTTCGCTCCAAACATGTATTTATTTAATTCTATCCACCGTTGTCGCTATCTCCCAGATTAATTAACCAACTAACCTGTCAACTAAAAAGGAACATTTTAAAGATTTATGAGCTCCAATAAAAAAATACAAGTTAGATTCGATATATGAGTTTTACTCAAGACTAAAAAAGTTCCAAAAGGCTAGAAATGGTTTTTCAAATGGTTAGCTGGGCCTGGAAGGAGCTAGGCTCTCTAGTGTCGCAACCGAAAATGAAGGAAATCAAACATCAGAACGAAGCCCATCAAAACTGGTTTGTCAAATCCGTTTGGGCTAGGAGAATTTTCATGAACCACCGGCCCGATGTCCATGAAACAGCTGGATCTCATTGAATAAACAGCGAATGTTTGTTCTGAAAGCTCATTTTGTTTTTGACTGTGTTTTAAAAACAAATTATTTTTTATTTTAAATTAACTTTTAAATATTTTTAGAACATTTTAACATATTAATATTAAAAATATTTTTTTAAAAAAATAAAAATATTATTTAAATATATATTTAACATTTAAAAACAAGTTTAATCCATCAGTATAATACTGGAGGATCCATTCTTTAATTAGCAGGAAAAGAGTAGCCGCCTCTCGTAGTATCATGGGCATATCCATTCTTCGTTCCAAGGGTATCCTCCTCTTTGACTATACTAACTATAATAAATATCGAGGCGGCCCTAGAGCTTCTTCCTGCCAGGAAATTTTGCACTCGTTTTCTTTTCCTATTAGCCAAAATCTGATCTGTTCGTGTGTGTATATTTTGGATTCAATAAGACTCTGAAATCAACGATGAACTTGGGGTGTGTTTCAAAAATTTATCACCGGTTATGGTGAGAATTATAATTAAGGTACAAAATCAAGACCTGATATCAATTTGGCGGATTCTTTTTCAAAAATGGAATTCTTGACCTCAGAGGGCTTGCAAGCTGGTTCTCTCTCCATATGCGAGGAGGGAAAGAGCTGACTAATTAGGATATACACATTTGCTGTGTTGGACTTTGATGTATATAGATATTATTTGCTGTGCCTTCATATCCGCATTCTAGTCCACAAATTTTAGTTGAATGAATACGGGCAACCTAACTCTGTATTTTCTATATATCCACAGCTAGACAAGCTTTAAATACCAAACCATATCTGCATTTACATTAATGCTGATGCCTGCACGTATACAGTGATGAGCAATAAACTTGGTGGTACCACTAAATTTATTTCAAATAATACTTTGGAGAAGATAAAACAGATTGAAAGAGTGTCAAAAGCATTCACTATGTATGAAATGTAGTAAAATCCCTCTTGCCGTGCGATGCATACCCACAGGAGGAGATATCAAACTTCCCTTGAGTCTTCGATGGCCAAATTAAGAATGAATTTAAATTAAATATTCAACATGGTAGTTCACATTTGACAATCTCTAGCTGATAGATCTCCCTAATTCTGCAAATATGAAAGGACCGATTAGGGACTACGTACACAACAAAAAGAAAGAAAGAATCAACCTCTTTTATGAACAAATAAACAATTGATCGTTTGCAAAGAACCAGAAAAAATCCAATCCTGTGATTCCCATATTGCCACTCTATCCCGTCAATATTCAGGTAGGCCTTTGATGAACTCCAAAACAGATGGAGATATCGGATTTCCCATCTTAGGGGATGCAAAAACTGAATTAGGACATCTAAATGGAAGCCGAGGCGAGTAAAACAAATCGGAAGGTGTTGGGGTAAAAAGAGGAGCATCCGCGAAGTAATTAGGAGCATGCGATGGCTTGAGTAATGATGAAACAACAATATCAGCACCCCCGCCAGCACCAGCAGCCGCATGATAATTCTCTTCTGCTGAAGTTGAAGGCGAGTCGTTATAATCATGACCGTCATGCTTTCTTTCGTTACCGTTACCTTTGCCCGCTGTTAAGCCCTTACTAACAACACCTTGACGATCTTGCCCTTGCTGTGCGGGAGGTGCCATTTCCTGGTTATTGGACCGTGAAAGCCCCGTGAGTTTTTGTACCAAGGCCATGAAATCCTTGGCTTGCGTATGGATTACCTTGGGTGAATGTGTATAGATAATAACCGGCTGGTTCTTTTGCTGCTGCTGTTTTACTTTAGAAACAGGAGGCTCTATTGACGATGAAGAATTCGACGTGGAAGCTGATGAACATGAAGAAGAAGATTTGCGAATGAGATGGGATTCCTTACTGATCCTCAATGGAGATGGACGCAGACCGTTGATGTTATTTTGTCCGGGATGATACTTTGCAGAATTCATTTGGATTAAATCTCGAAAGAAATTGAAGCAAAACAAGAAAACAGATGTGCAGCTAGGCTGGCTTGACAGGGAACAATATACAGGGAAAAAATGAGTTTTTGACGTTGAGAAAGTTATTACAGTAGGGCGATATATATAGGAAGATGAGGTGTAATTTTTTTTTCTTTTATATATATATATAGAAGAGCCGGCTTGCTGACCGTTGACATTAAGGAGATGTTGAAATTTAAGGTTGTAAGCGGAAAAGCAGTTGTTGGGCGGCACCCTCGTCTCTCTTTCATGGCAACTTGTTTAGGTTTTCATGGCCGCTATTGTCGGCTATGCCAGTTCAGTTCTGCATACTTTCACACAGTTGTTTTTTCTTCTTCTTTCTTAAAAAACACCCACTGTTTATTTTATTTTTTTCTCTTAATTGACACGCTGATTACTCTATTGTGTGTATATATATTGAGTTATTGCAGCAAGTTGTGCCACTTGCATGTGGAAGCTGGGCACTACGTTGAAGGTTTACATGACGAACATGTTGAAGGTTTCCAGTCGAGGGACAGAATATCTTATTGTTTTGATAAGAATAATGTTTTTATTTATGTAAGAATAGGCTACAAGTATAGGTTCTTATATATATTAAATGTAATCACTTTAAAAAATGTTTTCACAGGCTTCTCAAGTCTAGTTGTAATCCAAAGCTTACACACACACTAAATTAAATATTATTTCTGAAAACAATCCCTCAATAATGACACGTACCCAACACAAGAGTTTTAAATGCAACTTTATTAGCAATTTGTATATTTAATAAATATGTTTTGAGAATTATGGCTTTGGCTTGAGGGTAAGACTTTTAAATGTTTTATGGTATTTTAAAGTATGATATCACAATATTTTTTTAGTGTTATTTTTATAAGTTACAGCTAAAAGACAAAGCTTTTCCAAACCAAGTATAAGGAGGAGGGTCTCAATCCTAAAAAAGTCTCATCTTTGAACCCCAGTGCATTAAATTTGATGGGGGTAATTCTAATAATGGGAGAAAAACTGCTGTCATGCACCGCATTAAATTTGATGGGCTGGGCAGGGCATGGCCGGCTTGAGTGATGAGTTTGTTTACTTGAAAGTGATTTCTGAAAAATTATTTTCTAAATTTCTTATATTTGTTTGTGATTTGAAAAGTTGATTAACAGAAAATACTTTCTAGTAAAAAAAATATGTTTAGTTTTTAGGAAAGTGTTTTTCGGAAAATTTGAGCGGAAAACATTTTCCGGAAGTTGTGAAAAATTTAGAAATGTCATTATTTGTTGATTATATCAAATTTGATCATCAAACTTTTGATTGATATATATAATTTGTTTTGAATATTTATTTTTTATTTTCATCTCTTAAAATTTATTTTTTATATTAATTTTGATCCTTATTTTTATAATTGCTATTTGCTTTTTTCTTATCATTTTTTATTGAAATTTTTTATCTATCAAATTTGGTCCTCATTTTTTTTATTGTTACTTATTTTATTTGATATAATTTATGAAATGTTAATTATTATTATTTTAATTTATTCACCTTTTATTTTTTTTTAATTTTTTAGATTTGATCTCTATTATTTTGATTATTATTTATTTTATTTGAGATAATTTATGAAATTATATTTTTTTTTCAATTTCATCCTCATTCAACTTTTTAATTTGTAAGATTTGTTCCTCATTATTTTAATAAACTTGAAAAAAAAATTAATTTATTAATAAATTATTTTTTAGTTTATTTTCCATAACACAAACAAACACTGGAAAGTGTTTTCCAATTTATTTTCCATAATACTATCAAATATTAGAATTCAATTTCCAAAAATTTATTTTTTCTGAAATTCAATTTATAAAAAAAACCAATTTTCAGCAAACTTTGTTAGTGAAATGAAATCTCAATTTTAATCAATTGCTTAAAGGAAAACGAAATTTCGATTTCACCTCCCTGGAGTGATTGGTCCTCTTTGTGGACAGCTTTGACCTCAATCCATTTGTCTTAAAGTCAACGGTCAAAATCTATAATTTTATCGCAACTTGGTTTTTTCTTTAATGATGTCACGGCCATCTAATCCACTACGGGCCAAATGTTCTTTCTTCTTACAAAATGATTATATGTATACTCTATTTTTTTATGTATTATTTCGGCCCAACAGTAATGTTTGGCTAAACAGTTGAAATGTGGATAGCCAAATTTTGAATAGAATTTTTTTTTTTTTTTTAAATGAAAATATTTTGGTATGAATTTTTAAATCATTTTAATGTACTGATGTTAAAAATAATTTTTTTTTAAAAAATATATCATTTTAATGTATTTCTAAACATAAAATATTTTCAAAAACAATCGCAATCACCCTAAATCTTATGTAACTATGATTTGCAGTTAGAAACTTAGAATAAAAACCCTTCTCCACTGATATTTGGAGTTTTGAGCATTCCAAATTGGGATTCACGGCCGCCTCCTTTTGTCTTTTTGTGTTTAAACAAAATGTATGTAAGGTAGATTAAATACATGTTCCGGGACCTCATATATTTTAAAACACCTTCATTTACGCAAATAACAATAAAATTCAAACTTGAGATCTTAGATCTGGACAAGTCCTGATGGTAGTTGATCAACCTCGCCAAAGAGGCACGGAGCAAAAACTAATATTTAAATACGTGCGTATTAATTTGAGTAATCAATAAGATGGCATAATCATCTTCACTGAATTTGAATTGTCAACACGATCGTCGCCATCATCTATACAAACGACCTGGAAAATAATACTATTAAAAGAAATAGGGAAAACAAATTAAGACCTCTATTCCTTTCTTGTGGCAGTGGATCAAAACACAGGAAAGACAAAAACGACAGGTTAAAGCCGTGGTGTGGTGATTTGTTAGGAAAAAAAATAGACTTGTGATATTTTATTCTACATGGAATCAAAGACTGTAGAGCAAATTTGAATAACGACGAAGATTCAAACAGGGAGACTAATCAATAGACAACAACGAACCAAAACTGCCGATGCTGGCAGCTAGAATCCTCAGACCGTCCATTCCCATCTCCAACTCCCCGTCAACATTATTTAAAATAATAATTAAAGTCAACTTTACGTGCATTTATTAGCCAATTCCTTACATCCCGAGGTTCGGAGAAGGTAGTCCATGGCAGTATACACGAAGGAGATGTCTTGAATAGTCTTCAATTTGACCTCCTGCTATCCGAAACTCAAAATTAATTCAGGTGGGCAGCTTTATTTGGTCAAAATTCTAAGAGCGATTCTTCGAGTGTGTGGTGATCCATGCAGCTTTCTTAGATTTTGACCTCTCAAAGTATTGTTTCTAACCCGGTAATCATTTATCTTGGGCTTGCTGTCGTGTCAAGTCACGGTCAAGAAAAAAAGCTGGGTCATCAAACTTAGGTAAAGCTCAAAACCTCTCTAGTTTGGGCTCCTTTGCCACAGTCTTTTCTTTTTCTTTTTCTTTTCGTATACCATGTTTAGTCCACGCCGAATGCTAGGCAGGCTCGGGCCAGCCGTTTTAATGGAGGCCGACAAATCTTAATCCCCTCGTATTTTTCATGATTATTGCAGAGAAACCCTTGCCCTAACCTTGTGACTTGTGAGAGATGGGGATACGATTGTTGGTTTTGCGTTTTGAAAAAAAGTATTTTTTGTTTTATTTTCTTATTCATTTTAAATTAATTTATTTTTATATTATTTTGATATGCGAGTATTAAAAACTAATTTTTAAGAAAAAAAATTATTTTAATTTGAGAAGCAACAATTAACCCTCTTTTAAACATTCTTTTGATCAAGATTATTTTTTACTATTTCCACCGCAAAAAAAATGTTATGTAATTGTTTCAACTATATGGTTCTGCAAGCTTTTTATACTTTTTAACATTTTTTATTGATTATTTTTTACCCTTTTTTTATCCTCGCACTCTTTTTCTCTTCTTTTTTTAGTAATAACAGAAAATTTAAATTTTATATATGTAAATGATTTTCTATTGGTAGAATTATTTACATATCAATTTAATATTTATATATGTGCAAGGGATTTGGGGGTAAAAAATATTATAAATAAAAAATTTCAAGTCCTTAAAAATACTTTGTCGGTGATTGTAAACTATATTCCAATGAAAGATGGATATTAAAACCATAAAAAAAACTCAGAGAAATGCCAATTCTATCTTCCTCTCTTTTCCCAAGCTACGAGTTTTCCGGTAAATACACCAATAACTAGGGATGGAACTATGTTGAAGGGTGAGGGAGCCATGGCTGATGGCACCCACTACAAGTAGGAAAAAAACAGAATTTTTTGTTGCAAATGTTGTGATGGATTAATGTTGAAATATGTTTAACAACAAATTTTTCATTGCTAAATATATTCTTAATAAAAAACCCTTTTGGATTGCAATAGATTTGTCATTGCATATTTAAATTTCAATGAAAATTTTGTTGCAAATCCGTTGTTAATATGTATTAGCAACGGATTCTTTTAACAATGGATTGATCCGTTACTGTTGACCTTTTTTGTAGTGACTTCCAAATTTTAAAAATTAAATTTCATTTTAGTACTAAAATTATTGGAATTTTAAAACTACACCCTTCAATTTAAGGTTAATTTTACGAGTTTTCAACCTAAAATCATTTATCAAAGTTGCTTTCCTTTCCTTGTTTTATTTTCAACTATACACTCGCGTGTGAAATTAACATGTTACATTAAAACTAAAAGACAAGAATGAACTTAACGGACAAAAGACAACATCTACAAAATATATTAATATACGATAACCTCATGAAGAAAAATACAGTAGATATTTGTGGTTTGCTGGAAACTAAATTGCGCTCTTCTAAGGTTGAGGCTTTGCATAAGTTTTGGCTCAAGTGTTGGAAATTCTGGACGAATGTTGTTACGTATTCCACTACTAGAATCGTCATCTTTTGGAATCCTTACATAGTTAAGGTGGATTTTGTTGACTGCTCGGCTTAAGGTGTTCATGTTGTTATTTGTAGCCTTGTGAGTCAAGTTATCTTTCATGCTAATTTTGTTTATGGTTTGCATACCATTGTTGATAGGCGAGATTTATGGGATAGTTTGCGTCTGTGGTGTCCTTCGGGTCCTTGGTTGGTGCTGGGGCATTTTAATTATATTTTGTCTCAAGATGATAGACTGAATGAAAATGTTGTTTCTATGTATAAAATTGATGGTTTTTATAATTTTTGTCATGATTTGGGCTTGTTTGATCTCAATTATTCTGGTTGTCATTTTATTTGGTCTAATGGGCATGTTTGGAGTAAAATTAATAGGGTTCTTGTCAATCCTATTTGGGTTTCTCTTCAACAAACAACCCGTGTTCATTTCTATAATTAGGGTGCTTTCTCCGATCACTCTCTTGCCATGATTCGTCTTGATCACAAGGACAAGGGGGGTCGTAGTTTCAAGTTCTTCAATATGTGGACCTCTCATGTTGATTTTCTCCCTACTGTTTTCGAGAATGGGCACTTGCATATTGTTGGCTTTAAATGTTTACATTATGCAGGAAACTTAAGGTGCTTAAAAACCCCTTGAAGCATCTTAACAAGATGCATTTTAGTCATATTTTCGAGAGTGTCAAGAGCAAATTTGAGCCTTGACTCAATGCAATATGCCCTGCATGGGGATCCTAACAACCCGCAGCTTGTTCTTGAAGATAAAAAGCTTCAGCTCCAACTCTAGAATCACAAACTTGCTGAGAAAATGTTCTTCAATCAGAAGATTAAATGTTCTTTTCTTCAAGATAGTGATAGAACGAAATTATATCTATATGATTTAGAAATTCGATGGTCTTCTTACTGTTTTGGAGGAGGAAGTTGGAGCTGAATTTGTGGTCTTCTTCCAAAATCTCTATGGAACCTCCAAATCCACCTTACCGTTGGATGTTGACGTCCTTAGTTATGGTCCTTGTATCTCTGAAAGTTGTAGTGCTCTTCTCTTTGCTCTAGTCTCTAATGATAATATTAAGACAGCTTTGTTTGGAATTGGGAACGATAAGGATCTGGAGCCAGATGGTTATACTTCTCTCTTCTTTAAATATGTCTGCTCCAGTCTCTAATGATGATATTAAGACAACTTTGTTTGGTATTGGGAACGATAAGACTCTGGAGCCAGATGGTTATACTTCTCTCTTCTTTAAATATGTCTAGCGGTTCAGGATATTTTCAGATCAAGGAGGATGCTTAAGCAAATTAATCACTCAATTATCTCTCTGATTCTCAAATCTGCTCATGCTTATACTCCTAATGATTTTCAGCCTATCTCTTGTTGCAATGTGATCTACAAAGTTATTTTGAAGTTTCTTGCTAATCATTTGTCTATTGTTCTTGGGATATTAGCAGTCCTATGCAGAATGCCTTCTTGGGTGGTAGAGCTATGACGAATAATATAAAATTGGTTCGAGAGCTCCTTCAAGAATATGGTAAAAAAGCGAACCTCTCTTAAATCTCTCATAAAGATTGACTTCAAGAAAGCCTTTAACTCGGTTCAATGGTCCTTTATCTGAGAGCTTTTAGGGTTGCTGGGCTTTCCTTCTAGGTTCATTCATTTGGTCATGCAATGTGTTGAAACCACCTCCTTCTCTATTGCTATCAATGGGAATCTACATGGTTTCTTCCCTGGTAAAAGTGGAATTCGGCAAGGGGTCCTCTTTCATTATATCTTTTCATCCCTTGTATAGAGTATTTATCTCACATGCTAAAGGGAGTGTCTGAGCAGCAAACTTTCTGTTTCCATCCAAAATGTAAGCCTCATGATATCACCCATCTTGCTTTCGCTGATGATGTTCAGCTGCTTGCTAGAGGTGATGAGTTTTCTGTTCTAGCGCTTCTCCATCAGTTAGAGATTTTTGGGAAGATTTCCGGTTTTAAGGGCAAATCCCTCCAAATCTTCTAATTATTTTGGAGGAGTGGGTGATGATTTGACACAAAAGATCTTTCATGCTACGAGATTTGTCGAAAGGTCCTTCCCTTTTAAATATCTTGGGTGCCTTTAAGCCCTCATCGGTTGTTGGTGAATCAGTTTTCTCCTCTCCTTAATAAGCTTCAAAATGCTATCCAAATTTGGGTGGGCAAACACCTCTCATATGCAGGAAGGCTTGTGCTTCTGCGCTTTGTTCTCCATGACATGGTTAATTTCCAATATTATCTGTCTTTGCAGGAATTTTTTTAAAATCCCATTCGGCTTTGGTTGCTTGGAAGAATGTATGTCTTCCCAAGCAAGAAGGTGGGGTAGGCCTTTTTGACATCAAAGCTCGTAATAAAAGCTTTCCAGTGAAGCATCTTTGAAATATCCATTTGAAGACTGATTCTCTTTGGATCAAATGGATTCATCACTTCTATCTTCCAACTCACTTGATTTAGTATGCCCAAGCTAGGAAAGCTTATCTCTGCTATGGAAAAACCTTGTTTCCTTGAAAGATCAACTTGTCCATGATTATGGGAGTAGCTCATTTGTTATTGTTATTATGGCTTCCTGGTTTGCTGGTACAAGTTGTTCTTGGCTAATGCTTATGAACACTTTCGAGTGAAGGGTTGTATGATCCATTGGGATAGGGTGGTGTGGGAGCCTTGGTCTTTGCCTAAACACTATTTTGTGTTGTGGATTGCGGTGTTAGGTAAGCTCAAAACCAAAGATCGTCTAACGCTAGCTGTGTATTGTGTAGTCAAAATTAGGAGTCGCATAGTCATTTATTTTTTAATTGTCCCTGGACTTCTAACTTATGGAGAAACATTGTTCGGTGATTGCATTTTCATCATCGGATGAGCTCCCTTCCTAGTGTTATTCGTGGACTCTTCCCAAAATAGAGAAAGATGGTTTCTAGAATGCAGAGAGCCTCTATTGCCATCTCAGTTTATCTCATCTAGAAAAAACGTGATAAAAGATTGTTTGATTCTTCTTCTTCCTCGGTGGAGAGAGTTTTTCAAATATTTCAGATTTTGTTCTTCACAATTTTTCACTTCCATCAAAAAGATCACTTCTCCATTAATGTTGGTTAATGTATGGCCGATCTTAATGGGATGATGTTGGTTGTCGGCTGCTTCTCTGCTTGTTTTGCTTGTTGTGTCTAGTTGAGAATGTTGTTCTTCTCTTAGTTCTTGCTTTTTGCTTGTATCCTAATATGCCAGCTTTTTAGTTGGATTGTAAGTGGATGCTATGCTTCTTGTTTTGACTTCTCCTTAGTTTGCTCCCTCTGTTTGGCCTTAGGATTATGCTCCCTCGAGGTGTTTGCTCTCTTTTAGGTTATGTTCGCTACTAGTTATATTTTTTGATTTTTTTATATGCTTACATTTGATCAAAATACACACACACACCCAAGGTAGTCAAAATCGCGAGTCAACTCGCAAACCTGGTTGGACCGGTAGAAAAATCAAAACCGGTCAAACCCGGTTAAAATCGGGTTGACTCGTAAAACCGGATTGGATCGATCCGATTTTATGATTCTGATAATTCCACCGCCGCCCAAAATTTTGCAAGCCAATTCAATTTTTTTATAGACACAACTACTTGTTTGAATATCTCTTTGGGCGATGTGGGATAACTTTCAACTTTTAAATCACAAATGCTTTGGTTATTTTACTATCCACCGATGTGGGATAGTGTTGATGAGTGCTGGCCTGCTGGGGGAACTTTCAACATTTAAAGCACAAATGCTTTGGTTATTTTATTATCCACCGATGTGGGATAGAAAGTGTTGCTGGGGGCGTGTATGCATTTATTTTTTTATTCAATTCTCTCTCTCTTTATATATATATATATATATATATATATATATATTCAACTCTCTCTCTCTCTTTATATATATATATATATATATCATGAAATCACTTTTGAAAATCAGTAATATTAATTTTAAAATTTATACTTCAATATTTATTTTTAGTTTGTTAATTTTTAACTAATAAAATTCTATGGACATAATTGTTTTGTAATGTATTTTGGAGTTATTTTAAATCATGAATGAACTTTAACTAATGAAGTTTTATGTCCATAATTATGATGTATTGTATTCAGAAATATTTTACTTTCGATTTTACGATTTTTCTGCTCACACGATTTTAGCCGTGACAAAACAATTATGTCCATAATTTTTTTTAATTTTTAATTTTTACTTTAAATTAAAAAAATTGATGTTTTATATCATTTTCATATCCTGATGTCAAAATAATTTGTTGGAGTTGGAGCTAGTACTAGTAATATTGATGTTGACTGTTGATACCAGTATTAGTAATTTAGTACTGATAATCTTTTCAATAATAATACTTTTGATAAATATATTAAAAATAACGAGGAAAATGACGGACATGAGACTGATTTTAATTTATATAGCATATCATTAAAATATTTATTTTAAATATGTTTGTTTTTACCTAATGAAATTCTATTGACATAATTGTTTTGAAGTTATTTTACATCATGTATGAACCTAAACTAATTAAGTTTTATATCCATAATTATGATATTTATATTGAAATATTTCAAGCGATTTCGATTTTTCTTCTCACGATTTTAGCGTGATTTCTGATTTTATCGGACATTTGATCGATCTTTCTCGATTTCGATCGATCTTCGATCGATTTCAAAATCTTGATTTTGACTACCTTTCACACACCTCTCAGACGATTTAAGATTAATAATTTTTGTAGCCTTAATATATTTTGTTAAGTATTGATAATAAAAAAGCTACCCTCTAAAACAACCATACCATACTCTTCAAGAATCCCATATTTAAGGGTCACCATACCATACTCTTCAAGAATCCCATATTTAGAGAAAAATCTCAGGAAGATAATGCTCTGCAGTGTAGCTACTGAGACTTCAACTGAAGAAGCTGATTTATTGACAAGATCAAATAAGAAAGTCAAAATTGGGGATAAAAAATACACAATGGAATCAACGGGGGGTTCCAGCTATCTTCAGTCACTTTTGGGAGAATCATCTGTGGCTCCAAAAAATGCAGAGGAATACTACGACACTGAAGAAATCTCGGATGATGATGAAGATGAGTGCGATGAGGAGGATTGCCCAGTGATCAAGCTGTCGGCAGAGGAGAAGAAACGTATAAGAGAACCTTGGAAAGAAACCATAATCATAAAGTTAATGAGCAGAAAGGTTGGCTACACGTTCCTCATGCAAAAACTGAAGAATTTATGGAAATTACGAGGTGAATTCACATTGACAAATTTAGGCAATGATTTCTATCTGACAAAATTTGCAAACAAAGAGGACAGAGCACATGTATTATTTGAAGGGTCTTGGATGGTGGCAGATCATTACCTCACCATCCGAACTTGGCATCCAAATTTCAACCCACAAATTGCGTCCATTGACAAGGTTGCAGTGTGGATCAGGCTTCCTGATTTGTCCATGGAGTATTATGATAATGCAATATTATGGAAAATTGGGGATCGAATTGGGAAAACACTAAAAGTTGACAGGGCAACAACAATCGGCCTAAAGGGGAATTTTGCGAGAATATTGATCTTACCAAACCTTTACTAGCTAAATTCAAATTAAGAGGAAGAATAAGAAGAATAATGTATGAAGGTCTGCACCTGGTTTGTTTCCATTGTGGGAAATATGGCCACAAACAGGGGAGGTGCACGATTGAACATCAAGGAGGCCTGGAAGTCCAAACTGAGTTGGAAGTGCAGGAGACATGGAGATTCCAGCTGTAAGTCTCGAAATTCTGGAGTCCTATGGTAACTGGATGATTGTGGAGAGGAGGTCTCGCCGGACGATGAAGACAAAGATGACCGGGAATCCCACAGCAACGACAAGCTTTGGACATAAAGCCGAGATTAGGGGCGAAATTTCTGGAACCATAAAAGATGGAGCTTTAGTATTGGCAAAAGTAGGACATCGTGCCGAGAATTCGGGAGTCCATCTAGGAAGAACAAAAGATGTTATGGTTTCCAGCCGTTATGAGGCTTTGGTGGGTCTGGTTGAGGAAGCTTCTAGTGGGGGAGCGGGCAGATATGGGGAAGATAATGAAGAAGGACGACTTGTCGGGGGAGATAAAATAGCAAAGGACAAAATAACGAGCGCTGGGCAAATGGGGCTGCAGGAGATAACAGGCAATCGGGCCCAAGAAAAGAATCATCTGATCCAGACCACGCGGTCAAGTGGGCCGAGGGACGTGAGCAAGAGGGACTGGACTAGCGTTAGTCAGCCCAAGAAAAAGGATTTTGCACAAACAAATTTCCAGGATAACGAGAGACATTTTCAAAAAATTTCCTGGGAAAGCAAGGGGAAAGGAAAATTGGAGGAAGTCAGGGAGTATAACAGGAAGGGTAGAAGAATTCAGGTTCTGAGCAATAGGCCTAGCAGTTCTTCACAGATATCACACATGTCAATTTTGCATCCGGGTTGTAATGGATACAACCAGGAAAGTCTAACGTTGAATGTTCCAATGGAGATACATAAGGAGCCTGAACCGCCGGATGAAACAATATGGATGGATGAAGGAGTTAGAGAGGATGCCGTTGTACCAGATACAGAGAAGGCTGAAAACTCTCTCATGATTGTGGGTGATATTTTAATGCATGAGGATGCGGCTGTGGTCGAGGGCCGAGAGGTGGGAAACATAATCAGAGACTGATTGGTGTATGGTATGTGCCACTTAAATTCTAAAAATTCTATTATGAAATTTATTTTTTGGAACTGTCGAGGGGCGGGAAATAATGGATTTTGTACGGTAGTACATGACATGCGGAGATTACATCAGTGTAATATTTTGGCAATTGCTAAACCTAGGGTGAGTGGAGCTAGGGCTGACAGAATCATTGAAAAATTAAGTTTTGAAGCACATTTTAGAGTGGAAGCTCAGGGGATGTCGGGTGGTATATGGTTATTGTGGAATAAATCCAGAGTCAACATAAAATTTTTGAATTATTCTCAACATAATATTCACGGTATTGTGAATGAGGGGATGCATAATTTATGGATGTTCACGGTGATATATGCGAATCCCAATGCTATTTTAAAAAAGCAATGTTTTGATGAAGTGATGCAGCTAGCCAGAGATATTAGAAAGCCATGGCTGGTTATAGGAGATTTTAATGAAATTTTGATGGCTGCAGAAAAGTTAAGGGGTGCCGAGGTTGATCATCTGAGGATTGCCCGGTTTGCTAAATGGGTTCAGGATTGCCAATTGATAGATTTAGGGAGCACGGGTCCTCGATTCACATGGAGGGGGGGAGTGAGAAATGGTTATGGCAGGGTGTATGAGCGTCTTGATAGGTGTTTTGTTAATGTTGAATGGTGTCTATCCAATCAAACTGTGTCGGTTGTAGTTCTGCCCCGAGTAAAATCAGATCATCATCCTATCCTTGTTGAGTTAGAAGAGAAGGGAGAAAGAGTTCGAGGAGAAAGTAAACCTTTCCGGTTTGAGGCTGCCTGGTTACATCATGATGAGTTTGCGGAATTCCTACGGAAAGTTTGGGTGATAGATATTAAGGTTCCAAAAGCTTTGGACAAGTTGACAGCTGCCTTGAAAGTTTGGAATCGGGATGTGTATGGGAATATTTTTAAAAGTAAGAGAAGAGTTTTGGCTAGATTGGGAGGAGTCCAGAAAGCTATATCTTGGAGAGGCAACCCGTTTTTATACAAATTAGAGGATGAGTTATCAACGGAATATGGGCAGATTCTGCACCAGGAGGAAATCCATTGGTATCAAAAATCTCGATGTCAGTAAGTTTCGTTTGGGGATAGGAACACATCCTATTTTCATACTAAAACTATCATTCGAAGACAGAAGAATAAAATTAAGGCCTTGAAGGATGAGCAGAATGTGTGGGTGTGGGAGGAGGAAAATCTGAAGCAAATGGCTAGAGAGTATTTTCAGAAGCTATTTCGGAATGATCAAGAGGCAATTCAGGAGGAGTACAGATTAGAAGGTAGTTTCCCAAATATCGAGCCAAGTCATTTGTAGCAGTTGGGAGCTCCAGTTCTAGATGAAGAAATAAAAGCTGCTATTTTTGGGATGAAGCCTTACAAGGCCCCGGGTCCGGATGGTTTTCAACCAGTATTCTATTAGTCTCAGTGGAAGGTGGTTAGCCATTCTGTTTGCAGGTATATTAAGGATATGTTCTCAGGTAAGATGGATATTGTTCAAGTTAACCAGACTTATGTGGTCCTGATTCCAAAAATCCCAGTGCTGGAATATATTCAACATTTTAGACCAATAAGTTTATGTAATGTGATTTTTAAGACAGTGAGCAAGGTGATAGTTGGGAGGCTAAAAAGTTTGATGTCGAATCTAATTAATGAAACCCAGAGTAGTTTTGTCCCGGGAAGACATATTACAGATAATATTATTGTCGCTCAGGAAATTATCCACTCCATGAGGAAGATGAAGGGGGAAAAAGGTTTTATGGCTATAAAAGTTGATCTGGAGAAGGCTTATGATCGACTAAGTTGGGGTTTTATTCGTGATACATTATATGTAGCTAAGATTCTTGAGGCTCTGATACAACTCATCATGAGTTGTTTAAATCTGCTTCTCTTAGTGTTATGTGGAATGGGTGGGCTGCTCAGAATTTCCGGCCTAGCAGAGGAATAAGACAGGATGATCCTTTATCTCCGTATATTTTTGTTCTCTGCTTGGATCGATTATCACAATTAATAAATCAGAGAGTGGAGGATAATAGATGGAAGCCTTTTAGTATTCGCAGGAATGGTGTGAAAATATCTCATTTATGCTTTGCGGACGACATGTTATTATTCGCATAAGCAAGCATGGAGCAGATGGAGAATGTGAATCAGTGTCTTAATATGTTTTGCTCAGCCTCGGGACAGAGAGTTAGTGTTGCCAAAACAAGAATATTTTTCTCCAAGAATGTGTCAGGAGCGTTGGCAAATGAAGTTAGTCGACGAAGTGGGTTCCAAATTACAACAGATCTTGGAAAATATCTCGGGGTGCCTCTTTTTCATCAAAGAGTTACTAAGCAAACCTATGGTTATCTCATTGAAAATCTGCAAAAAAGATTGGCAGGGTGGAAGTCTAGCAATTTATCTCTAGCCGGAAAAATCACTTTGTGTAAATTTGTTCTGGCCACCATTCATCTTTACCCGATGCAGACAGTGGGTATTCCAAAGCATATGTGTAATGCGATAGAGAAAATTTGCAGACGTTTCATTTGGGGTCGGAAGGATGGTAGAGATAAGATACATCTTGTAAATTGGAAGAAGTTGTGTCAACCAAAGCAGGAAGGAGGAATGGGTATCAGGAAATTGGAGCTAGTGAATAAAGCTTTTATAATGAAATTGGCTTAGGGTTTGGTTAAGGAGAATAGTTTGTGGAGTCGGTTTCTTAAGGATAAATATATGCACTCTAATAGGGGGGATAGTAGACCGGTGGCAACATCTAAAGATTCTTTACTATGGAAATCCATATGTAAGGAATGGGAACAAGTTCATAAACGTATTAGCTAGAATCTGGGGAATGGGCAAAAAGTACGGTTTTGGAAGGATAACTGGGTGGACGGGTGCAGACCTCTTATTAATCATTTACAGCAGGAGGTGCAGATTGAGACCCTAAATTGCACAGTGGCTGATATGGTGGATAGCAGTGGAAACTGGAAATGGGGAGTTTTCGCTCACCTTCTTATGGTTCAGGCTGTGATGGGGATTGCTGGATATAGCCCTCCTCGACATGATGCGATAGATGATTCAGTGGTATGGGACCTTACAGCAAATGGAAGCTTTAGTGTAAAAACAACTTATTTGGGGCGGGAGGAAGGGGAGACTATGATTCATGACCCTATATGGAGACTTGTGTGGAAATGGAAGGGATTGGAACGAATCAAAGTATTTCTATGGACGGTAGCTCACAATGCTATTTTGACGAATGAAGTGAGATGGAAAAGGAGATTAACAGATAATAAGTGTTGTAGTTCTTGTGATAGGGTAGTGGAAACTTTAATGCATGCTCTTCGGGATTGCCCTAAGGCTAGGAAAATTTGGGAGGCATTCGTAAAGGTGGAGGAGAAGGAATTGTTTTTCTATCAAAATTCGTATGCTTGGCTGTTATCCAATTTATCTACTAGGAAGAACACTAATCGTTTTGGAGACTGACCGCTGGTGTTTGGAGTAGCTTTATGGTTCATTTGGAAGGAGAGGTGCAATAGAACAATTGGTGGAAACCAAGGAAATTGGTATGGCACTGTGCTTGCTATAAGGAGAATGGTGGGAGATTGTAAGATGGTGAAGAGCGGGGGATTTGGAGAAATGTCTAGCGGTACGGTGACAAATTATATTGGGTGGAACTATCCAGCGGAAGGATGGATTAAACTAAATGTGGATGGATGCAGCAAGGGCAATCCAGGTTTGGCAGGAGCGGGAGGAGTGATTAGAGACCAAATGGGAAAATGGGTAGGAGGTTTCGCAAGAAACATTGGAATTTGTACTTCAGTAACTGCGGAGTTATGGGTTGTTCATGATGGGTTACAATTTACATGGAACAAAGGATTTCGGAAAGTGGTGTTGGAATCTGACTCACAGGTGGTGGTGAATCTTCTTAAGAATGGTAGTGGGGGGATGGATAGAAACTATAATCTTGTTCAACAAATAAAAGCTTTGTTGGGTAGGGAATGGGTTGTAGAAGTTTGTCATGTTTATAGGGAGGCCAATTTTGTGGCCGATTGGTTGGCTAATTGGGGTTTGGGCAGAGATTTGTTCGACAGGGGATCAGAGTTTTTATCTGCTCCTCCGTCAGGCATTTATCCTCTGCTGTATTATGATCTTATTGGATCTACTATTCCTCGTGATATTTAAAAAGGCGAAACGCCCCATTTAGTATAAAAAAAATATTGATAATAAATAACATTTTAAAAATCAATTTGTACCCTAATTAAAACAGGCAATTAAGTGTAATTAATAGAAAACGTGGCTTTCAAAACCCACACGGTCATCATTGTGCCTCTACAAGCACAGTCTATGAGGCTTGGGACAGTAACACCCACCTTCAACTCGGAAATTGGAACATGGAGTGATTCAATGTCTGCTGAATTTAAAAATACAAGCACCTAGTAATTTAATTTATAGGGCATCTGCATATGAAGACATGAGTTTCATAGGATCGTGCGCAGAGGAACAGCACGCGCACTGCCATCTCTCAGTTCCAGCAGGGTCTGGGCTGCTCTTTCTGGGTTTCTGCTACAGACCCCTCATGCTATACGAGTTTGCATTTTGTTTAATCTCAATTATTAAACTAGGTTTCTTCCACTACTCACTTTTCCATGTTTTTGTCTTTCATTCTTTTAAGTTTTATCCCCTCCTTGGATCTTCCATTTCACTACTTCCCATCATTCCCTTTCTGCCATTGATTTATTATCTCTTAAACCTCTCTCCCTCTCTCTCTGTAATTAAGACATTAACCTTCTCCAAGCAAACATTCCGAAGACAGCTTCATCAAAACTAGCTTGTTCACATCTAGGCATGGAGTCATGCTTTTCATTTTTCGAAGTGACAAGATCATCGAATTAACAATAAAAACTAGCTTATGCCGAGAGCACCAACTCCATTCATCTTCATCTATTGGTTTTTCTATATTCACCCGTACGATGTCAGAGCATTAAATTTAAATAAATAAATATAAGCATGTTTATATACACAAATTTATTTACGTGGCTGTCAGACTGTCAGGAGAGCAATAGATTGATCGTTATATATATACATACCGACAAATTACTTTGTTTGTTTATGGTGTCGTCATGTCGGATTATATAAATAATTCCCATTTATATATATATATTGAAACTAACATGATCAACCCTATGTTATTGTTCAATGAACCAAACACACACTCGCAATTTGTCCAGTATTTTTCTCGCGTACCAAACATCAATATGCAAGTGCGTGCTTGTTTTTTTATGTATAGGACTCATAATAATTGATAATTAAATTGTTTATTGCAACTTGAATTAAATGAGAGCTTAAATTAAATGCACTGAAATTGTCTATCACAACTTGTTACACACCACAATCATACTGCAGTCTTGGAGAAGGATTCCCCCATTTTGTTTGACCGATCTGTTGTTATGCTGTGTAATAATACCTGTGCTTGCAGATGAACACCATCGAGCGTAATTACAGCAGGCTAGTTTCCTGTTTGCTGCGACAAATTCATTATAACATGCATGCCATTCCATTTCTTTCATGCTCCCCAATTGCCTTCTTTTTCTTTGAATTTTTGGATGCTTATATCGTGCGCTTTGCACACACGACATGGCAATTTGAGCATTTCTTAGCCACCTGTTGCAAGTTGTTTAGTTTTCAAAACCAAGTAAACTATGGAACTCTTTATTACGAATCGAATTTCACAATGAATTTATTTTCTTGGAACAGCTGGTTAAGTGTACCTTACTTGGCTTAAAGAAAAAGCCTCCCGTGCTTGTAGCTTTACTTCTTGTAAAACCAAGCTGAACGACCCATATGACATGTGCTTCACAAAAAACTCTGCATGATCTTTCGCCATCCCAGGAGTTTAGCCATTTTTATTGTTAGGCCAAAAGAGCGAAAATATAAACATCTATTGGCTGATTAAGAAAAAGAAATACCAGAAAATTGACTGGAATATATATATTCCTAATTTGTTAGGCTGAAAGAGTGAAAATACCTACCACCTGAAAATATATCATAGTTATCTAATGGAACCTAACCATAATCACGACTAGGACTTGTACTAATGTTTATAGATTGGTCGATATCTAATAATTAAATGCTTAAACGAATCGTGCTATTTATTAAATAGATTCAATCAATATTATTTTTTCAAAAAAAAATCAACAATCAATGGAGAGGAGGACTTGACTTGTGGGTCTCCCACTACATATCAAATATATGGTTAATGACCACCAAGCGTGTAGACTAGCTGGTAAGAAGTTGTCCCACTTTAATCAAGGTCTTGAGTTTGAGACCTTAAGTATATAGCGGTGCTATGTGAGAAAGCTTTGCCGCTCTTAAGGGTTTCACCAGGCTTGAATCCAAATTAGTCGACAGTAATCGGACACTGGATAATTATACCCAAAAAAATATGGTTAAGGATAAATATTTTTGGAAGATTAGCGTTAATCACTTCAATTTCCATTCATCTAAAATAGAGAAATTCAACAGTAGATTGAACAGGGCCTCACTGTACATGTGAGCTGGCCGTGGTACCTCATACTCTAGGACTACATGAATGGCATGGCATGGAGGTCAATCCTGCCTATGATGGGGACAAGTTGCAGGACTACACCTTCTATGCTGTCTAATTCCAGTTCTTAGCTACCCTATATGATGATCGGGAGGAGACAATTGATCGGCAGCTGAAATAGCCACAAACATGCCTCTGAATATGATGGAATAACTCGAACGAGGCAAATACGGTTTAATCAAACACCAAACCGAGAACACGAAAATGGGAACTCCCAAAATAATATGTTGGACTTTTCGGACAGAGACTACTAGATGGTGGCTCATCCTGAGGCTGTGACACTACAGAAAGTTCTATGATTGCTTCAGAAAACTCAGAACATTCAACTCTAAAAAATGTTCTTTATGATAGTTATGTGACAATTGTACAGCAGTGACGAAATCTTGCCAGTGGTGCTTCATAATTTGAAGCTCATTATTGTTAAATTATCAAATATTAGCCGATCAGATGATCAGGATTTATATATGTGTATGCATACTCTTGAGGACAGTTCATCAGTTGCAAGGTTCAACGCATGGGACAATGACTTGGTTAAATAATACATGGAAATAATAAATGTATGATCCGAGTTTGGATTGATTTATGTAAGGTAGTGATGGTCCATTAACTCAATTATTTGGTTTAGCCACTAAAAAAATGAGAAAGAACAAGCTGGATCTGCAAATTTTGAATAAAACCCACAAGTGTGTGCGTGTGAAATTGTTTTTAGCTAATGGCCTGCCATGTGTAGAAGATGGTTAATCTATTTAGAATCACATAATTAAGTTCAGTTGATCCCATGTTAATATCTAACTCTATCACGGTGGCAAATAAACCTTCATATTCCATATCAGTTCGAGGGAAGCTTTGATACTGTGACAAGTTTTTATTCATAAATATTTTATTATTATTATTTGACATGTTACAAGCTATCTCACAATATTTTAACTAAACTAATATTTTTTGTAATTTATTTTAAAAAATCACAACTAAAAATAATTTTTAAAAAACTATAGCCATAAAAACTATCATAATACTTAACAGCTATTTATTTATTTTTATCTTGTTATTGCTAAAGATAAAAAAAAAATCAAAATTAAAAATTTCAATACTATAGAATGCTAGGTAATCTTTTGAGTATTTAGAAATATAATAATTATTATTATTTAAAAGATTTTTCATTCAAAAATATTTTAAAAAATAATTTTATATGAATATATCAAAACAATTAATTTATATAAAAAAAAAAAAAACACGAGTTTCAACGGGATTCACAAAGCTCCACTCTAAAATTGGCGTTCTCCAAGCAGGGAGGGCCTAATTATATCGACATAGACAAGAGAAGGGTTGCCGTTTCATTGTACCAGAACAGTAAGGTAGGCACCCTGGGCCCGACCTCATTTCCCGTCAAAGGTAACACACAATCACTGTTTCAGAAATTTAGAGCTGAAGGACCACTGTCATCAGCCTCCTCCAACCAATGCAGGTTGCAGAACCTGTGAATCAATGTACATTTGTTTTCCGGGTGCTTGAATACCTATTACCTATGCTTTGACCACAGGGCATAGATTCTCAAATCTCAATTCCATCCACACTGGGAAAGAAACAGTGCAAGCGATTCCACAGAATTTGATACGTGGGCATCGAACTAGATATATAGGAAACCTTATGATTCTCTTCAATCAGATTACATGGAAGACAAAACAGGATCCTGTTCAACCTATTTAGCTATGAGATTGACCAAATCTATGGAGGGAAGAAGATCTCAATTATTATTTTTTGTAAAAAAAACAAATTTCCTCGATTTGATATTAAAGAAATTGTGGAAAAAATAAAGTATATCTATCGAAAAACAAGCAGAATATAGGGTAAACGAAACACGACCATTGTTATTTCTGTTTCGGAACACACGAGTTTAGAAATGCGTGTCGGGGTATGGTTTAAGAAGAAAAGAAAGGGGGAGGGGGCTAATTTTCGTTCCGTCGTGTAAGCTTCTTGGCATCCAATTCTCCAGACGGTGAGGTGCGGGAAGAATTTGTATTTCAATTTGCTTAGAATAAAAATCCCAAGAACGAATTAGAACTCTGTATGTAGCCACTAAAACAAACTACTGAGAGCAAACACTTGCTAACAATTACAATCACAAAATAACCTTTTCATTTCTCCAAAATTCAGTTTTTTTCCGTATATTCATATTGTCTTAAAATGAACCCATTAAGGAAAACAAAAAAATACAAAACCAGAACCAAGAACATCCTACGGCTGCAAAACTGGTTGTTGTTCATTGCACAATCCGGCACCCCTTTATGAATCCTCAATGTGTAAATGTAACTAAAACATTCTTCCATCGTTTTGCTTAAGACCCGAATCTAACGAGAAGTATCATTAAGCACAGTCGCGATGGATGTGATGAAGCAATCTTCTTCAGCATGCTTATCGCACAGACTGCATTGATGGCGCTGCAAACTTCGCCATGCTCGCATGATTACGACGCACGATTGCATGCACCTGGCAATCGAAGCCAGGATTGCATAAATCGTAGCACGCGTAGTGTTGCCGAAAACAAAAATGATCCCCACCCCCGTTAAAAAAGAAAAAAAGATAGCTGGAAAAAGGCTGGATTGAATGATTTGATTGTAAAACCTACTACTACTACTTCTACTCCTACTCATCCAAGAAGCGTTTCACAATCTTTATGCTTGGCTCCATCACATCTCTCCCCCAAACCTCCACCCACCTCTTCTTCTTCTTCTTTCTTTTCTTCGTTTTCCTTTTATGACCATCCTCATCTGACGTTCTCACCATCATCACCTCTCTAAAACTCTCCGTGGCATCCACTCTTTGCAGGTCCCACCCTGCACCTTTTAATCTCAAGATCTTTCCAATCTGCCTCTTTGCAAGCTGACACGTGTTTTCCTTTATCTCCCTCACGCACTCCTCGTATATTCCTCTCTGTGCCTGATCCCACTCCCCACCGATGCCTCTGCCACAACCAGACCCGGGCGGGTACTTTTTGAAATAACGGTCAAACTCAGGCACCCCGATCGCTTTCCTCAACACGGTTTGATTCGCTGAGTCAACTGACCCATAATATTCTAACAACTCATCGAACATCCCCGAGTCGAGCATTTCATCGACTCGCATACACAAGTAATCGCATAAAACAGGTAATGACACATCCACCCACAGAAAACAACAGTTATACCTTAACTGGGTCGAAACAGGGTTAGACCCAGCAAAAACGTTTAGCTCGGGATTAAACCGGTCAACAACTAGAGCGTGAATAAGGGAGTTGGACCCACCAACCACGATAGGAAGTCTTTTCCTTGAAACAATACCTGAGATAGCCAATCCACCGGCGAACCGAAACTCGGAGGGAGTCAACTCACCGTCGTCTGGGCCGTACTCACCGAGTAAATGGTGAGGAACACCAAGGCGGTCTTGAATGGGGATTTTGTTGGTGATGATGTCGAGACCTTTGTAGACTTGCATTTTATCGGAGTTGATGATTTCGGAATGGAAGCGTGTAGCTAGATCAATGGAGACCTTTGTTTTGCCACACCCTGTTGCTCCCATTATCACAAGAATCTTGTCTTTTTTAAGGTGGTGGACGCCGACGGAGGCGGCTGTGGAGGAGTCCGTATCCATACGGACTCCTCTTGGTGGCGGGCGTGGCTTGCTGAAGGGTTTAGAAATGGTAACGGGGTGGAGTGGTTGGATTATATGGGCAGTGTAATGAGAATGAATAGTACTCTGTGGGGAGGAAAGTTTCATGGGCAACGAAAAAACAGAGAGATAGAGAGTGAGAAAGACAGACAGCTGGCTCCCTGGATTTGTATTTTGCTGAGCTGTGCTCTGGTAAGGTAAGAGCTCCGCACTCCGCAGACATGAACGGAACATGGAGACACTTTAGAGAGAGAGAGAGAGTGAGTTTACATATAGTTTTATATACAAATATTTCGGACTAAGATTGTGTTGTGACTTGTGAGGCTGTTAATTGAAATGGCATTAATTTTGTATGTGGCTTAGCTAGTTGTACTAAAATATACATTAGTACTAAGCAACTATTTTTTTTTTTTTATTTAAGACTGTGAGCATGGCTTGTCCTGCTGTATGTCTTCAGCTTGGTATATATGTATCTGTTGGTGAAATGCCGGAAGCTATGGCTATATATACTGGTAGCTAGTCTTCGCCGTGTGACTATCGGATTATTATTTTTTTTTTGAAATTTGAAACATTTTGTATAACTGCGATGAATTGAAATAATGTAAAACAGCGAGGTTAATGCTTGGATTTAGGATTTACGGGCATGGATTAAAATTATATATATAATTTTAACACATTTTTTATTTTTTATTTTTTTAGTTTACTTTCGATCCCTTTTTTTTTCTCCTTCTGAGATAGTTTTAAATTTTTTGTTTATATCTATACAACTTTATTCTTAGTTTAGATTTTTTATTTTTATTGTTATTTTATTTGTATTAAAAAAAACATAATAAATTTAGCTTTGATGGTGTAAAATGAGAGTGAAACTATTTCTTATGCATATATAGTTAAATGTGAAATGTTACAAACACCACCACAAGTAACTCTACTATTTTGTCTTATTTGAGCCTATAAAAGTTATTTATTATGCACTAAAAAAATAAAATTATTAGAAAACTTCCACTGACAATTCCTGGCTTTTATCTTATTTGAGGGTATTATGATTATTATACTACATGACATTATTTTAAACACATTTTACATAATAAAATAAATATTTAAAAAAAACTAATATATATTTTTCAAAGTTCTATGACACCGCACGTGTTATCCGAAATGTGCATGATCTCTAAAATTGATATCGTGCTTGAAGACACACCTGCCACGCCAAAAAAGAAAATATAATTAAAATTTGGTAAATTATCACTACACTCCTATAACCAACTCTTGGATTTTGTCTTATAGGGGGTATATTCGTATTTTATACAACTCTTGATGCGCATCAACTAACCTAGACACCCCAATTATATATATATATATATATATATATATATGAAGTATGCATGAAGGCGCTATAACAATCCATATTTTTTTCTTTTAATCAGTCCGGAAATTAGTCGTGGTGCACTTAAGCTGGACCAAAGATCGTGGTTATAAAATAAATGTATAATTGAACAAAGAAAATAAGGAAAAAAATGATCCAGGGATTACTCGTGTTGCGCCCAAACTGTCCTGGACACACTGGCTATCAAAAAAAACAAATTTGGTACAGGGAATAGTGGTCATGCGCTTAAACTAGCTCGAAGTCCTAGTTAAAAAAAAATGCATAAGTGAAAAAAAATAAAACTTAAGCTAGCTGAGAAACCATGGTTATAAAAAAAAATATAAGTGAAAGAAAACAAAAAACAAATATAAGCGTGGAAGCATTATAACAATCATGTTATTTTTTTAAAAAAAATATTGGCTTGAAAATTAGTCGTGTTATGTTTAAGTTGGCTCGAAAACCATAATTATAAAAAAAATAAGTGAAAAAAAAAATATACAGGCGGGGAAGCACTTTAGAGAAAAAAATTGGATCTGGGGATTCTCGTGGTACATATAAGTTAGCATGAACATCCTGATTATAAAAAAAATGGAATTGAGATTAATCGTAATGCTTTTAAGCTAGCTTGAACACCCTGATTATAAAAAGAAAATGAAAAAATATAAGTGGAAAAAGGGGGGAAAATATTTAAAAGCATAAGAGCAACTCCAATGATAGGAGTTATTTTTAAGAGACAAATGATAGAACACCCTGATTATAAAAAGAAAATGAAACAATATAAGTGGAAAAAGGGGGGAAATATTTAAAAGCATAAGAGCAAGTCCAATGGTAGGAGTTCTTTTTAAGAGACAAATGATAGAAATGGCTCTTTGAATAGTGTATAAATGGCTCTGGAGTTGATGTGCTCTATGATGGTAAGAGTCATTTTTTAAACTTATTTTAAATAAAATTCAATTATTTTGTAAATAGTATAATCATACAATTCATTATACAATTAATATGAATAAGTTATATAATTAAATAATTGTTTTTGAGAAACCCGCTAACAATAAAATAATATGTTCAGACTCGTAAAAAAGTCGGTGAATGAATTTGGCAAATTTGAATCTATCTGCATAAAAAATACATTGTGTTAATTAAGCTAATTGATTGAAAAATTTGTAATTTTTCAATTTTGTATAATTATTTTTTTACTAGATATTATTCCTCTGCAACAATTCTAAAAACTAAATTTACACCTTTCTTAAATCTAACTGTAAATTTTACACTTTTTTTAAATCTAACTATAACTTTAAAACAAGTAATTAAGCTAATTGATAAAAAAAATCTTAATTTATCAATATCACATCATTATTATTTTTAGTAAATATTATTAATATTTACCCATTTTACTAATTATTATTTTTACTAAATATTATTATTAATTACTTATTTTTTCGCTAAATATTAAAATACCCCCACCCTGAAACCCTACTTCAATTGCCCCCCCCCCCAAAAAAAAAAATCATCTCATTAGCTCTCATCGTCCCTCTCACTCTTCTCTCCCTCCCTCTCCAATGGCGCTCCTCCCTCTGATGAAGGTATATTCTATTGGTAAATCTTGTTCGGATTGGCTGGAAAATTGGCTGAAAAATATAATGTGTTTTTTCAATTCTTGAGTCATTGTGTTGCTGTGTGTTGTTGTGGACAATGGCAACGGTAATATTTTGTTTTACAACGGTCGGATTTCTGGTCTGGCTCCCCGGTCAAAACCTGTGGGGATGGCTCCCAAAAATGGAAGAAGTATTTTGTCTTTTTATTTGGCCCTCCCTGTTGGAGTGACAATTTTAACAAAAAGAACCATTTTTTTTAAAAAAAAATTGGTTTTGCCTCCTCTGATGGCTCCTCCGTAGGACTTGCCCTAACATGAATAAAAAAAATACACTAAGATAAAAATAAAAATAAAAAACAAACATAATAAGGAAAAAAAGGCAAAAAAAAGCACAAAAAGAAGAAGTAAAAAAGGGGAAAACAAGCATCGAAGCAAGCAACAATGCTATGTGTGGGGAGCTACATTGTTTTCCCCACACCATCTACAATCCATATTGTTTTTACAAAATTCGGTTCAGGAATTCATCGCGACATGCTTAAACTGACCCGCAGACCCTAGTTATAAAAACATGGTACAAGGATGAGAAAAAAAAATATAAGTGGACAAAATAATAATAATAATAATAATAATAATTTATTCTTCCTTCTATTTTCAGTTTATGTTATGAATGAATATGATTGTTTTTCTATGCATATTTCCTATGATTGTTGTTGATGATTGCTAGAGCGGACTCTAAGTTGTTGTTGTGAACAATCTATTGATAAGTTTAATATCAAAACCGAAGTTGTGATATATGAACTTGTGAAGTAACTAAGCTTGATAATTATGGCTGAACTATATTATTGAACTTAGGGAGAACATTTGAATAAATTGACATAAGTTGCGGACAACTTGTATGTTAATCTTAATGAAATTATCTAATTCTTAAAGCTATCATTAAATTGAATCATTAGTGCGGACACTTTGATTATTTATTGATTATGATTAGTCATACGGCGAATCCGTTAATTAATCACGTTAAGAAAAGATAAAATTTCAGAACATAATACTGCATTTCTTTGTTTCAAGGATCAGTTCTAATTTCCGTAGGTGGTCCATGATTATAAAAAATATATATAAGTTAAAGAAACAAAAAAAATATAAGCATGAAATCACTATAACAATCCATATTTTTTAAAAACAAATTTGGTTTGAGAATTAATTGTAGTGTATTTAAGTTGACCTATAGACCTCAATCATAAAAAAAATGTATAATTGAACAAAGTAAAATATAAGGAAAAAAAGAGGAAAAAATGTACCAGAAAAAAATGGAAATATATATATATATATATATATATATATATAATCAGAAAAAAGGAAAAATAAAACATAATGAGGAAAAAAAACAAAAAAAAAGTTATAAAAAAATTGGATCCGGGAATTAATAATGATATGCTTAAACTAGCCCAAACATACCAATTATAAAAACACAAATATATATGTATGTATGTATGTATGTATATGTATCATAGAAAAAAATAAAAAAAAATAAAAAAAAAAACATGATAAAATAACAAAAAAAAAGGCAAGAAATGAAAAAATAGAAAAAAAAAACATAATTAGAAGGGAAAAAAGCAAAAAAAAAAATTGTTTCAATTAACAGTAATATGTGCGTAGAGCTACGGTAATTTCCGCACATGGTTTAGTATAATGTATTCACACAGAACGCTTATTGTCACTGTACCACGAGCCTCCTGCTCATCAAAACGTTGATTAAAAACTATGGATTTAGTAATTGAAAACGGCAAGATATATTGACTTTGATTTTTTTAAGCTATGAAATTATTGATATTTTCTTATTAAAAACTTTGTTATGTCATGCTCTCAGGTCTATCCACTAATATAATATAATCACCGCATTTTTTTTATTTAAAGTAAACTTGAATTTATTATTTATCATATATATGATTGATGAAGAAGTTTTTGGAGTGAGTGATAAATACAGATATTTGGATTTGAAATTTAATGCGCCGAGAATTATTTATTAAATTTTCCGTTTCTTTGTTATTTTCGTTTTTAATTACTTACCTTATTTAATACGTAGAAGCTCCTTATACTCAGTTCTGCAGCGAATCCTGCAATACAAAACCTTGTGAGGAGTCAATCTACCGGCAAAGACTTTCTTTCCTACAAAATAAATGGCCAAATTGTATTGACTAGTACATCGGAACAAGTCACGAGAGGTTCAGTAAGAAGGAACGAGCTATTTACCTCACAGTTAACTACCTTTCATTCCTATCGCCCCAAACGCATTCTGCTCACTCTTTCCGCCGATCAATTAAAACATTCATGAAGTCACTCCTGAAAACACTAGATTATTTCCACTATAGCTCTGGTGCTGATCTTTCCATGTGCACTGTGATAATGAGTTTAAAAATATAAATGAAGATCAGCTGGCTAGATCTTCGGTGGAGCTTATTCAACCACTCCGACCAAATTATATAATACATTAACACATTCCAATGAATTTGTGTGCGTCGTGTATAACCACCAAAGTTTTTTTTTAAAAAAAAAGTTTTTATTTGTACAGGAAACCACCAATTTTCCTAAAGTTTTTCCCCTTTAATCTATCCAAAAAAAAAAATTGATTCTCTCAATAAAATAAATTCTGGGTTGTCTGGTGTAGGCTTTTTGGCAAAGAGCGTAAATAACTTGATTTTGTGAGAGGCTTTTAGACATAAAAAAAAACCCATACAATTGGCCATGAAGAATTAAAAAACAAAAGTTTTTCTTAATGAAAAAATAAAGATTAGTCGGTCACTCCTCGATGTTTAATAGCACCGGAGTCCCTATGATATCGGTAAGGGAAACACCGTCATGAGATTTTAAAATAAACAAATGGGTCCTTGACATTTCTATTTTGTGCCAGTTCAATCACTCTTGACAAAAACAGCTTCGATTGCTGATATATTTCAAACTGGATGACGCTTGCTGTATAACGATGCAATGGCAATAGAGGTTGATTTTGAAAGAAAAAATGTACCGGCAGTAAAACATTTTAGCAAAAAAAAAAATTGATAATTAGTCGCGGTATTTATAAGTTGGTCTGGATACCCTGATTATAAAAAAAATTTAGATCAGGGAATTAATTGTAGTTTGTTTATAAAAAAATTTGAATCCAAAAATTAATTGTGGTGCGTTTAAGCTAGATTGGACACCTCGATCATATATATATATATAACCAACAAAAATATTTCATGGAAAAATAAAATATAATAATAAAAAAAACATAATAAGAAAAAAAAATTGGATCTGAAGATTGATCAGAATACACTTAAACTAACCCAAACATCCCAATCATAAAAAAACAAATATATATTATAAATCCTCTTGTATAGTTATATCTCTGTGACTTGTATCAAAGAGTAATTTCGAGCGACAATAAAGGAATTGAAGACCGCGAATCTCTCTTTAAAAAAAAAAAAAACTAAATCTGCCTTGACAACTATATCTTGTTTAACTGTAAGGTTTACAAGTTTTAACTCAATATATAAATAAAATTAAGAAAATAACCAAGTTTAATTATTTTATTAAAATAAGTTTGTTAAATATCGGAGAAATTGCTGTCAAGATTTTTATTTTTTTTTGGAAAATGCTCAACCAAATCGATAACATCTCCTTCTTGAATCGAATCAGAGAGAACAAATTGAAAATTCCATATCATGGTTACATTATCTTTGGATAGTGAGCTGAAAAGAAACTGTTTGAGGTTTAAAGAGTATAAGTTGACCTGTCTTATTTCTTCAAAACTTAAAGTATTTTTAAGGAAATTAATTGGATATTACTTCTTCTTTTAACTTTTATTTATATTCAGTCTTGAAATTTATTTTATTATAATAGCTCTAATTATAATTTTTTAACCGATCAGGGGTCAATCTGAGAAATGAACTTTAGACACATGGGTTAAAAAAAACAGGGAAGTTGACTGAAGGTAAAGCCCTAATAAAAAGATTCATTGACTATTTTTATTTTATTTTATCAAAACAATATCTTTTTGATCTAAAAAAAGAGGGCCACTCCTGGATCCCATTCTTAGCGATCCTTTTTAGCCTAGGTTAATTGAATCTGTAATCCTGACCTATATCTCATGATTTGGCTCAAGTTAGACTCTAAAATTATGATAATAATTAATTTTATTTACACAACTTGGTAATTTTAAAACTATTATTTTTAACTAGATATATTTTTATTTTTGACATCTTGTTTGTTTTTATTCTAAAATAATAGCTACACCCTAACTTGATTTCTTTTTTTTTTCCATGGATCTTTCGGTCCCCTTGTAAAACTATTTTTTATTTTTATTATTCACTATCATTGATTTTTATTTCAAAACATTGCCGTACTATGATATCCTTTGAAAAATTCATTCATTTTTATTTTAAGCCGATTATGTACTATAATATCCTTTAAAAAAATGTCTCCTCTTTATATTGCGTACTTTAATATTTACTCTCCAAGTGTTCCTATTAATATATACCTTCTCATCCGCCATAGATGCAAGGAGTGAGAGGCTTCTCCGATTGCTTGTATCCTTTTTATACTGATAAGATCACGAGAGAGGAGAAAAATGAGATCTGGGATTTCTATTATTATTATTATTATTAATAACTAAACCAGATCAAATCAAACGGATCATATTTTTCCAAGTAATTTGGATCAGATTTAGGTAGAATTCATAATCTATATTGATTTTGTTTGATTTGAATTTGAAACCAACAAAATCAAACAAATTCGAAGTCCAAATCCAAATTTGGTTTGGATGTATTCAAGACTTGGTTTAAGCAAAGATATTTAATTACCTTTTGCAAATGTTTATTCATGGCTCAAGCTAAAGAACGATTAATCAAAATGGAGAGAAGAATCCCTTCCGAGGGTGGTATACAGAGACAGCGAAAAAGGGGCCCAATACCTTACGACTGGATCTCCTTGATGCCCGCTTTTACCTCCCCGCCATTGTACAAAGCTTCGGCCAATTATCAGCGTCGGAGCGCGCCTTCAGCCTTTCGGTTTACTAAAATCTCAAATTCTTCACATTCTGTTCCATGGCTTTTTTAAAAACCAAAATTAACCGGTTATTTTTTATAAAAATGAAATTTGATTTCTAAACCGATTAAATACTCATATTAAAATGTTAATTCATAAGTAATAGAATATAGTCCAGACAGTTATAAATGACTGGTTTTCAATTAAAAACGTATGGCTGGTGTAAGTTCTCATATGACAACAGTTATCTAACATCACTTTGATAAATTATTCACTCCATCTCTCGAAGTTATTATGTCAGTGCCTGAGATTTGTTTTTTATCCGAGTATGTAAGCTTTTAAATTATTATGATTTATAGGTTCGAAAACTATTCAACATACTTTTTTAAAAAAATATTTAGTATCCATCCTATATGGTGTACCGTATTTCTCCTGAAGAACATGTTCTTACGTACAGTTAATTGATCTAATGCTACATCACCAATCACTTCATATCACCACCGAGCACCGACCAGTCCATTTTCTTGATGATTCATCAATCGGTCGAATGAGTCTCACTCAGTGTCCATCACCACCATGTAATTAAACTCTGCGTGACCCATCAATCAAAGGTACAAGAATAAAGGGAGGGGAAAACTGAAGTATACAATCATTTGGCATATTCAAAAGAGACTCACTCCCACCCGCTTCTCACATTGAGTGTTGAGATCCTGAGGGTTTATTTTGATAACAAGGATATTTGAATATTTTCTTAATGAGTTTGAATTTCGAGCTCATCGTCTATTTTTTTTCCAAGTACATTGAACGAAACAAAAAATATGTGTTTATGAATCGTTTAAAAAGCAAATAAGATCCGAGATTGACGTGTAAGCTGATTTGAGACCACTTTTTTTATAATTAAACATTTTTGAGAAATAGAAAACAATTGAAGGTCAACCATGTATATCTCAATTGGTATGCTATCTCTTGCTGGACGGCTCGGGTACTGGTCGGGTGAACTGATCTTCAATTGAGTGGGCAGTAGAGTTTGGTGGGTCTTAGTCTTCACGTCCACTCCCCGTCACAAGCATTGCATGGTGATTAAATAATGTCATTACAAGTTGATAGAAGATGGCTACGTTTTGAATTGGTTCTAATGAGCTTGACATGTGTCATTATTTTACAATAACAGCATCTGGAATACCGACTAATTGGTGTGGAAGTTAACATATGGTTCTTAGGTTTAATTTAAATACAAAATCAGTGTCAACGCTAGCTTGCTCTGATACGAGCGACGGAAATGACAATGAGAGGGACTAAAGATATGGTTCATGCATGACGCCCGAATCCTCAAAATCAGTCGTGATGGACGTAGCAGTGGTAGACAAGCCGATAGCGGTCCCACGAGGTTAAGCATGTATACTCTTAAGCTTCGAAAAATCATTTTCAAAAAAATATATGTATTATTTTGATACAATAATACCAATAAATTTATGCTACTAGCGCCATATAATTACTCGGGTAAGTTATGGAATCTATGATTGCTACTTCGATAAATAAAATAAGTTTTCTAGGTGCTGAAATCTACTTTTGAAACCAGAACGCTTAGTAGCATGATGTTTTTATTTGTTTACAAAAAGGTACCATTCATCGAACAATTTTTCATGTACCCGATTTTACCTTTCGGTTTGTAGAATCAAACCACCAATCACTTCTAGCGTTGAAAAAAATGATAAGAATTTTACATCATTAAATCTGATTTAATGTTTGAACTTTGAGTTGCAGTGGTCAAGGAGTGACTATGAAGTTTCATGCTAGATTAAGAAAAAATGAAAAAAAAAAACTAAATTGGAAGGATGGTGATGCATGTAGACTGGAGTAACAATATTTTTTATTCTAGTTTTCAAACATTTTTTTTAATTGAGTACTTCAAATATAGGATGTAAAACCAATTTCCTTAAGATAAAAATTGAAAGAAAGGGAACCAAGATAGAAAAGGCACAAAAAAAGTGGTGTGTTCGAAGTTCATATAAAAAGTCTGACTTGGTCCTTCAATTTCAAGACTTATACCCTTTTAATTTTTTAAAATTTAAGTTTGCTATAAAATTTTTAGGTTTATGACAAAATAGGAATGCACAGAGAGTCATCATTTCTGTCATTTTCAACCATCATAATAATTTAATTTGGTGTTCACATATTTCCTTTGATAAAAAAAAAATGGTGGTGGTTGTCTAGAAGCTTATTATTGCCTAGGAGGTTAGATCCAAGAAAAAATTAATTAGGTTTGATTTTATATTTTTGCATTTTTCTATGTTTTTAGATTATAAGATTTTTTATGTTAAAATAACTCTTTAGATCATAATATTATTTAGAAAATAAAATAAAATAAAATAAAATAAAAGGACAGCAGAGTCACGTCAAGAATCTAACACCGATTTACACAATCGTGGTAGAAAGTGCTGGAAGAGAGGATTACAAAAACACGCACAAAAAAACATCATCGGTTTACAGACGTGTGTAGTTTATAGGAGTCGTTATTGCTCGAATCTAAATTCACATGAATAGTTTAATACATGTCTTATAACCTGTACTCCGTTGTGGTAGGTTTCCAAGTTACTGTCTCGTGTAATGCAAGGAAACAAAAATGTTAGCAGCATGGGCAGGCTTTTAAGTATCGTGAATTTTTATATTTTTCAAATTGTAAATGGAAAAATAATGTTTGCATTTAATAAAAATTATAAATAAATATAACAATTGATAGAATTAATAAAAGAGTTACTAGTTCCAGTCAAATCGTATATGAGAAGCTGGTGTTCTTTTTAAAAGCAACAAATAAATGCATGTGCAAATAGACTCTACGAGCTGATTTGCCTGTTTACTGAGTTTTTTATCTACTTAGAAAATTAATTGATTTTATAAATATTTTATTTTGTGATTTTAATATTTAATTAGTATAATTGTAATTGATAAAAATCGTTAAAAGTGGTTTTTTCAGGAAAAATGTGATTAAATATTGTTATTGCTAAAAACTTTTTGATAAAATATGTTAGAAAATTTGCTAAGAAGGTGAAATGATTCATTAGAAATTTATTGTCACGGATACTCTGGTTTAAAAAAAAAACCGGTTAAAAAAGAACAACTGATTTGGACAGTAAAAAATAAAAAATACATGTGAAAAAAGGTCACCGTTTCTTAAAAGGAAAAAAAAAGTCTAAAATATAAATTTAAATTCAAAGTCAATTTTTTTGTATAAGACTTATTCATCATATTATTATATTCAATATATTTAAGAATACCGATATTATTTTTTTTGCAAGAAATCGTAGGTCATTTTTTTTCTCTTTATATATTTTTAGGCGATAATATTAAATAAATATTAAACACATATACTTAGTCTCACATACTATATAGTGTGATCGAAATTAAAAGTGATTTTTATAGTTTTTTAATTGTAGATAACCTAGATAAATTTGTAAAAAAAAATATGAGTTGCTTGTTTTCCCCAATAATATTAGATATGACACATTATAAATACAAATATTGCAATTTTTTAAAAAAAAAGAACTATAAAATTTTTGCGTGCTATAATAATTTATTTGCCGTCTAAAAAGAACAGTGTAGTCGAAACGGAAAGTGCCTTGTATATTTTTTAATTGTAGATAATGTAGGCAAATTTGTTTATCTTTTGTTTTTTTCCTGGATAATATTAGATCTTAAATATTAAAAATCCAATTTTTTTTAAGAAATAAACTTGAACAAAAGAGCACAAAATTAAAATTTACAACAATTTTTTTATAAGATTTATTCATCATATTATTATAATAAATGTATTTAATAATGCTGATATAAATTTTTTTCCTGCAAAAAATCTGAGGTCTTTTTTTTTCTCCTTATATATTTTTAGGTGATAATATACAATAAATATTAAAACATATAATAATGACTTGTTTGTCATTTCAAAGGAACAGTGTAATCGAGACAAAAGTGACTTGTATCGTTTTTAATTGTAGATAATCTAGGTAAATTTATCTATTTTTATTCTTGAGTTGTCTTTTATCTCCAATAATATTAGATACAAAATGATAATTATTATTATTGCAAAAACATGGTAGTTTAAAAAACTAAGAATAATAAAAATAATAATAAAAGAAAAAGAATTAAAAAAAGGGACAGATGTTTTCCCATAATACAAAATAATTAAAATAAAAAAGAATTATAATAAAAAGAAAGAAAAAAAAGGAAAGCAACTGTCCTCAGACAGTTGCTTTCCTAAAAGCTCAATTGAAAGTTCGAACCCTACACGCTAGACTTCAAGCGTGCAGGGCGAGCCGACGGGCCACAATGTGTTTTATTGTTCTCTTCCATTATTAATGTTATAAAAGGAATCTTTATGAAAAAAAAAACAAAGACAAGTGCACATACGCGCGCGGAGCAAATGGGAAAAAAGTCCAGTCCACGATGACATTGTGTCTGAAGCTACAGTGACGACCCCGAGCTGTTTTAGCTCTTTTGTTAATATGTAATTTTTATTTAAACATATATTTGTATTATCTTAGAGGTTAATTTTTGTTTTTATAAATGTATCCTGCAAAAACAGCTTCTGTGTAAAATATAAGAGGAGAGCTTCTAAGATGAAATGGAATAATGTCTTTGAAGTGTTATAAAACAAAAATATTAATTGATATTTTAATAAAATTTAACCCGTGCAATTTAAAAATCAAGAGAGAGACCATGCCAATTAAAATATAATGAGAAGAACAATGGATCGTCACTACTAGGCCTAGGATGCCACTCCCTGGAATGAAAAGCCTAGGCGTGCTTGGGTTTGTAAAACTAGGCATATGACTGGTCCGCTCCATTTTTTTCCAACCGTTAACATCTCGATGTTTTAGCAGAAGGCTTGTTGTTCACCGCATAGTTTCTCGATCATCTCCTGTAACTGGAAAACCAGGATCCAAGTTCTGGAAGCTTCAAATCTCATCATAAAATACCTAAAATCACCCTACGAACCTGATGTATCAATTTTCATCCAATACACATTTTGATCGATTTAAAAAAGAAAATTAAATGAATAAAAAAACTCCTGACCTTTCTAATTCGTTAAAATCGAAACTTGCAATTAAATTATAAAAGTTTTAACGATTTAAATAAATAAATAATAAACACTCTTAATTCACGGTGAATATCCTAAACGCTTGATCTATTACTTCACTACACGTTATACAGTACTCGAAAGACATTTGCCCTGCTGTCCAGGGGAAGTTTTTTTTTTTTTTTAATCTCGTTTCGGTTTACATGATTTTTTAATTTTTTTTAATTTTGGTCTCTATTAGCTCATTAATAATTTAATTATTATTATAATTGTAATTATAACATCTAAAATTATTATTACTATTATTGCTAAAACAATAAAAAAATATTAAATTATCTCAAAAAAAATTAACAAAAGAACAAGCAAATGAAACTAAAATTATTATTATTGTGTAAATAAAATAAATAACAAAATTACCCTGAATAAGTACAAAATTACTTAAATACCCCCAAATAAATAAATAATAATAAAATATTAACCGGTCTTATAGAAAAGTCTAAATTTTCTTAGAGTTCAATAATTGAAATTTTATGACCTAAAATACCTGGAAATTTTTATATGATAATTTCATGGTATTTCCCCAGACCCCTTTATTTTGTTCCTATTTATTTCCAACATAACAAGAAATATAAAATATTTTAACTGTATTTCTTCAATTTGTTAATTATATGCAGTTTGTATTTTTTCTAATCATAAATTAATATCTATGTATTTCATCTCTACCTACAAGGGTATTAATGTTTTATTGTTAATGTTCTGTACAAACTTTTTTCTGTGCGCGTGATTTACACGAGGAAATGAATATCTGTAGGCTTCTAGGCTCCACGTGATTTGTAACAATTATTCCACTCAGTATAACGATTTTCCTTTTCATAGCTATTAGTAACTCTCATTTTTTTTAAATAAATATCTTTTTTTCATTTAAAGAATTTATTTAAAAAAATATTTATTTTGATATTAACATATCAAAATAATATTAAAATATAATAAATAAATAAATTCATATTAGCTTTCAAGGTTTCACGGCTACCCGTGCAGGAGCTTCAAGTCCAAATCAGCTGGAATATTGGAGGCCGTACCCAGATGGACCCACTTCAAGCAGCAAATCCTCAATAGCATCTTGGAAAAGTTATAAATAAGTTCACATCAATTTCAAAGATGGCTGGTCCTTCAAAGATGGTTGGTGCTAAGTCATTTACGGACATGAAGTCTGCCATTTTTCTCGTACGTGAAGCTCTTTTCTGGCCAGTCATTCAGTCGGCATTCCCGCACGGTGTGGTCGTTTTTCTCTGATTTTTTTTTTTCTCGCAGAGGGGCCCAGCCTTCAGGCAACTACGCTACAGACGGTAAAGATTTGAGCGCAACCCCACTAAAATCACTCGGAAACCAATTAGTTATTGGCACTGGATAATTCTGAAATTATATAGCAAAAGTCTTTTCAGGATTTTGCGTTTTGAAACTGAATGCCGTGCCACCATTATTTTTCAGGAATATTAATCATTTTTCAATTATACTTTTCTGGCAATAATGATATTGAATAAAATCCAATAATAAAAAAGAGGTAAGGACAGTAAAAAGAACAGGTCACCGAAATAAAAAAAAACAAGATGGATTTGTTTTTTTTTAAAAAAAAAAACTACCACCTTATACCAAAGCTGGCATCGCCGCCCCCCCACCCTCCCACCAGAGCAAACAACCTCCCTCAGAACAACACCCTAAAAACAATGAAAACATTAAAAACACAAATTTATGTACAAATCGAATACTGAAAAAGAAAAACAATTTTCAGTGCATTTTTTTGCGGGGTCACTTGGATCATTGTTTCGTGAAAGATCATGACCATCATTATCGTGATGATAACCCACTACTCGAGGGTTTGAAACTCGACGCCGGGTGGTACTGAAAATTGGTGGTTGTCTGTAGTCTAGATCAAGCTGACAGGGGTTTGTTTAAGTTCAAAAATGATGGCGGGCTTTAGGGGAAATACAAAGGAGAAAGTTGGACTTTTATTATATATAACTACAGGATGCGATTATTTTTTATTTACTACGATTTTGAAGCAGCTAGTTATTAAATTTAATTGTCTGTTCGCATAAGCATGTATGTCATATTTTTATTAAAAAATTGAGTACATAGTAACTCTAACACAAAAATGTTTCATCTATATAACTACTCTTTGAGAATTTGAATTTTCAATGGTATATGATTTAAATGCATTATTTTTATAACTAGATTAAGACCAAGTATGCACAATACACTTAATAAATGATTAATTTTTATTAAATTCAATTGCTGGTTAAATAAAAATGGAAATACATAAACAAGCTGTGTGTTTATTAAACAATGGAAGGAAATCTTATTAATCTTTAGGTAAATTAAAGTCCTGATTGACACCGTGTTTCAAAAATATTTTTAAAATGATTTTTTGATGTATTTTAAATGAAATCTTAATCATATTTTCAAACAACCCCATAATTCAACTATATTTAGTGATGCACTTTTTATATATTTACTTCACTTATTAATTAAGACGGTCTAAGTAATAATTCATACCGGAACAAATTGTTTGAAATTGTAATCTTAGTTAAACGTCTAAAATATTTGTTTCGAGTAAACAATACAGCCTTATAATTCATAAGTGGGTGTAATTGTGCATATATAATATTTAAATGTATCATAAATGCATTAATTGAAGCAAGACATTCGAAGATGCATCTCATCATCTTGGAAGTGAAACTATTAAAATCTAAACCCCACTGACTGGATTATTTTTTTATTTAGAAATAAATTAAAATGATAAAACAATTCCAAACATTGTCTTCATCTATGATCATGACCAATGGGATACACACACGCTATGGCCCTGTCAAGGTGACGACGGTTCACTTTATTATTATTAGCAAAAAGCGTGAAGGTTGCAAAGTTATAATTGATTATTAAAAGCAAATCTCCCCTCTTAAATTCTTCTAAAATCAACTTCTAATTACTTATATAGTTTGGTGGGATAAGAATCTGATCTGTGGCTGTAGAACACCTGTTCTAATGGCTGCACAGCACATTTAAGTTTGGAGGTATTGGTCTGAGTTATTAATAAATGGGCCTGCTTCTTGCATTTTTAATATCTAGAATCAAAATCTAAGTGAGGTTACGAAGTATAAAAAAGTCAGCGTATTTATTTATAAAAAAAATTGAAAAAAACAAGAGAGTATTTGTTTGTATGGAAATGGTTTGTTTAATTTCTAAGTGAAAAGGGTCTCGTTTTTGCGTGTTAAGAGATTGTGTTTAAAGTGTTTTTTTGCTTCAAAATATATATTTTTTATCTTATAAAATTTATTTCTTATATTAATGTATTGAAATGATTTAAAAATATTAATTTAAAATATTTTAAAAAAAGAAATAACGATTCAACTGCAATGCCAAATATTTCTTCAAGTTAAACTTTTTTTTTTTAAAAAAAATATTCTTAACGTTAAGGAAAAAACAAGTACATAGTTAGGCATCTGATTTGAGTTCAAAGAATGTAGTTAACAACTTTCTAAGCGAGCAATAAAAATGGTGGATTGTGGACGAGTTAGGACTTTGCAGGACACTTACTTCATTGAAAAATCCTAGTAATAAGTGTGGTTGAAGTTTCTAGCCAGACACAACTTCACTAGCAACCAATAAGGTTCAACAGCCACAGTGCACGTGTACTTGATTCATGAGACTAGTAATAATTGTATTCGATATTTATTTTTATTTTCATAAGACTTAGTTTTTGACATTTGTTTTGGGTAAGATTGGAATTGTTTTTTATTTAAAAATATATTAATTTTTTTTGTATTAACATATAGTATAAAATAGAATAAATTTTAAAATTAAAATATTATTAAAAAACAATTGAAATTAAAAAACAAACACTACTAAAAGAGAGGCACAACAAACAAACCCGATTAAAGTTGGAACACAAGAAAGCCAATAAACAAACCCCCATGTCATCAGGGTTCATCTTTTTTAGCCATCACACGCATCACGATGAAGTGATTTTATCCTTAATTTATTTACAAAGACAGGATCAGATAATTAAATTCGAGAATCAATGTAGAGACAAATTGAACTTAATACGTCCAAAGCACGTAGGGTAAAATAAAAGAAAGTTAAAAAAATAGATAAGCCACGCACCCTCTTCTTCTCCTCCAATCAATGTTTTTTTTCATCTCATCCTTTACCAGGAATGTTCGAGTTAGGTGAGAATTTAGGAGATTAGGTCGCTAAAAGGACCACATGACGTGATGATAATAACAATCACACTACTATATACTTTCTAGAAATTCAGTGCTAATTTATTTATTAGTAATGTTTTTTTAAAAGTATTTTTTATTTAAAAATACATCAAAATAATATTTTTTTAAAATTATTTTTGATATCAAAATAATCTAAAAACATCGAAATTTTTAATTTAAAATAAAAAAATCAATTTTTTAAAAAATAATTTCCACACCCCTGTACATGCTGTATGTCAAGAAAACCATGTCAAATATACATCCAGTCTGTTCATGACAGTGACTTGCATCCATGGAGAGATTAAGAGCGCATTGCAATCCCACCTATCAAAAATAATTTTTAAAATAAAAAATATTATTTTAATATAAAAATATTATAAAAAATTATCACAATTACAATTCGCATGTTATTTTTCCTCGTTTTTATCCCTCGCTAGAGATAGGAGTCAATTTAAGCGAGAGGACACCGATTGGCCCTCGAACACTGTCCGCGGTCTACTAGGAAGAGCCCAGCATCATTACCCATCTAAAATAAATTCATGTTCTGCCAGTCATTTGGGTCATTTTTTCAACCAATGATTAAAAACCAGAGTCATATTGACATCAATCAAACTACATCCTGGTAATTTTTTGAAACCTGTATCCCTCAGTGCAAGTTTCAACCATGCAACATCTTTCCCATCCTCCAACGTCCCCGTGCATGTTTGAAAGTATCGCAAAATTTGCCAGGGCTTTTTGGCTGAAATTCAATGAGTTTTCCAGGATCCGGTTCAGCAGATTAAACGTTCTTATAAACCCTAGACGCCCCAAGCAACGCATCCCAGATAAGCATCTCCTTCCACGGGCATCTTCCTAAAGAAATCCACAGCTTGAGCCAAGAGACCAGCTCGCCCTAGAAGATCAACAATACAACCATAGTGTTCGATCTGAGGCGCAATTGAATATTCATTCGTCATTGATTTGAAATACGATGAACCATCTTCAACCAAACCCATGTGTTTGCGCGCGCACGAAATGCCTATGAATGTTATTCCATCTAGATTTTCCTCTGAACTATTCATTTGTGGCAACTCTTCAAACAATCCTCACAGACTGTGTCATCCCCATTACTAGCATGACCATTCAAAACTGTTTTCCAAGAAATAACATCATTCTTTGGCATCCTAATAAAAAGCTCTTGCGCTCACCAAACACCCTATAAGCAGCATCGATTGTTTCTCCACTAGCTTACATATTAATGGATTCAAAAATTAGTGGAGAAAAAAACCCAAGGTAAAGCAGAATAACTTAAAAAAATCCGAAGAAAACACCTATATGAAGATTCCGATCCCAGCTCCTAAGGATATGGGCTCCAGCAAGATCTCAAGCCCATGTACCACCAAGTTTGGGTCTATGCCCAGCTTATTGGGCGGGTTGTCAGCTTTACTGTATCTTGAGTACACCATGTTTGGTTTTGGAATGTGGTTGAATCTATTTTTCATGTCCACCAGGTTTGCTATCTTCCTCAAGCCTAGTATTTTCTTGAAAAACAATTTCGAGACCACACGAGCATCTTTCAATATTTTTCACTAATCTTATATGTATTAAAATATAACCATTTATATAGTTTAGTGGTACAAGCTTAAAATTCAATGTTATAGTTTCAAGTTCGAGACTTGTGGTTGCTAATATAATGACCTCAAAAAATTTATATTATCGTTAATTTTATGACTTATGAAATTAGTCGAAATACGTGTGTGTGTAATGAACTTAATAAGCTTATATTATCGTTAATTTTATAGCTCGTGAAATTAGTCAAGATACGTGTGTGTGTATAAAGTTATATTCTAGCTTGATCTTTTTTTAAAAAAAAATGTGCTGAAAGTATTTATGAATCCTTAAAACTTAAGATTTTTAATTTTTTTAATTTTCAACATAAATATTTTTATAAACTATATATTTAAAATATCATTTTACTTGCTCTCTATAAGACATTTAATTTTATCATTTAGATATTTTCTTATATATATTCTTGGCAATAGAAGCTTCCAGACACTTGATTTAACTAAACATCAATTAATTATCTTACACATCTTGGATTTTGTGAGTCACCACGTGTCCATCAACGTAGCAGCCACAAAAGGGTCCCCTCTAAACCCACTTCCAATCACAAAATAATCCAGCTCTCCACCTTCATTCAATGCATTAATCTTGACACAAGATTTCCTATTAGTTAAGGGTCTTTATGCGCATGTGTGTTTTATTTCATTTGATTTCATGCTTAATGTTTAATTTAATGAAACCAATATATATCCTAGCAAAAAGATTGAAAAAAATATAAAACACAATTCTCAAAATAATTTTGAGTTATAAAATTAAAAAATAAGGTTATTAAAGGGTTAAATTAAAAATATATATTTTAATGGATAATATTTTATAGGTGCTAATACTATGATTTATGTATTCCCTCTAATATTTTGTTAATAATAATTCCTCGAAACCTTGGTCGTCAGCATTGCAATCTGCCAAAATCTTAACCAGTACTAACACTGTAATTAAGATGGTCTAGAAGCTAATTCGATAAGAAATTTATTTTTTACATTGGAGAAATTCATAGGCACCCTCTGAATTTATTTTTATTTTTATCATGAATATACTCTGCAATCTCCTATAATATAAATGGTGTGAAAGAACATTGTAGTAATTCCCAGTATTTTTCAAGCACCATTTAGATCATAAATAATTGGGTCCTGTTTGGGTTTACGAGACAGGACTGTACTATGAACCTAAGTTTTTAAAGGAAATATGGAAAAAGTAGTGGTAGGTGTATAGCGCGTATGTTAGCAAATATGAAATTGTGGGAGGAAGGAAAATTAACTTTATTTCTAAAAAAAAATGAGCTTGCTAGGCATTACCTATTAACTAAAATATAGATGTTGCTAGGCATCACCTATTAACTAAAATATACATGTTATGGCGTCTTTCCTTTAGCGTTTTTTTATTATTATGAATTGTCACAATAAAATTATCATTTCTAAAATATAAATATAAATGTTGCTAGGCATTACCTAAGCATAATTTGTTATGAATTGCCATAATAAAATTATCATTTTGCCTTAAGAGAGAAAAATTTTAACCTCCAGAACCGAGGGTATTTTATAAATTTTCAGGGGATATAGATTATATTTTTGAATTTGTTGCACAATAAAACTACAAAAATAGCCTCTGAAAATGAAAAAAATTAATGCTTGGAACCGGTAGTATTAAAGTACTTTCACCCTTGGATTTATATAGATATCAATGGGTCCAGGGATATATGGGTAATTGATCAATTTTTTATTACTACTTTTCCTGGACATTGCAAACACATCATGCGGACACACCAAGCAATGTTGAGCCCTTTTGGTCGTGAAAATTAGTCTTCCATTATGTCACCGAGGATGCCACCATATCCTATGTCTCCTAGTGCGGTGCATAACCTCTGGATAGGGTCGATGAATTGCCAGTGGGCATGGACGGGTTTCTTCCCCCTGCCCTGTTTCTCTCTCCTACTATCGCACGTATAGAGCGAGTCATTGACATTTGTACTAGTTTCATTTCAGACCCTAATATTTTGATTTTGTTTTTTCTTACTGATTTTTCAAAGCAAAATTTGATTATTTTCAATTATATTCTTCAATTAAAATTGATTATATATGGTATATTTCATTTCAGTCCTTACACTTTTGATTTTTTATTTGTTTTTTGTTCCTTTATTAATTTTGGTTTTTCATCCTGCAATTGAAATTGGTCATATATGCTATTTTTCATTTTGGTCCTTATTCTTTTAATTGTTTTAACAATTATTTTTTTAAATCCCTTTATTATTTTGGGTCCCAAAATTTTGATTTGTTTCATATATGTCTTTCAATTGGAATTAATTATATATTTTGTTTTTTATTTTGACACTTATTCTTTTAATTTTTTATTTGATATTAATTCCTTTGGTTTTTTTGTCCTTCTTGGACACTGTTTATTTTTCATCAATATTCATGTATTTTTTTTTTTTCATTTTATTTTTTATTAGGGTTTTATTTTTATTCGATTCCGTTATGAAATTTTAATTTAATTTGGTTATACTTGCATTTTGTTTTTAAAATCTTCTTATTGTTTTTCGGTCCCAAGGTTTTGATTTGTTGCATTTTATCATTCTATTGGAATTATATATATTATCTTGACATTTATTCTTTTAATTTTTATTTAATACTGATTCCTTTGGTTTTTCGATCCTTAACAATGTTTATTTTTTGTCTGTATTTGTTTATTTATACTTTTAGTTTTTGTTTTTAATTTTTATCATTTTGTTTTTTATTAGGATTTTATTTTTATTTAATTCAGTTATGAAATTTTACTTTTTATGTTGGTGTTCATTTTAAAATAAATTAATATTGCTCTTTTTTTCCTTTGCTTTTTTTTTGGTGTTTTCTGTTATTTTTATCTATTTTACATATGAGATGATTTTATTGTTTGGGCAATGATAATGTTAATCTTAATTATTTTTTATTGTTTTTTTGTAATTTTTTTTTTAATTCTTCAGGTCAATTTAATAATTTTAACTATTTGGATAGTGATGTTTATAATAATTTTAATTGTTATAGTAATGATAATGACGATAACGTAGGAATGAATTTTTAATTTATGTTTTCTTCTTTTTGGAGATAGAAAAATAACTTTTTATTTTTTCTATTTGATTATTTTAGGTGTTTTCACAATTTATATTTTATTTATTGTGCTTAATTTAAATTGAATTATAAAATAAAATAATCTTAATACAGTAGATTCAATAATTCATATATCCAAATTTCCCCTTTTTTTTAATGATAATAATAATTTCATACTGGTTATTTCATTGAAACCTACTATAGAAAATTTGCACTTCACAATATTTTTGTACAAATTTATTATTTTACCTAAATTTATATTATAATTAATAGGGCAATCAAGGCACGGGGCATTGCCTATATATTTGTTGTCGATAATGAGACAAAAGCCCCAAATAGCGAATCTTTTCCTTGAGAAATCATTAATGTTAGAAACAATACAGCTATGCATATTGCGCTATTTTCAATGACATAATTAAATAGTATCGGGAACAGCCTACCACGTTAAATCAACAATATAACATATTACCTTATTAATTATTTTTACTTTTATTTAACTTGAAATTTAAAATAATACTTATGATCAAAATACTTGATTTATCAACATCATTTTATTCTCAATAGTTGTTATGATTACCGATGAAAATAATTATTTGCAACCAAATCCAAATTATAATAAGATTTTCTTACATATTTGGTTATTTGATAACTATGTGACTGGTTATATTTAAATCACATTTCAATAATATTTCTAGTAGTAATCAATTTAAAGTTCGGTAAGTTTTTTTAATTTAATAAGTTAATTGGTAATTTTTTAAAAAACAAGAATAAATGAGTTGTTTTGAAATTAAGAATATTGGTAAAAAAAACTATAATAGATAACTACTTAAAAAAACAGGTAGATATCAATAATGGAAAAATAATGGAAAGTAAATAGAAATAGCTTTTATATTAAAGCTCGTATCATGTTTGTTTTTCAAAGAACACGAACACATTTCATAGTTAAATTCAAAAATAGCAGTTATGATTTTATACAAGGAAAAAATAATTATTTATCTCAGCCATCTATCATATAACATATAGTTTTCAAAACATTAAAGATTATACCGATCCAATCATTTTTCATATATCACATAATATAAATATTTAAAACATGCAATATTATACCGATCCAATCATTTTTCATATATCACATAATATAAATATTTAAAACATGCAATATTATACTGAGACAATTAGTTTTTAAACGATTAATTTCTATAAAATCTTAGACTATTAACCCATTTTTTTCTAGGATTCGAGGAAACTACATCCTTTAAAAAACACACCTTATGAGTTTATGTGAGTGAATAAAACTGCGATTATCAACTTATTTGTCATTAACCTAACACATGGATTAATATATGAGTTCCATTTGTACATAAATATATTACTATATAAGCTCTACATGTTATTTATGCATCTATCTAACTTATCAATTCTATTTACTATTTTGTGATATAAAACCTTTATATATATATATATATGTATATTATATATGGATTTGAAATATAAATATTTCTACAATAAAAAAGTAAAGGATAAATGACAGTTTTTAATATTCATCTTCACTATTTCCTTTAGCTATTAAATCAATTATCTAATTATTATACAATATACTAAAAGAGTTCGAGTGTTTCATCTGTAGCTTCTTTACTTGTAGCTCCACACTCGGTTGCACGATTGCATTGTGGAGTGACCATTTTTGATTCGTGCTTTGCACGAGTTTGTCTACTGTTATTCTTCTTTTTCTTTTTTTCAGTAAATCACGTTTTCTGTACAAGCAAGTTTTATGCCATCAAAGTCAAATACTTTCTCCCAAATCACCCCAGATGGATAAATTAAAACATAAAAAAAGAACAAACATGCGCAAAATGGAAACTGAAAAAATTGTTTTGATCTACATAAGACATAACTAAAATAAAAAATTACAATATCTCAAACAAAATACACAACGTTCAATCTAGGATCTACTAACGAAAACAAACAAATACTCCCCAAAAAATTGAAAGTGGAAATGAAAGGAGGAGGTGAGGATCAGAAAGTGGAGAGAGAAGGTGAGGAAGATATAATACATTTATTTTTGTTTTGAAAGTGGAGATGAGGAGGAGGAGGTGATGATCGAACATTCGAGATAAAAGGTAGTGAAAATATAATGAATTTATTTTTATTTTGAAAGTGGAGATGAGGAGGAGGAGGAGGTGAGGATCAGACAGTGGGGAGAGAAGGTAGGGAAGATATAATGAATTTATTTTTAGTCTTTTATTTATTTTATTTTTTCATTATTATCATAATAATAATATTAATAATAATAATAATATAATAAATTTTATATATTTAAACATTATATTTTAATTTTGGACTAAAATATCCTATTAATTTCTTTCATCCCAATAATTATAATTTTGTTTACTTAGCCCGCAACATAGTGTGATATTTTTTCCGATTAAAGCAATTTTTCCCCAATCAATAAGTTTTTATTTATTTTTATTTATTGTATTTTTACATTTGCTCTTTTGTTAATGTTTTTAGGTTTTTAAGTCTTTGATTTAATTTCGCTTCCTTATCGTTATTAAAGCAATAATAATATTAATATTAAGAATAATAATAATAATTTTAGTTTTTGTTCTTATGTATTTTTTATTAATATTTTTCGTTTCCTCTCGATTTGTTCAATAATATTTATTGTTTTGACAATGATAATGATAATAATTTAAAAGTTAAGACTTCGATATTACTATTATTATGATTGAGGATGTTGATCTTTTAATTGTATCAAATTTTACATATTAAAATATTATATTTTAATCTCAATAATTATAAATATTATTTATTTCGTTTGCACTATCCCGTAACGCGGGCATGTATCTAATATAATCTAATCGAATGACCAGCTAGTCATGACAAAAGGATCAATTTTCAAAGATTGTATGTGCATTATACCAAATAAAAATGACTATCGTTGACCGTTGAAACCGACCACATGGAAGTTGGAACAACAAATTAAAATGTTGTCGTCTGCATAAAAAAGACCACGTGCAAAACTGCAAAAATTGTAGAACGCACGCCCATTAAAATATAAAACAAAAAACAAAAAGCAGTAGTCCAGAACAAACTCTTTTTTTAGTGGAAGATTACTTTCACTTTTCGTTGCTCGTATCTTCTGTTAATGGATCTCTCTTTCACTCTCAGATTTCGCCCACCTTACCCCTCTCTCTCTCGCCGGAAACTTGACTCTCCGATCATCCATCCGCTAAACAAGTTCCTACCTACCTTTTACCGGCTCGAAACTAATCCAAATGCCAAACCATTTCCAATGTCATCGAGGACCCGGCACTCAACTGTCGTGACCGCTAAGTTGAATAAGCCATTAGATGATGTGAGCGAGGAGCTGAACTTGATTGCTTCGCAAAATTTAGACCATGCCCCAGCTCGCAGAAGGGTTCGATCAGCTTTCATTCAAGTGCAACAGCAGCTTGATCACCCACTTTTCAAGGTTTGCTTGTTCTCTTGATCTGATCACGATCGTAGTACCTGTTTTGATCTTTTTAATCTACATGGTTAATGACTGATGCTATATGTTTTGGGTTTTGATTGGTGGATAGATGACACCTCCGGGGAAGACATACGAGGTAAGCACTGCTGCTCTCCACTAATACCTGTACTATTACTTCTTACTCTATAAGCGAGCATCTCCTTTCTCAATTTGGAATTTCGTTACACATTTGGTTTTTTCTTTTCGATTTTGAAAAGGCACCTTTTCTTTACATGAATATTGATCTTTAATTCAGTTTTCTTATCTGGAAACACAAAACATCATGAACTGGGCTGGATTCACTTTCCATATTGTCCTGTTGAAAAGGGAATAATGAGAAGGAAAAAAAGAAGAAGACATTTTTGGAATTATTCTCGACTGGCTCGGTTGAAATGAATTCATTTAGTCATAGTATCAAACGCAAGTTGAATTGTTTTTAGATGCTAATGTGGTTGTTAATTAAATCTCGGTGATTGTATTATTGAATTTTTTTAGTGGTACGAAAGGAATTCTAGAGGTTTGGAATTTTTTTGCAAGAGATGGATTCCGGAACCTGGAGTTCGAATGAAAGGTGCCGTGTTTTTTAGCCATGGCTACGGGGATACCTGTACCTTCTTCTTTGAAGGTTTGTCACTCTATCTTTTATATGTTCATATAGATTCACTGGCAACATTCTGTATTTGATATATGGAGAGTTTGAAATCTCAGGTATTGCAAAACGAATTGTTGCATCTGGATATGGTGTTTATGCTTTGGACCATCCTGGTTTTGGCCTATCTGAAGGATTGCATGGTTACATACCAAGCTTTGATGAATTAGCTGACAATGTTATTGAACTGTTCACAAAAATAAAAGGTTAGATAAGCATATTGTCATGCAATGGCTATAAAGTTACTGTGATTATTTCTTGTTTTAGGTTTTGATTCACATAAATACCAGGAAGTTATAATTTCTGACCCGTTTTATATCATGATTGGCAGGACGTCCTGAGTTAAGAGGGTTGCCCTGCTTCTTACTCGGGCAGTCCATGGGAGGAGCTGTTGCTCTCAAAGTTCATCTAAAAGAACCACGCGCATGGGATGGCATAATCCTTGTAGCCCCTATGTGTAGAGTAAGCCCATCCTTTCTCCAACTAAAAAGATAATTTTAGCGAGTCCTTTCTTTTTAATGAGCTCATTGGCAATACATTTGCATTTCTGCGTATGTTTAAATATGGGGATTATTTCCAAGCTTCCCTCCCCTTATTTCGCTAGAGAACAAATAGTTGATTGCACTTTGCAAAAAGCAAATCACCTACATTTGGTACCCGATTGAAGAAGTGCATCAGTATGTTGTCAAATTTGGAAAAAGCATATTTATAAATGCCTGGCCAGCTCATATTCTGGAGTGTAGGATACAAATAGATCGTCATAGATTCATGAGCTATGCTCATAAAGTCGTGATTTTCTGTAAGGAATTTCATGTTTGGCAACAGTTTTCAGCTGTCATGGAGGTTAATAGCTTGCTTCAGCAGAGGAAGTTCTAGTCAGACTGTCGAACAGTTTATCATCATTATGACTTACCAAAAACCACTGAATAAGCTCATATGCGGTCCTTTAGATCTGCATACTTATTTTTGAATTTTGCAAAGTGATCTACTGTCACCGCTCTTACCTAGCCTGGTTTAATCATTATCAGAGACGAACAAAGCCTTGCTAAAAAGCTTTGCTTTGGAGGTTTCAACAAGTTTTTGACCAAGCAGCCCTTATCATAATGATTAAAATAGTGCTCAGGAAGGAATTGAACTTTCTGAAAGGTATGGTTTGCGTGATCAACTTTGGCCTGACAATATGGATTAATGGCATCTGATACTGGAAAGTTGACATAAAATACAGCAGATGTAGGCTCTCAAATGTTGTCCGAGTCTTTTGACCAGTGAAAAGAGTGGCGTCTACAATTTGCGCCTGAGTTTGACCATCTGTTTGCTTCTTAAATTTTGCAAATGGGGACACATGATATTGCTATTGCAAATCGGTCACTATAATCTTATAATCACTTAGGCGAGGTAGGATTATCATCACTCTCCATAAACAGACACGTGGATTAATATTTGTTTGCTCTTTCTGGGTTGACTTCACTGGGTTCTTATGGAACTTACAAGCATGACTATTTTATCTGCGGAAAGCTACTCATGATTACTTGAAAATCTTCTAACCTCAAGTTCTTGCCAAGATTGCAGAGGATGTTCAGCCTCCAGCACCAGTTCTTAAGGCATTAATTCTTCTCTCTAAAGTTATGCCAAAAGCAAAGCTCTTGCCACAGAAAGATCTAGCAGCACTTTGCTTCAGAGACCTGAAGAAAAGAAAAATGGTAACAGAAAAATCCTAACATCTGCAACATTCCCTCTTCAACTTGTTTTCTCTCTTACAACATTTAAGAACTCAAGTGTTGTCCATAAAAGATCTGAAAATCAATGAGCGAGTGAATGAATCACATTCACTCGAATAAGTCAAAAACTTCTTCGTGGAATTTTCTGGTAGATGTAATTGTGTGTTTTAAATTTCAAATGTTCAGTATTCCCAAGAGATGTTTTCACAGAAAGAAAAAAACTTCATCTTTTTTTATTTCTATTTCAGGCCGACTATAATGTTGTCTGTTACAACGACCAAATGCGATTGAAAACTGCTGTGGAGCTCCTAAATGCTACCAAGGATATTGAGAAACAAGTGGAAAAGGTTGGGTTTTTAGTCTTATAGTACTTTCATGATTCCTTCATCTATCTTTGTTACCTCAACAACGCAATGAGTGCTTTTGATGCTACACACAAACACGTAAATATCAAGATAAGTATACTGATTCACTCATGTTGCAGGTTTCATCCCCATTATTGATTCTTCATGGAGCTGCTGATAAGGTGACAGATCCTTTAGTGAGCCAATTTCTCTATCAGAAGGCCTCTAGCAAAGACAAAACGCTAAAGCTCTATGAAGGGGCCTATCACAGCATTCTTGAAGGGGAGCCTGATACCAAAATTTTTGCAATCTTTGATGATATTATTGCATGGCTTGATTCCAGATGCTCAGCTAAGTAAAATATTTTTTTCTATGCTACAGTTCTCTACGCAATTTCATCGCTGTGTCTCTGGCTATTGTGATAGTCACCCGTTCCTACAAATTTTTCAAATAATGCTATTTTTTAGGAGGAGCTGGAAACCAAGAAAAATCTCAGTTCAGTCAATTGTGTTTGTTCATTGAGAATTACAAGGTAGAATGGCAGATTGCTAAGTTGGTACTTCAAATGATGTTCATAGATTGCTTTAGCATAACACACAAAAGATGTTCAAATAAAACTGGCTGTAATCAAAACTTAAAAAGATCATTCACCTTCTGGATTATCGTAATCGTATTGGCTTCATCTTAATAGCACACGCAGAACAACTTTCTGAGGTTATGAGCCATTTTTATTCGATGCGTTGCGAAATGGTGGAATCTCAATGTCTCTGCAGATCCTTGCAGGGTTAGTGATGGCTGCCGCTCCAAAATCATGCCATTTATTATTATATATAAATCAGCCGTAGAGGAGAGGGTCCCTAACGTTCTTCTCTTCAGGCGCAAACAGAGCAGCGCAGACCCGTCGTAAATAACTGTGTTCTCAGAATTGACAACACAGCACACGCCTCTAAAACTTTTGGGCTCGACGAGCTGTTGCGATACCGACATTTACAAACATCAATTCCTTTAGATTACCAAATTTATAATTTTATGAAAGTTTTATCTAGTTTATCTGAACTTAATGGTCCACCCCATATTTCTAGAATGCGATCTCGTTTGTTTGCGCGGCGGTAAAATGCTTTTTGTTAAAATTTGATTTTTTTTTTGTTTTAAATTATGTTTTTAGTGTTTTTAAACTATTCTGATGTGTTGATGTAAAAAAATAAAATTTTAAAAATAAAACAATAATATATATTAATATATTTTCAGGCAAAAGAAATTTTTAAAAATTAACAGCTATCACAATATTAACTATCCTGGCATAGATGCTGACTTTTTTTTGGTAAACAAGTATTTGGCTCAGGCTAAGAGCTTTATAATAAAATAAAATTAATTATAAAAAAATGAAAATAAATAATATATAAATCCTTTTCTCTTAAAAAAGTAACCAAGATTTTAATATAACTTGATAAATTTTGCTACAGGATAAATAGGGTGATCATCACCTTAGCCTCGCTATGACGGTGTAAATTCAATTTGATCCAGATTTCAAGAATATGGAGATATTTCATACTCGTTTGGGTTAATTGCCTGTTATTTGGTTTTATTCTGTATGGGATTTGATATTTTTTTAGGGGCAGGGATGTTCTACATTATCTGCAGATAAATACTAAGCACCAAACACTTGAAATGGAAAGCTATTAATTTCACATGGCTAACCCTTTCAAAATGGTGGTAGAAACCACTCCGTCAAAGTCCATCAAGTTGTTCCATTGCGGCGAATAAAAGGTTTGCTGAAGGGGCTCTCTCTAGAGGCCAGTACTGCTAGACAGAAATACCAGCCACCTCTAACTGGGTTCCAATATTAAATTAAAAAAATATAGGATGGGTTTCACATGGCGAGATACTTGGAATACCCAGAGGAGAAGACCTGTTAAATGCCGCGACTGTTCAACTAATGTACAGAACCAAGAGCATGATTTAGCCAATCTGGGCTTTTATTGTGAAATAATTGAACTCATCTTTTCTACTTGTTTGCTTTCAATCTTCATCATGGATTTCATTTTTAAAATCTCTTCCTGTCGCTCATGTGGTTAGACTTGCCATTCTTAAAACAATACTCTTCAGCCATGGATTTTGCTCGTAGCCACCAAATCAATAATGCACATCTTGCTTTGAATAGAAACCCTATTTTGAACGCTATTAGCATGATAGCTTTAAAGCCCGCCACATAAACATATGGTCAGTCTTTAGAAACCAAGATTTGGCTTCTTCAATGAAGGAGGAGAATGTTGGATCATTAATCCAATGTTGGGTTTATATGAGGATAATTATGTGTTTGTGGACTATCAAATAAAATGAATCCTAATTAAAAATGATATGCAAAGTATTTTTAGGCAATTGAGTTTTTGGTGTATCTAATAGGGTGTTGATCTTTAATGTGTAAAGATTAAAAGGTTATTTTAATTTTAGTGATGTGCTAAAATAGAAATACCGGAATGCCAGAAGGCATGAATATCAAAATAGACTTAATTTGATGTACTCAAGCTATTGTGTTTAGTGTTGGCTAGTAATGTGTTTGTTGTTGCTTCTGTTTTTATACAATGAAAGAAAGACAACTGCTACCTTCTTCAAGGTGTTGTGAGTGATTTGTAAGTTGTTGCTTGCATAAGTATTCTGCATTATGATTTATTTCCTTAAAAAATAAAATGTTGTTTAGTTCTTTCATTTTTTTTTTAAGTTTTTCTAAGTTTTAATACCAATCATTGAAAAAGAGTATTTAATTTTCCAAGTCTTTATTATTTGATATTCAACACTTTGGAAAATTTAATTAACTGGCAGCCCGTCGGCTGCCAGTGTATGGAATATATATATCTAACCAGGGCTGGTAAAGACAAATTGATTGGCAGCCAACGAGCTGCCAATGTAATATAATTGAAACTGGTAGTGTAAAATTAAAAAAAACCAGCGCTGGCCTTGAAGAACATAAAACTGGTAGCCCGTAGGTTGACAGTGTTAGGAAATAGCCAGCGTTGGTAAGCCAGCGCTGGTGAAGGAATTCACTTGCCGGTGTAAGGAAATCCCAGTGTTTGTAAAAAAAAATAATATTGAAACGATAAGGTGGCAGCCGCAATGCATAAATTCAATTATTTGCAGGGGCTGCAAGCCGATGACACAAGTTGTAACAGCTACACCATTCTCCAGGGCCTATGGCAGTAATTCTTTTGGGTTTTGGCCTATGCACTTTGACCCACATCAAATAAATGGGAGTTGTTGGCTTTAGGCCTACATTAAATATTTTGTATAAATTCTAGCCCACAATTAGATTGTCAGAAAGACACTTGGTCTCTGGATGAGCTCATTTCACACTGTGTTCAGGAAGAGAAAAGGCTTAAACAAGATAGGACAAAGAGTGCCCACTTAGCTTCTGCCTTTAAAGACAAGGGAATGAAAAGAAAGAACACTAAGGAAGCTGCAAGTACAGTCTTAAAAGAAACAATTAACGAAATCAAATGATTCGATCAGTACTAGTTGTTTCTTTTGTGGTGCTGAAGGGCATAAAAAGAAGCAATGCATCAACTATCACGCTTGGCGTGCTAAGAAATGTATGCTTCTTGTTTTGTTTTGTTCTGAAGTTAATTTAACTTCAATACCTAGACACACATGGTGGTTAGATTCTGGTGCAACAACTCACATCAGTGTGTCTATGCAGAGTTACTTGAGTTGCCGAAAGCCAAATGACGTTGAAAGATACATCTATGTAGGCGATGACAAGACGGTTCAAATTGAGGCAATTGAAAAATTTAGATTATTGTTATAGACAGAATTTGATTTCTATTTCTACTTTGGACAAATTCAACTACTTTTGTTCATTTAGGAATGGAAAATTTAGTTTGTTTTATGATTCCAAATTATCTACTTTCGGTTCTTTATCTGGTTACAATAATCTTTATTTGATTGATACCATTGCTTCATTTAATGAATCCCTGCAATTATGTACATGCCCTGCAATTATGTACATGAGGTACCAAGAGAAAATTACCTAGCGAGAATTCAGGTGTATTATGGCACACAAGATTAGGTCATATCTCTAAAAAGAGAATAGAGAGACTTGTGTCAGATGAAATTCTCGATCCCTACAATTAACACAAATTTTGATATTTGTGTTAATTGTATTAAAGGCAAACAAACCAATATAAAGAGATTTGTAGTCAACAAGACTATGAACACCTTAGAACTCGTACATACGAATATTTATGGGTCATTTTCTACGGTCACTTAGAATGATCAACAATATTTCATAACATTCATAGATCATTTTTCCAGATATGGCTATGTATATCTCATAAGTAAAAAATCACAATCACTGGATGTGTTCAAAAGTTATAAAGCTGAAGTTGAAAATCAATTTAAAAATAAATTCTCGGATATCAAAAGGCTTAAAACATGATTCTGCTTTGGTCCATAAAATGGCTAGGAGGGAAAAGGAAAGGAAAGTTTTCTTTGCAAGGTCGGACTTGTACCAGAGGAACCTGTTTCTTGTGGTAGATAATGATTACAAGCCCATTTCCACTTAGCAATATCAAAATCTATTAAGTATATTTTCCTGATGAATTATTTGTGTTTTCTAATTTGCTCCTAAAACTTCTTTCCATAAAATACTATCAAGGAAAGAAACTGAATTAACCTTCATACTTGGCAAAAAGATCTGAATAATACATAAACTTGGGAAATCGTCATCGCAACGTCAAGTTTAAGTAGAGTTTTTGGTATTTGCTACTATATTTACTATTGTTGAGTTGCCTCTCATTTATTTATGAAAAATCATACCACAATTTTGATATTTCTAGCATCATCTTCTAAAAATCAGAAAAAGGAAAGGAAAAGGAAAAAGAAAAAGAAAAAGAAAAAGAAAAAGAAAATACCAAATCTTATCTCGCTCAGACATTAAATCATCATTCGATCAAGACTTTAAAAAAAAGTGGTACAATCCATTTATCGTTTCCTTTGTTGTTAATAACATTCTTGTTTTCTCTTCTATCTTTTGTTTATAGGCTACTCCTAAATATGACACAACATTAATGAAAGGTTGGCTTTTATACCTAGTCACAATCATTTGACTTTAAGGCTTTAACCTTTGTCCCAATTAACCCCTTTTTCTGAGAATCCAGGGCCTAGATTCCTTAAAAAAGGAGGAAACCCACACGATAATTCTTCCCTACTGATTAATTCGAGGACATTATAAGCTCATTCATCTTTTACAAAATTCTAACTCCTCAATCACATGTTTGGTATAGAATTCTAACTTCACCTCAGTATATTTGATCTAAAGTGGAAAGCAGGGTGATGGTTGAGAGTTTAACTATCACAATATAACACAAACTTGAATGCAATATTTAGAATCCATATTGAATTTTGATAGTTTAAGCTTGTAATCCTTATAAATTTAAGAATAATAAATTTAGAATTTTAAAAGCGTTGAATATCAATTAATAAAGGCTTGGAAAATTAAATACTTTTTTTCAATGATTGGTATCAAAACTTAGAAAAACTTAAAAAAATGAAAGAACTAAACAACATTTTATTTTTTAAGAAAATAAATCACAATGCAGAATACTTCTGCAAGCAACAACAACTTCCAAATCACTCACAACACCTTGAAGAAGGTAGCAGTTGTCTTCCTTTCATTATATAAAAATAGGAGCAACATCAAACACATTACTAGCCAACACTAAACACAGTAGCACATCAAATTAGGTCTATTTTTACAAAAGAAGGATAACTTTATAACATATCGACAATATGTGTTTTTCAAGATAGTAACAACTTTAGTAAAAAAAAGCCTTCATTCTTTATACATAGTCTCAAGTAGCTTTTTTCTAACAAAATTGATCTTAGTAAAGGGAAATGAAAGATCTTAAATGAGGTAGTGTACTTGGGATCAACAAGATGAAAGAACTACCAAAATTAATTCATTATTTATCAACAAACAAAAATAGACTTTAATCTACCTAATATATTATAATCGAGGAAATAAAGTTTAGTGTAGTGAGCAATGAAATTGAAAACTGCAATTTAACCAACAAAATGTATCATCGAAAAAACAAAAAAAAATGATAACCGTTATTTTCAAACAAGGTATTGAACACCTGTCTTGGCAATATGTATAGAGGTAATATAGTAATTAAGGCGCATCGACCGAGGATCGGAGGTAATATAGCCGGCTGCTGCTTTTGCAGCCTACACCGCCATGCCTTTGCATGGGGTCTCTCATATTTCTGTATATTGACAGTTATACGCAACTTTTTTAGTGTAGTCTTGGCTCTCTCTCTCTCTCTATTATACATACAGCTAAACCATAACGCGGAAATACTGTTCACTTTTTTTAACAATTCAGATACTATTTATATATTCTTCCACAAATAAAAACAAAGAAACCCATGTAGCATATTGGCAAAGCCCATACACATGGGAGGAGAGGGGAGGCGCTTGGCAGGGTTCGACTGTTTTTTTAACTTTTTCATTTTTTCATTTTTTTAATTTTTCTTTTCTTTTCATTTTTTTTCACTTTTTTTTTCATTTTTATTTATTTTGATTGTTTTTTATTTTTATTTTTTTGATTTTTACTTTTTTTTCTTTTTTTTCACTTATGTTTTTTTCTTTTTTTATTGATTTTGATGTTTTTATATTTATTTTGTTTTTGTTTTTTTCACTTATATTTTTTAAAAAAAAACAATTTATTGACATTTTTTTATTGAATTGTTTCCAATTATTAACTCAACAAGAATAATAATATTAGTTTTTTTCCTTGCTTTCTTTTTATCATAATAATTTAATAATTTTTATTGTTTTATTTCTGAATAAAAATCATTTTCAATAACAACCTCAACCACCTGCTCAATTTTTGAGCCATAAAGTTATCACCAATTTTTATTATTTACACTGTTATTAAGATTTTTTTATATTTATATTTGAATTTGTGGTGATGATCACTTGAAAATTTATATTTATTATTTTTTCTCTTTGTTGTTCTTTAAATTCTTTTTATTTATCCTTCAAGTCAAATAATTCTTTTAAATCTAATTATATTTATTTTGTTTTGTCATTTATTTAGTTTTTTAATTGCTTTTTTGTTAATATTGTTAGCTGTTGAAATTTCTAATTATTATAGATAAGACATTCAAAATAATGATAATGATTATTTGTAAGTTTTGTTTTTTTCTTATAGATATGTGAAACTAATTATATATTTTGATATTTATTTAATATTAGCGCCTTGAAATATATATATTACTAATTAAAATAATAAAATACAATATATATACAAGCAATTAATTTTCTACATAGATAAAAAAAAACTTGTCGCATCGCCAATTATTTAGTTAATTATAGATAATAGGAGTAAATATTTTTTCTCAAATTGCTGGAGTTCGAGTCCCCCCTGCCACCCAAAATGATTTTTGAGTAAAGAACAATGTTTTCTATTGTTAATAAGTGTTTGACATATTTTTTTCAGTCATTTTTTCGATAACTGGGGTGTTCGGGTCAGCTTATGCACATCACAATAAATCTCTGAACTTTATTTTTTTTTGCAAATGTTTTTAATACTTGAAAATGTTTTTTCCTCTTTTTTTTCAGGCTTTTTTTTATATACTCAAGGTGTCTGGGTTAGTTTACACGCACCATAATTTTTCTCACATATATATTTTTTATAACCGGGGTAGGTTACACGTGTCACGAATAATCCTTTGACATTTTTTTTTCAACTTATATTTTTTTTTATAACTAGAATGTGCAAACTAGCTTACGTGCAACATGAGTATTATTTTATACATAGCCAAAGGATATCACAATTTCAAACAGTAATAAACAGTGATTTGAAATGTGGTTTTTGTTTTGCATTACTATTTTAAAAAATTAATTGAAATATGATTTTGGTGAGATATGACAAGAGTGTTTGGTAATGCGTTTGAAAATTGCTTTTGAACAAATTTTAATTTTTTTTCAATTTTCAATTAAAAAAAGTGTTTCTACATGATTTTGATGTGCTAATGTCAAAAATAATTTTTAAAAAATTAAAAAAAATTACAACATGTTAAAAATCAATTATTTTTCTACATATAAAAAGTCCAGATAGCGGGCAAATCAGCTCGTATATATATCACAGAGACGCACCGCCCGGTCCCCTCTCTGGTGTTTTTGATCCCGAGATATATTCGAGGAAGGACGGGACTGGAGGTTGACAAAGATCCTATGGGAGTGAAAGAGATTTTCAGTGGGTAAACAGTTGGTGTTTCTACGGCCTCTTCGTTGTGGCGCAGTGAAGTGGCTCAATTAATGATTTGAAATGTCGAAGAAGAGTGGTTTCTGATTAAAAGCTCAGTGTCTTGTTCTAGCCGTTTGATTAATACCATGCCATTCTGGTAATTAATTAATGTCTTGCTGATCTCTAATAATTTTGGGGAAATGCTCGAGTAATCGAGGGTAGTCATCTACTAATTCATCGAGTTCCTTTAATTATGTACTAGTTGATGACTCTTCTTTCTGGCTAGGTACTCTTACTACTATATATTCTATCACATGGCAGCACTACTTTTCTTATCATATACTCTTGGTGTACCAAAATATCTTTATCTTCTTGAGATGTCACATTGATTGGTAGATTAATTGAAGGATAAAATAAAAATTTGTACACCACATTTATTTAAAACAAATCAATTAAGAAATACCGTCAAAATTGTATGCTATTGGATTTGAAATGTCAAAATTAGATCATGATTTTGGAGCATTTTCGGTGTGCATAAACCATAAATAGTCTTTATATTTTCTCATCACAAATGCGGACGTGCTCCTCAATAATTAGTTAAATATGTTGAAAAATGCTAGCCAGAATATATGTGTCTGTGTGTGTGTTCGTGAATTTAAAGAAAGATTGCTTCAATAACATTTTGTTTTTATTTTCTTTGGCTAAAATAAGTAACATGTGTTGAATAGTACATTTTCATGCTCGTACATATTTCATTTTCTAACGAGTAATGCGTTTATTTATTCTTATTAATTTCTTATTAACTCAACAAAATATGTGCCTTTTAATATACCTGCTAATGAATTCAAAAAAGCATGCCTCGATCACTTAATTGAAAACCTATTATTATTATTATTATTATTAATAATAATAATAATAATAATAATAATAATAATAATAATAATCGTAAAAGACATGATTTAACATAAGCGACCGAATTCCAATGTTGAAAAAATATAAGAAAACAACAATAAATCATTAAAAGATAAATTGTGGAAAGAAATGGCGGTTGCTTCATTATCAGGAGATGAAGGTTTCTATGTTATTGTGATTGTTTATATAGTTGAGGTTTAAAAAAAACTAGTTTCATGAAAATTATTTTTAGTTGCGGTTCATAATTGAAATTGAAGTATTTGATCAAAATTGTGGTTGGGGTTAAGGTTGAATAGAAAACAATTTAGTATGTTTAGCTACCATGTCTTTCATGTTGTTGTCAACTAGTGAAATTTTAAAATTAGTTTTCAAATGTATTTCCTTTAAAATAATTTTTGAAAGGCAAATATAAATAAATCAAACACTTAATAATATGTTCAGTATTGTGATGCATGATGATTTATAATATTATTTCTTTAAAACAAAATATACAAGTGAAATGTATTTTTAAAACACAAAAAAATGATTACTCTTCTAAATATTAATTTAAAGTTAATTTATCTTGAATTTTTATTATGCTTGTTAAATTAATATTTTAATTTTTTATATATATACACACACACAATTAATTATATATAAACAGCACAACTCCGAAACAACATGTCAAAACGCTACGAAACCGAAACGTTTCGCTCCAATATAAAAAACGGAACCACAACCAGAACACAACCGAAAACAATTTTACTTCAAATATCTAGTACACCGACCGAATTAGAATTAAAAGCAAATAAAAAAAAAGATTCGATTGCCCTGGTTCCCTTCTCTTTTCATCTCTTGATGATTTATATACAGTATACACTTACAGTTATCCCAAATCAGGAAAATAAATCAGCGTCCGTGATTGCTTAGTGTATATTTTAGCTGGGTCTAGCTAGCAGCTAGCTAACAATTTTAGGTTTAGCTGGTGCAGCCTGGGGCCACGATGTTAGCACCCCGAGTTGACATATTCATATCACTTTGTGCGAGGGCCTAAAGAAGTGGCCAGTTACAATCCAGCAGAACCTCTTAATTGCTGTGGTAGTCTGGACATATATCCAAGGGTTAGCAGGGTTAGGGTTTGCTCTAATAAAAACCTGTCTCTCTATGGCTTCCAGTATTTCATGTTCTCTGCCAATTAGATTGCTGATACGGGTAAAGTAAAGCACCCATCCTACTCAATCATCATCTATCACTCAGAAAACTGGCATCGTTAAGCAACTGAAACTCCTCATTTTATTGAACAATTCAAGTGAAACATTTGGCTGAAACCGAGATCTTCTTTTGAGGCTCCCCGCGCAGGCATGCAGCTGCATTAATTGGCTCAGAATGTGTTGATGGCTTTTTAACTCCTAGAGAATTCTTAATTGCACATGAATGAGAATTCTTAACTACACATGAATAGTCAAATTGTTAATTTCTTTTCTGTTTAAAAACCGAAACAAAAAGATATTGTTTTCGTTTCAATTTTAATTACAGTCGCATTACGGAAATTCCAGTTGAACGCTCTCGGTTTCGTTCGGGTTCAAAATTTATTTTTAAAAATTATTTTTGATATCTATACATCAAAATAATTTAAAAACACCAAAAATTTTCAATTTTTAATTTTAATTATGATTGTTAAATTAATATTTTAGTTTTTTCATATATATATATATATATATATATAAATATAAAAAGAGATGATGACATCGAAATGGCATGTTGACAATTATTGTCAAAGGTGATCAGATCAATTGAACGGGGGGAGACGATCGACAATGAATACTAGAGATTAAAAGTGTCTAATCCAGGTTGCCAAAGCTTGATGTATATTACGCTCTGGCTACTGTAATCAATCCTCTCTGGAAATTACCCGGCCCCAACTCCTTCTGTATTACTTGAAAAACTACTCTAAAAGCCAATCAATTGCTATATCCATTTGTCCAAGGCTATACCCATAAGTTACCCCCAGTAAACTTTTTCTGATATTTGAATCGTTAGCCGATCGAGAACGAAGCTTATCTATGTAAGAGTTAAATTTAAGCTTCGACCAAAACACTTGAACCCTACCTTGATGTGAACGGTTTATTCAAAGATCCATAGATATTACTTTTGTCTTAATTTGTTTCGTCATCAAAGATCCACAGAGGAAACTGGAAGAGAGAGGAAGGATTCATTAGCAGTAGTGAAATATATATATATATATGTGCTAATAAAAAGAATACGCGCCAATAATAGCAGGAAAGAGATTGACTGCATGCTCTCACCGATCGACTTTTCTTGACAGATATTTTATTGTTTCAGCAATCAAGAGAGGGTGAGCGAAACTCGAGCCATAAATATACTATGTCCATGTCATTGCCCGTATTGTGCGAGCTATGGTTTAACCATAAATGCCTCAAGCAACCACAAGATACCAATTTTGGTTTCTTGTGGTGTGCATAGATATATCGCTGTATGTGTATAAATGTGGTTTTGAGTGTGGGAGAGAAGGGATTAAATAACCCTCACCTTCTCACTCCTTTTTCGGACAATATCTATTCTGAGGAGGGCCACAAATAAAACAAGAAACGGCAAAAGAAATGGAAAGTAAAAAAAATAATAAGCAGTAAAGTATTTATTGCCATGCAAAATCAGGAGGGGGTTAGGCACTTCTTAAGTTCAAATCGAACTCCCTGTCCCACACCTCACAAGCTATATAGCTAGCCTCCACTCCCTCTCTTTCCCGGTTGGTTTGTACAATTACACCAACACCAGCACAGGCCCCATCCGAACCCCACAGCTCCAAGCCAAACTAGCTGAGTGTATCCATGAGCTCAAAAAGCTGCCTCAATCTCTGTATATAAACCAAAAACTTCTCTCCTCGTTTGCATGGCCCCATTCGTCAGTTTGTTAAGTCCCTCTCTTTATCTCTCTCTATGGATACCGTGCCGAGGCAGATCGATATGCTTCGTTCAATACTACCTAGCTAGTCTACCATATCCCACAAAAGTAGAGCAAAACAAAACAAAGAAAAACAAAAACAATCCTTAGAAACCATCTTGAAACCGATTGATCGGTGAAGGATGATCGAAACGCTGCAGCTGTCTTCCTGCTGCATGGTTCCTTCCCCAATTCAAACCTTCTTCCTGATTGCTCAGTGGTCCATCGCTACCACTTCCTTCCGTGATACGGTTTGAACCACGTCCGAACGCACCATGACCTATCGGTGCACCAATGCAAGTGTAATTGGATTCTGAGCCACCCATGCTGTAGTTCATGTTCTTACGGGAAGGGTATGTTTGTGAAGTGTTGCTGAGTACATGTCCAATGTAGTAATCGTTCATGGGCTGTTGAGGATACTGTGAGTTATAAGCTGGGGGGCGAGAAGGAGGTGTGGATAGATATGATTGGTGAGGATGTTGTGCTGGTGGTGCTGGTAAGAGAGTTGATGAAGAGACAGAGAACAGTCTTGGCGGGTACACAGATCTAAATGGATCTCCAACATTGTTGCCTGCTGGAATGTAGCTCCCTGTTCCCATCGGATGGCAGCTGCTAAGAATATTAGTTAGGAGAATCTGGTTTCTTAGCTTCTTGTTTGGAACCAATTCTATGATGAACTTGATGTCAACTAATTTAAGTAGAATGAATCTATTTAATTTGGTAAGAATTTTTTTCGTTTGAAATGAGTTTTAAAATTGTGGAATTAATTCGTCCAACTTGTCTTCGTTTCTAAAAAACCACATTCTAAGCATAACTGTGAGAGAGAGGAAAGCAGAAGGGTGTCGGTGAGGCTTGTTTTGAATGGGTCAATTCGAAAGCAAACCACACCCTTTTTAATGATTTAAAAATATCAGAAGAAGAAGAACTTTGTAACTATTGAAATTAAACAGAAATATAATGATTGGAATCAAATAATGTTCATGACCTTAATTTGGTGCAAAACAGCAAGATGTGAAGTCAAATATAAGTGTTCTTTTTTGCTGCTATGAAATCAAAATGGGTATGCCTTATTTTTTTGTGGAACAAAACAGGTGGGGGATCTTTGAATCGCTGATCGCATGAAATAAAACAATGTAGGTCGTAGGAATCTTCTAAAAGTACATAAAATTAGAAACCTTTCTAGTTCAAAACAGTATCTGATTCATTTGATTTTTTGCTTTTCCTTCCCCATTTGTAAGATGTGAAAGACAAGAAGTACGGATGGAGTGATCATAGAAACCCCATGAAGAAAGTATGGAGTAATGGAGGAGATAAGACGAGAAAGAAGCAAAGGTGGATAAAGATACATAGTTACGTACCCTGGATGACCCCCAGGGGCGGCTAAGCTATCACTGTTGAACACCAGTTGGCGAGCCCGGATCAACGTTTCTGTCTCCCTCTCTGACCAACCAGCGACACAAATCAAATCAATCAAGGTATTAAAAAACCAAAAACACGCAACAATTTCAACAACACATCAACTTAGTTTTCCTCAAGATTGACACGACCACGCTATACTATTAATTTTCATGGCAAATCTTTCTCTCTAGTTAAAAAAATATAAGTATTGTGTTTTGACGTATCTGATTAATACATGTTGAAAGAAGGTGAAGAAAGAGATGACATGACTTTGCCTTGTCTGTGTCGGTTCATGTGCCCTCCAAGAGCCTGAGATTTGCAGAACTTGAGTGAACAAAACCTACATTCATAGACCTTATCACACTCTTCTTTCCCATTCTTAGCGCCGCTTTTCTTTTTTCCGTAGCCTGCAAAAAAAATAGCAGCCAGTTAGTGTCAAAAGCCGAGCCCTGGTTACCGATCTCTTCTCTAAACCCTCGTTTTTGTTTCATCTCCTCTTCTTTAATATATCATCAATTGAGGCTTCATGATGCCAAATACTATGATTTTTTTGATAGAAAAAACAATGGGTGAAGTGAGGAAAGAATGAATTTTGCCCTCATTCATTTTCTCCTCGATATCATGGTGATCTTCCATCTTTTCTTTTCTTTTTTTATTTTGATTGGTCTTTTATCTAAAATGAAAAGGAGAAGGACAGGAAGGGATAGATTATGTATTCATATTTCTGTGATAGATAGATAGATGTGCATACCAGGGGAGGAGCCTTCATCAAGGACTTGCTTACCATCTCTAGAGCAATCTTCAGGCAAGTTGTTGAGGTCTAATGGGTTATTCTCGTGTCTCCTGGAAAAACAAATTAAAAAGCAAAAGACAAACAGAAGAGTTAAACGGAGTGTCGATGAAGAAGAGAAGACTGAGCTGGTAAGGGAGAAGATAAGAGAAGGAGGTGTGAGTGGAAGGGGTTTGCGCGGGGATGACCTACATGGTACCGACAGAGAAAGACAGGGGGGGGAATGAGGTATACACTCTTTTCAGATGGGAAGATAACTAAGGCTTTATAAAATGACGACTTCAGTTTAAGACTGCAATAACGAGGCTAGCTGAGTTGAGGGGGGAAATGAGCTTCGAAAGCTCTCAGTCTCTCTGCCAAATTAAACCCCTGAACTCGTCTTCTTCTCCTTCTTTCTAATTGAAATTAAGAGCAACAAGGGACAGTGTGGTCTCGTGACTTTAAAAGGGGGAGAGGGTAAGGCAGACGTGGTCGTGTCATTTTGTAGGATCGAGAGAGAGAGAGAGGAGTGAGAGGGACGTTGCCTTAGTTTTTCCTTACCGGAGGAGGCTATGTCTGTTACCCTAGCTAGAACAACTAGTACCAAATTCGATGTTTTATGTTTACGAAAAAGATTTAGCATAAGAAATGGCGATCGATCATCAGTGTCCTTAATTTGCTTGTCTTCCATCACTAATTATATATTAAAGCTAAGCTATGGAAGATGACAATTATACCTTGAGCGCGCGCAGTGAAGACAAGCCTTGCCCTCCAAATATGCTGCTCCTGCTCATTACGTTGTGAGAAGGGCAGGGTTCAAGTCTATGGTCCCCATTGAAGCTTAAGGCTTCTGGGGCATCATAGGCTTACTATGGATCATGGAAGTGTTACTATCAAAATCTAATTATTAGGGCTTTGTGATCTAAGTTGGGATCTATATGGTCTCAGCCACATATAAAGTATTGTCTTATTCTTTGGAAACTCAAGTTGCTGATTTACAGTCCCTTTCAACCAATCTGAAATAACAAAAGCTTAGCAGTATTGGTTTCTCCTCTCTCTCTCTCTCTCTCTCTGTGTGTTCTTACCGTACGACGTACGGAGATTGAAACTAGCTTTGCCAAGTTGACAGTGAACAGTGTTTGATTATATGATGAATGCTCTATCGATGCACACAAACAGACCATATAGCTTGCCAATCTAGGCTACCCTGCCTCACCTGTGTTCCTCTTGAAAAGAATAGCTCAAAGCAACATGGAACCCGATGGTGTTTCAAGAGACAAGTTAATAGATAGCAGGTGCGTGCATGGTTCACATGGACCACTATAATTTGGTCTTGACTTGATGGCAATATTGATTATGATAGGAAAACACTATTTGGATGTAAATCTTTTTTTCCATTTGCATGACACGGTGGGTGAAGCTCATGTTTGCCCAAACATCTGAAAGTTTTCTTGTTGATGTTTCAATTCTTAATCACAAGTACTGGCCCATTCCTTCATACGTGTCCATTAGCAAAACCGACCAGCATTTTATCACATAATTTTGTCAAATCTTTCAAATTTACTCACTACTAAAATTAAGGTGAATTTGTAACGAAAATATCTGTTGCAAATAAATAAATATGTTGTATGTATTTGCAATGGAATTTGCAACGGATATGTTCCGTTGCAAAACCCGGACTGCAAATTAATAGTGAGTAAATTTGCAAATGATGTCTTTGCAAATATGTATTTGCAAAACCGGGATTTGCAACAGATGCCATTGCAAATAAGTACTTAGTTCCCGCAATGATGAACTCTCTATTTTCGTTCGAATTTTGGAAATGAATACAAATAAGGCAATTAAACTAGCTGAGGGGCAGCAAAACTAGATGGTACGTGGCTAAAGAAGTTGTTGCTCAAATTCTGTGATGTTTATACATCAAGTATTAATTTGTTTATTTGATCGTTTCATTCATGAGTTAAGTTTGAATCCTGATAAATCCCGTTCCTCGAATTACAATTTACTAAGAAAATAATACAGTCTGAAACCCTTTCAACTCATCGATCGATAAACCAAAAAAACACAATTCTTGAAAGATTAAGGCCAATTCGTCCTAGCTCCTGAAGTTTCAGTTAACAACAAGTCATTCCCTGACTTGAATTCTTTTACCCATTAATATTAATTGTCGACCTGTAAAATATATTCTTTTATTGAATTTAATATTTAAATGGGAAGGGGAAAAAAACCCTGAGTATAATACGCTTAAGATGTTTTAAAATAAACAGATTTTATATTATTTAATTTGTATCTCTTATTATGTTCCAATTATTAATTAACCTGCAATTTGATAAACAAATTAAGTCTTCATTAAATTCATTTATAAGCTCATCGATCAATCTAAACATGTTGATGAACGTGCTGAACTTAATTTAGTCAAGCTTAAACAGTGTTTGAGCTTCATCCTTTAGAGTTATCACATACACAAGCAATGCTTAAACCTTAGTAAGACTAAGACAGCTTAGCTTGAACACATCAATTAATTTCTCATGGAAATAAATTTTGAATGTGTATGAAATATGATCAAGATACGTGGAGATACAAACGTGGGAGGGATTAAAGTTGTAATCTGTTTGAGATCCAGATATGATTTTAAGCTTATGAGATTGAAAAATTGTCCAGTGATTTCGAGCATTCTTGTTTCTATTCATAGATTCTAAACCATGTCTTTATGCGCTTTTGGATCCGATAGCCTTCCTGGGGTTCTCCCCCTCTGTTGATGAGGGCCCAACTGGCCCGCTTACAAAATTTATCGAGATGGTCATTCAAAATCTTCCTTAAATTAAACCTGCCACAAGTATCCTTTCTTTTCTTTTCTTTTTTACACGAAGTACAGTATTTTGTTTTTATTACAAATTAAGAAAATGTATATACAAATAGGCTGATGTGGGTGCACAAGTGTGGTTCACCTAAAGGATCCTTCGCTTGTTTAATAGCTAGGATTTCAGCATTCTCATGTAGACTCGTCAAATATAAAACAAATATCATAATTACTATATTTTATTAGATCTTAATAATAAAAGCATTCTCAAACTAGTTTTAACATGCTTCTTAGTTGGGTTTTAATTAAACAAACCATGCATTCTCGTAATTAAACTAGTCATTTATCATGGCTGAAATTATATTTTTTTCAACGTAATTCCTCTTTATGAAACCCTGATCCTATCCCCATTCTCCCCTTCATCTACTGCCACCCCAATTCGATCACCGTCTTCCGATCCTCTCCAACCCGAACCCAAAAGCATACCCATAGAGGATTGCAGACTTTGCTATAAGTTGATTTCTTCCTATGCTTTCTCGTTGTGAAATCCCAAGTTCTCCACTCCTCTTAACAAGAAAAATATATCGCAATGCCCAAAGCAAAAACTCAGGGTATCAACTTTACTCTGATAGATTTGACTCTTGTAAACACGACCATTGAGAGCTTGAATGAGATGGGCTCTCTCTCAATTTTATTGAGGCTGTATTTAACGGGAGAAAATCCAGATCAAGAACATATATACAAAGTAAAAAAAATTAAGAGGGGTATGGAGCACCCACTTATCAATTATAATTTTGAGTGGAAGTAAAAATTATGTCATGCGGGCAGGTAATGACGACAAGGAAAAAGCGGATGTGGAGGTGAGAGAGAAAGTTGAAAGCTTTAAAATGTTTTAAAATTCTACAGGTAATTTTCTCTTTGCAAAAATATTAGTAATATCAGCAAGGCCAGAGAGTTAGGCCCATCGAAAATCAACATGAAATAGTCATTGCCTGTTAGGTTTGGGTTTTACATCAGACCAGTTGAACAACTGCAACCTAGATGAGGCCCATATTGTGACTGGACTCAATTACACATGACATGGACTTCAGTAATTTGGAGCGAGAAAGAAGCCACGTCGTTTAGAGGTAGAATGGAATGGAGAATGAAGAATTCTGTGACTCCCTCGCACACTCATCATCTACTCAGTACAATGCCATGGCAGCGCCAGCAGCTTCTCTTCTGTCACTTCGCTACCCTTCTTCTCCATTCAAGGTAATTTATTTAATCAAAATTATTTTATTATGGTATTAAAGCACCCACGTTATTAATTTATTTTTTCTTTTTATCTAACAGGGAAACTTGACATTAATGCAACTTCACTTGTCTTAAACTCCATTCTAACAAAAAACCGCCATTAGTGATCATCAACCAGGCAGCAGCGGCAGCTTCTGTGGTTACTAAATCACCAGGAACGAGGTTCAGGCTGGACAGTCTGGGCCCTCAACCGTGGTCTAGAAAGAAAGGAAAGAGGTATCCCAGCAGCACAAGGAAACAGTTGCGGGCTTGGCATGAGAGGTCAGAAATCTCGATCTGGTCTTGGTGTTCGGAAAGGGTTTGAGGGTCGACAAATGACTCTGTAAAGCCGTGTCCCTAATTTGCGTGGAATTGCTGGAGGTACTCTCTCTCTCTCTCTTTAATTTATCGTGTAGGGAATTATTAATAAATTCGTTTTTTAATGTTTGATCAATTAGCAAGTTTTAACATTAGGATTATTATCATTATTGTTATGGGAAGATTTTTATTGACGTATGTTTCTGCAAATGGCTTTCTGTGAAAGGACAGAGCTGAGTGAATTTCACTAATGGTTTCTATTTATTTTGAAGCATGAATTACTTCTTTTGACAAATTGTTTTCTCTTCTCTTTATTCCGCATTTGTGTGGAACTCTGAGATTGAGTGGAAAAAAATTGCCTTTTGTTATTTCTTCAATGTTTCTTTTTTGAATTCTTGGTCATGGTTTTCCCTAGGAGGTGCTTATGCACAATGACTCACTAGAGACTCTGGAGGAGAAAGGCTTGATCAACCCCTCAGGAAGAGAAAGGACACTCCCTTTGAAGGTGTGGGATAGTTCTGTCTCTGATTGATATGCTTGCAACAAAAATTTCACTGGTATATCTGAAATGTCTACATGTTTTCTTAGTTGGGTGATATCTGTGACACAGAAAGACCTAGGATCTTCATATTTTAGTTTGGCCACTTGTTCCAGATGTCTTTTTTCTGTTTGTCCTTGTCATAAGCCCTTCACCACTTTAGTCTGATTTTGTATGCTATGATGAGTGTGTCTAAATCGCAAGTACATGTGAATAAATAAATTTAGGAACTCTGAACTGGGTAAACCATCAATCTGGGATTATTGTCAGAGTGGAAAGATGAAAGGGTCAAGCTTTATATCATCAGGCCTGCTATTTGACTGGTGAGAGATTTCCTCATATCATTTATAAGGTGACTAAAAATGAAGACATGTTCCTCCCCTTCTATTATTTTTATTTTTATTGCTGAAAAGGTTTACCCATTCTCTTTTTGATATTGTTTGAAGCTCCAAATTGTTCAACCTAGAGCCATATCTTGCAGATCTTCGCTCTGGTTTTCAGAGCATCCGTTATTCCTTGCATTGGTCTTTAATGAAGTGCAGCGAAGTGGAAATAACAGTTGCATTCTGTTTCTTTCTGGTTATGATGCCTCCAGTTGGAATACTTGCTTTGCTTAAGGGATAGTAGAAAAATAAAAATCGAAGCGAAGGTTCTAGATAAACGGACCTATTTCGTCTTAGTATAAGGTGTTTTATCCAAACAAAAAAGGAGGCCTTTATTTTCAGCGAGCTCATGGTATCTTTTTGTTTGCATGCGAATTTTGATTCCAAAACCCTAGAAAATCGAGCTAAAATGATACCACTATCAGGTCAATTGCATGGGAGCCACAAATCACAGTAGTGATTTCTAGTAGTTGACTTTGAGACGTGCTTATTTTCTTTTGGATTTAGGTTCTGGGTGATGGAGAGCTGAGTGCCAAGCTGAACATCAAAGCTCGTTCCGCAGCCGCAGCTCCTAAGAACCTTACTCGTGCAGAAGAATACTTTGCTGAGAAACGAGCTGCAGCCGCCGCATCTGAACCAACCGCAGCTTGAATCATTTGTCCTTGGATCTGTATACTTTGATCAGCAGGTGGGGAAGTAGATTTTTCTGCGTGGTGGGTGTTTTTGGGCCCCCTGCTTTGTAATTTCTTGCATTTATATCTCTTGTTTATTTATCTAATGCCTTTCTGTAATTTGGTTAATAAATTTGGCAGCTTCCCTCGCTCTATCTCTACTCTCCGGTAGCCAAAATTTATCTCGGTTCTAGTATTATACTCCTGTTATGCTTTCTTGTCAAGATCAATTTTTGGGAAGGGGGTAAAAATGGTACTTGGGAGAATCAATGGTGCCATCATCCAATAATCTCAGGAGGATAATATCAGCAAGAAGAAACCGAGCCCCGGAACATCAAACGAAAGGTCTTTTCCAGGAAATTTACTTTATGGGTGAAACTTCCTAGCAGGATTAGATTGGCAACTAAGAAAGCTGAGCCATCGCACATCCCACCATCCACTAAAATTTGTCATGATCCAATTTGTTAGTATCACAAAATAAGAATCTCAATTGGGATTTATAGTAGGCAATGCAATTCACCAAATCTAATAGCTGTCACAATCAAACTTGCTTATTTCACTTTGCTTTTCATATTTTATGGACAGAGACACGAACCATATGCTTTATTGGGTCATGTTCGTAGCATGACGCAATAGCTTTATCGCTTAAATTGGTGAAGTGGTAAGGAGAGGAGGGGCATCGGGCATGGAGTTTTTCTAGCAATTAATTAAGTGCCTCTTTTGACAAAGAATCAGCTGATCGCGCACTTCAGCTAGCACTGCTATTATGAGGAAAGTAAAGCACACAGGACCATACTAATCAAACTAGTATTGTTCGCAAGATTGCAGTACCTGACTTTACTGCCGTTGCTAACTTGTTTGGTGTGGTTAGGAATTCTTTTTGCTAACTAATCAAAAGGTGATCCCTTTTCTTTGAAAAAAAACGGCCTCCTTGCTTAACTAGATGGTTGATTAAAACTTTTGAAAAAGACCGTCACGTACCGTGAAAATGCTTGCTATTCCCCTTTTTTCTTGCTTGTCAAGTTAAATTTAATTGATTTAATTATCCTAGGTTGTAAGGAGATTGTCTGAATGATGACATATGGGGCATGGTGGCATGAATTAGGTCAATTGGCCGGTCATAGCAGGAAATGACATCAACCATGGGTTCATAACTCACAACATTTTCTTCTTGTCGCTGCCTTGCTCTCAATAAATCATTTTGAGGCATTATTGCTTAAACATCATGCTTTTCAGTTTTCATCCACATGCAGGCTCTGGCTTGATTTGATGAGATTAATAATAACCGTGGCCTTGTTTGCGTTGTCATGTAGCCCTTTGACCATAGCGTCGTTACCCTTTTCACCACAAATCGAATCGTACCTTGTCTTCATAATTTGGCGGGAATCGAGAATCTGGTACTAGTCTCGGTACATATGAACCGCAAAGAACCACTGCTTTGTTAACTAACACGGTTTTCATCTATCAGAAAAACAAAATAAAAGTTTTATTAAGTAATGAGATTTTCTAATATAATTTATGTTATTTTTTAATATATTTTTTAATTGAAAATTTTTTAGGTTTGAAACTTGCACAACCTCACATTATCATGTGTTTGATTTTTATCAAATAAAATAGGGTAGTGAAATTTTTCGTGACCATTGTGTCAACAAAACTTTGGTATCATTTTAGAGATTATCTCATCTAAAAATTTAAAATTAATTTATATTATTTTTAATAATTTTTACATCTTTTTCTTGTATATTTAAGGTCGGACGAGGGCTATATGTCACCGAAGTTACGTTAAAATAATGAGACAAGGAATGGGTGTGCCCTGAAGATCATGGATTTAAATGACTGGCTTAACAGGCGGCGCATATATATATTCTAAACAAAATCTTATCATATTGCGAGGTTGTTTTTTAATATATATTGTTTATAAATATTTTTAAAAATCATTTTTGATATCTCTCTGATCTAAAACATCAAAAAAATTTATATATATATATATATAATCAATTTTTTTAAAATATTTTTGAACACATGATAAGAAGCATGAGCGACTCTTTACCTAGTTCATGAGAGTAAAGAAAAAACATTTTCCTACCCAGATATATTGATTTTCGGATCTGATTCTTTTTCCCTGTATCTCATCAATTTCTCTATTATACTTTCGGATCGTAGTAAGGATCTCTACTTGCATGTTTTCGAATATATATTTCTGTATCATATTCATATGATAAATTAGAAAGAATATTCATATATGAGCTACAAAATTTATGACAGTTTTACTTCTTATATCGACTTGGGGTTTGAGTTGCAGTGATTAAAAATATGATTACCTGTTACCCTTTCAACCATCGTACCAGTCTCTCTTGGATTTCTTGAAATAACCCTTCAAGTATACATAGATACACCACTAAATAGGTGGTTTATGCTTCGTTCTGGGCTGAGCTAAAAAAATTTAATGTAAAAAACCAATATTCGAGTGTTATTAGTGTATTTAAAAAGAATTATGATGCGAGTCACAAACCCTCCCGAAGTCTAATAAAATGAAAATAGAAAGAAAAACAACAACATTAAAGAAGCGTGATTGGGGGAATGTCAAAAGAAAAAATATTCACAAAGCTTAACTTTAAAATAATTCAATATTAAATGTTAAAATAAATTTTAAAATTAACAAAATAAAATGTTTTATGTTAACCCATGCTAGCATAATAAATATGCAAATAAGATAGTAAGGTTGGCCATCCCAGTAAAAAAAATTGAAAAAAAAATAATGGTGGTCAATCCGGCAATATATTTAGTTAACTGGGTAGTAACTGAAAAAAAAAAAGAATGAAAAAAGAAGAAGATAGAAGCTAATTAATTAAATTATGCATTTAAAGATAATTTAATTATATTATAATGTTTGAAGATGTGACTTATCAATCTCATGATTACTAATCAACTATACACGAATTATAAATCTAGTTCATTATTTTTTCAATGGTAAATTGATCAATACATTTTTCTAATAAACAGTGATTCCTCTTGCACTGCCAGTGTTTTTTATATTATCATATTATTAGAAAAAAAAATTTATAAAAAAAGTAAACTTGTTGAAGCACATGATAAATATTGTGTTTTTTCAGCAGGTTAAGTCACATAACCTAGATAGTTTGTCGTGTTGTATCAAAATACAGTCCAAAAATATTTTTAAAGACATATCCTCCTTTTATTAGTGGTAAGAATTGTTTGTGGATTTATCTGGCATAGTGGTTAATGTTGTGGTTGAGATTTTAAAAAAAATAGTTTTATAAAAAGTATTTTTAATTGCAATTCATAACTGAAATTGAAGTGTTTGGTTAAAGTTATGATTGAGTTTGAGGTTTGTTAAAAAGTAGTTTCGTGTTTGGTTACCATGTTTTTCATAATACTGTCAACTTATAAAATTACTTTAAAGGACACACGCGCATATTATATATTAAATATTGTACATTAATAATCATAACAATAAAATATAATCAATAATTCAAGTAAATTAGATATTTGTTTTTATTAATTGATATGTGAATACCTCTGCGATCTCTTATTATTTGATTGATGAACAACATCTAGTAAAATATCACTACTAACAATATTTGTGATTCAATTGTAGAGATATAATTTCAAGATTAAATCTAATTGCAAGTTTCTGATTCATAATCAATCGAAAATACCAAGGTTGTGGAGTGAAATGAAGTTACGTGTCTTTCCCTTTCATCACGTCCTAATCTTTATCCGCATATTTTTTTAAATCAGTCGGGTCTCACCAACTAAATGGCCTCGACCAACCCACTTGGGCAAAAAAACTCAACTCGGTTGGACTTGGATTGGGTTAAGAGCGAGTCCAGCCGACCCAAGATATAAATGAAGAAACAAAATGGTGTGCTGTATTGTTCACGCATTGCATGAAAAGTGCAGCATGAATTAAATCATGCTTGGCACTTGCTCATGAAGCACGTGAACATTGGCAAGGTGGTCACTGATGATGACGAGAGGCTCATATGCCTGGTACCTCACGAGTAGAGGAGACCGAGATGATTCTTTCTATGATAGTGACATCAAAAATGATGTTTTGTGGTGGTCGAGAGAAGCATTAGAAGATTATTGTTGTTGTCGCTATTGGGGCTTTCTTGATGTTGCTTGCTAAAGGTCACAATGGAGCTTATGACACGGAGAAAAATTTGTCAATGCTTAGAAGGATGACGAGTGGTTCTCTCTAGATTCTGTCTTTGGAGGAGAGAAAGAGTTGTCGATGACTATGGAGAGAAAGAGAGAGAACATCGACTGACTATAGAAGAGAGGGAGTTGTGGTGCTTCTCCCAGAGATTTTCTTGGTGTCCGTGAGGATGGAAGCTGGAGGTTGTGCTAGTGAGAAAAAAAAAAGAGGGATGTGTCATGGATGCTAGTGACATGCGTTTCGTGTATGTATTGAGAAGCTTCTTGCAACTGCTTCTTCAAAATCGAGGCTCGACCTTAATTTTAGGTCGGTCCCATAGTAAAAAAAACTATGGTGCATCCTTCACCAAAGGGTTTGGTTTAGCGGTGAGCCTCCACCGTAGAAGCGACCGCAAAGTCAAACACTCACTAAGTCATGCAAATACAACTTTCATGCAAGTTAATTTTGAGTATAAGTTACATAAAATATCATGGCGGAAGTTTTAAACGCCGACAACAAGGTAGACAATTTATTTTGAGGAAATTCTACATTCTATTTTTTACTATTTAATGTATTTTAATTAATTTATTTTTATTTTTTACAAGATTATTTGAGTTTTTATCAATAAAAACAATATTGGCAATTTGGCATTGAGGTGGTACTAAATTTCCCAAACATCAATTTTGCTAATATTTTTTTTCTTGAAAAAACATGTTATAGGCTAAGTAATTAAGCATTCAAGATTGATTGACTAATTCTTATACGTGAGTGAGTGTAGTTGAGGTTGTTTTTAAAGTATTTTTTATTTAAAAATACATTAAAATATTTTATAATTTTATAATTTTAAAATTAAAAAATATTATTATCTTAAATTAAAATTAAAAAATACTATTATGTTAGATTTAAAACTATATTTTTTTATTAGTTATTAAACTTGCTTTTAAAATCACCATAACAGTCCGATCACGTCCAATAACTTATGCAAATATTATTTTTAAACATGCACTCTATAATAAAATAGAACCATTTCAAAGAATTCATGCTAACCTAAATATTTTTTATATTAAAAAAAACGTTGATCTGATCCACTGTGCAGTGTGAGAAATTATATTTTTAAAATAAAAAAACGCAGTGCTGTGCAATAAAAAAAAAAGAGAAGCAATCCAAGTGGTGCAGAATGCTTTCAGATCCCCTGGAATCCGTATGTAAAGAAATCGTATGGTACAGCGCAGTTTTCTCGTAAAATGCTACAGAAAAAATAGCTGGTCCAAGTTCAATGGCACGGAGAGAGAGAGAGAGAGAGAAGGTATCATCAATGTGCCGATCTGATGGGTGCATCGCATCATGGACTGACACCACACCGCTTAATGGAGGAAACGTGGCCAACGTGTCTTTTTATTCCCCGAATGAGAACCTTTTGACCAGCTTATAGCTTGGCTTCTGTGTTTCCTGGAACTAGCATTACCACGTGATCAATTTAGCAAAATATATAGAAAACAAGTATATAATCGTTGCATATCATCGTTAGGGTATCTTCGATGGCATAGCGAAATAAAAATAAATAAATAAAATGATTTAGTGTTTTTTCTTCCAGATTTGAATAAATTGTCAAATAAAAAATTAATTATTTTTTAATCAAAAAAAAATCCTGTGTATCTATAAAAAAAACTTAAAATAAATTATTTGTCAATATACTCGAATAAAACAACAATAAGAATGAAAGTTGGATAAAATGAATGGACGGTAATATCCCAGGAGAGAGAGAGAGAGAGGATAAGTACGATATATATAGTCGTCATCTTCACCTTCCTGCGAGCCTACAACTTCCACTATCAACCTGTTGTTTTCATATAAGACGCACCATTAAATATTTTTAGAGGCTTTATAATGGCAGGAGCGCTGCTTGGAAGAATATTCAAGCATTGTTTTGAAGAATATTCATGGTAGACTGTTCATTCATCACAAATCATGTCAAGATCACGCGTCATATATTTGTAAATACTTGCTATATGAATTTTTAAAAGAATACAAATAATAAACTTTATGATCGGAATACGTTTGAAAAATCACTCAAACTGACGGGAGGAGAAACCTGCATTGTGGATTGCACTCCATCTTCTTCCTTTATTCAAAAAAAAAAAAAAACTTAAACGACTCCGACCAATTTAAACATGGAAAGAAACAACAACAACAAAAATATTTCATGGGACACTCAAACTATAGTTTGGTCCTTGAGTTCCTTTACTTTTTATTTTTATCCTTGCGGAGAGTCTTACTTACATTTCAACCCTCAACTTTATTTTTTAAGTTTTAGTTTCTAATATCTTTTTTTTAAAATGCAAATTTATTGAAAATAATAATAAGAAGAAAACAGAGTGGTTAGTTGGGCCCGTCATAGCCACCACAAAATCAATCCTGGCGCTAATAGCTTTGACTTGAAGAGGGAAGTTTAATGAAGATATTTTGTTTTGAAAATGTTGTTGAAGGTAAATCAGGACCCGTATTTTGTTTTTATTATATTGGATTTTAGTTTTTTCATGTCATTTTAGGCCTTTTAAGGTTTGAAACCGATTTATTAAAGTTATATGATATTTTTAATGGGATTTTAGATGAAAATAAATCAAAATCTGGGTTTCTTAAATTCAAAGAACCATACCCTCACTTTCGGCTCATCGTGGTTGGCTAGAAAGCGAACCGGAATACAGCACATTATTTGATATTAAAAAATAAGATGGCAACATGATATGTATCTACTGAAAAACCAGGCGCACTAGCCCGACTTATTTCCTGGACATGCTTCTACAGATTAAAAAAAAATGAATCAATATATTAAAGCAATATATATATAGGCGAGTAATTGTGTATTAGCATAGTAATTGTTTTAGATTTCTTAAAATAAAATGCGTGTTAATAGTGAATGGTAATAATTTCTTAAAATAAAATGCGTATTAATAGTGAATGGTAATAAAATATTTATTCATATATTATTCTAAATGTTTTATATGTTATTTCAAATTTATTATCTCCATGTTTTTTCCCCATATATTCGCTTAAAAATGATCAATTCTTGATTTTTTTAATCTCTTAATTAGCTGAAATTTGCTTTCAAAATCGTAATAAGTTCTTGATTAAAAAAAGCCTACTCACAAGAGATATTTTCACCAAAAAGAATAAATACATGGATAAAAAAATCTAATTAAACACACATATTGATCGAGATCGTTGCAAGAAAATGCTGTTGTTTTTTACTCAATAAAATAGGATGCTAATACCTTTTCTGCCAGAAAAATAAAATAACTTGACTAAAAGATATATTTTTCTTCCATGATCTTACCTGTTTTCTAGCTCTAGCCCACGAATGTTTATTATAACAATAGCTACAGGCTCGGTCCACTGTGCATTGTGACTCATGTGCACTGTGGATTGGTTATTTTTTGACCGTGCGTCGCGATTGTTCGTTTGTTTTTTTTTTGTTTGGGAACAGTGGATTAACGAAACAGTCCCTCGAAAACGACAAAAAACACCTCCAGACCGGGGTAATAATAATAATATAATATTATTATTATTATTATTATTATTATTATTATTATTATTATATTTTTTTTCCTTACTTAGGTTATCTATAATTAAAAAGTGATACAATTCACTTTTGTCACTTTTGTCTAATTTATCTAGGTTATCTATAATTAAAAAAACGATACAAGTCACTTTTGTCTCGATTACACTATTCATTTTAAACGGCAGACAAGTCATTATTATATGTTTTAATATTTATTCCATATTATCGCCTAAAAATATATAAAGAGATAAAAAAATAACCTCGAATTTTTTGCTGGAAAAAAATTAATATCAGTATTCTTAAATACATTTAATATAATAATATGAAGAATAAATCTTATAAAATAAAAAAAATTGGCTTCGAATTTTAATTTTGTGCTCTTTTATTCAAGTTTATTTCTTAAAAAAAATTAATATTACTCGGAAAAAATACAACTCAAAAAAACAAAAGGTAAACAAATTTGCCTAGATTATATACAATTAAAAAAATATATGAGACACTTTCCGTTTCAACTACACTGATCTTTTTAAATGGAAAATAAGTAATTATAGCACGCAAAAAACAGATATTTATGTTTTTGAAAAATATTGCAATGTTTTTATTTATAGCGTGTCAGATCTAATATTACCGGGGGGGAAAACAATTCATATTGTTTCTTTTTACAAGTTTACCTAGGTTATCTATAATTAAAAAATATAAAAATCACTTTCCACTTCGATCACACTATATAATATGTGAGACTAAGTATATGTGTTTAATATTTATTTAATATTATCACCTAAAAATATATAAAGAGAGAGAAAAAATGATCTACAATTTCTTAAAAAATAAAATTAATATCAGTATTCTTAAAGATATTTGATATAATAATATGATGAATAAATCTTATAAAAAAAATTTGGCTTTGAATTTAAATTTATATTTTAGACCCTTTGTTTTTTTTTCTTTTAAGAAACGGTGACCTTTTTTCACATGTATTTTTGATTTTTTACTGTCCAACTCAGTTGTTCTTTGTTAACCTGGTTTCTTTTGTTGTTTTGTTTTTTTAACCAGAGTATCCGTGACAACAAATTTTTTATAAGTCATTTCACCTTCTTAGCAAATTTTCTAATAAATTTTATCAAAAGTTTTTTAGCAATAGCAATATTCAATCATATTTTGGTTGAAAAAAACCATTTTGAACCTATTTTATAAATTATAATTATATTAATTAAATATTAAAATAATAAAATATAATATTTATAAAATTAATTAATTTTATAAAAATAACAGCGGGCTAATCAGCTCGTCTTTACTGTAATTTAACCGTGATATCACTAAGCTTTTTTGTTGATATTGATTGGAATTCCATTTATCCACGTGGACTGCTGGTGTGCTGATCGATGGATGCTTCAAGGGTGCGGGATTTTTTTCTGATATAAGCCCGGCCTTATTTGACAAACAGTTCTTTTATACAGTAATTACTTTATTTTCCTTCTCCCTTTCACAACTCACCTGTGAAAGCATTATTGTGCTAGCTTGGTCGGTGCCATGCAAGCACCTTTTTCCAACTAAAAAAAAAGTTCATACTGTTATATCCAAAGAAAAATTAAAAAAAATGATATTTATATTTTTAAATCCGAGACTATTAGTAATATTAGAAAACATTTTTACAAATATAAATTATTATATTTTTATTCGACTTTTACAATCAAATTTACATTTGTATTTTTGAAACGTTCAGGATAATAGTAATATCAGATGAAAGCTAGGTATCGTAATTAAAAATCAATCTTTTAGATGATATATTATAGAGGTGAGCTTATTGATATAAAAAAAATATCACCAAACTTATTGATGCCTTTTTTCAAAATCAATTCAGCATTTTAGTATGCGCATATTATTTCTTCAATAAATAATGAAAACCAATACAGACACGTGCACACACATGTATGTATGCTTGTACTTGATCAAGCCGTACACTAGTGCAAAGGGCCATACGTGGCTAGTTGAATCAAATTACAGGCGGTGGTGGTTGTATGATTTAAAAAAAAACTGTTATATTTTTAAATAAAACATTATTTTAAAAAAGTTTATGCATCGTATCCCATAGTTATAAAACATTTCATTTATTTTCAAATTTCAATATATTACTAAAAATCCATGAATTAACTATAAATCCATTCCTATTTTTTTCTAGAACAAACACCGAAACAACTTATCAATCCGCGCGGTTCTTTCTTCGTCAGATAATGTAACCGCGAGCGAGTTCATGCAATCCTTGCTCGCCTTGCATGCTTCTTTTTTTTTTTTTATCAACAACTTGTATGCTTTAGATTCCCCCCCAAAAAAAACCCCGCTTGCTTTCTGTGCATGTGCTAACAAAATAATAATAATAATTTAAAAAACCGTGGCTTCCATCGTTTTGAACGGTTTGGTTACGTTCCTATTTTGATGATAAATACTCAGAGATATTTTATAAAATAATAATATTATTTAAAAAGAAGGGTGCTAAAAACCGATGAGATTTTTCGCGGGGGGGGGGGGGGGCACCCCCTGCGTGAACAATATAGTATTGTACAAAAAAAAAACAATTAATGCACAGAGAAAGATAAAAGGAAATACCTCAATTTAGTCCCTAGCATATGACAACTTTCACTATATCATTCAGATTCTAAAATATATTTTCTAATTCGGCCTAAACCATGCTGTCATCCCAGCCCCTAGCATTCCTTACTGCCATGAAATAGATTTAAATTTTAAAAACCATATATAGTCATGAAAATGATATGCATACGAAAAATCATATTAGATTAATGATAAATGGATGGTTGTATGTACATCAACACTGCTTCAATCATCATGTGTTATAAACTAATTTTTTTTTTTGGATTGAGAAATTTAGAAGGCAATAAAAATTTATCAATGAATGGAAATAAATTTCATTAAAAAATACTGGGTAAAATAACTAAAAAAAATCTTACAGTAATGTGAAGAAGAAAAAATATGTACAAGGATGTAATTAAGCATCCTGATATATATAGGACCAATATGAATATATTTCTAAGCAATAGTAACATTAAAAGAGAGGTAGTCTGACTCGGTGAAAAAGGCGGTTGTTATTGTTGGCGTGATGTAGCTCTTGCAGTTGCAGCCCCCCCTCCTTTTTATTTATTTATTTTAATTCATGACTTAGCTGTGCTGTTGCCCGATACCCAAACGATCTCTCTCTGTAAATTATTTTTCGTTTTGATTCTCTCTCTTCTTCAACTTCTGTTTTGAAACACACTGCTCATCTCCACCCCTTACATCTTCTTTCTTTCATCTGTAACCCCAAATTAATTGCCACTCTCTTTATATATCTCCATCGTTTTCTTTTTCTCATTTTCTTTCCATTTCTGATCATAATATAGCTTCGCTACAACACTTTTCAAAGTTTAGAGTCTTTTGCATATTTTCTTTCCTTAAGCTGTGCAGTTGTACAGCTAAAGCAACCAAAGGTAATACAACTAACCTTTCCTCTTTAGAATTTCCCCTCTTCTCGTTTTCTCTATTTAATTATGTTTTCACCTGCAGTTTTCCTTTTTGGAATTGATAGATCCTCAAATAATTCAATTTGACATCCCTTAAAGCTTGTTTTGAATTTATTTTTTTTGAAAGATCTCGGTTTCTCAGCTCGTGAATTATGGAAGTTTTTGTTGTTTATCTTTTTATAATTTCAGCCATGCGTGACGCTGGCCATTTTTTTTATTTGATAAAAAAGCTTTGTGAGATCTGCTAATAATTTGTATAATTTTACTCTAAAGGCAATTTGTTTTACTGGTTTTATGTGCAGGGCTTTGTTCATATAAAAAAAAGGCCACAAAAATAAACCCAGCTAAGATGAATCACTGTGCGATCCAACAAAACGCCTTTTCAACCCGGGAGGAGATTCGGAGCTCCGTTTCAGTTCCAGTCTCGGACAGGAGAGACCCAGTGGTTTGCCCCAAACCCAGACGCTTCGGTCTGATAAACAACCACCCTGCCAGGTCTATCAGATTTCAGCTCAGGTAATATTTCCTTGAAGTTTTCACCTACTGCTCTTTTTTGTTTCTCCATAAAAAATCTGAAACTGAATAAGATTTTATGTATTTTCAGCCACCAACCAGAGCTCTGTGATTCAAAAGCAGGGAATGAATTTTTGGACATAATCCTCACCAAGGTAATGGATTTTTCTCTCAGTTTGTACAACTTATTTTATGATTATAAATTTCTTCATTTTGATTATGAGGTTAAAAAAATCTGGACCCGGTCCCATAGCAACGGCTAAAATTTCAACCGTGAAGGAATTTATTGCAGATGTTTTTGGACCATCCATTAACCTTGCCGGTGCCTATTTCTTCTCTTGTTTGATTTTTAGTGCATTAATTTGTTTTTTTAGGGTGGTTATGGTGTGGATAATCAATCTTTTTGCAAACAAGTAGCCTCGTCGCCGCCCCCATTTTTTAGCGGGTCGCCGCCAAGCAGAGTAGCTAACCCATTAATTCAAGATGCTAGATTCGGGGATGAAAAATTCTCCCCTCTCTCACCGGTCACGCCTATTCCACCTACGATGGGTTTGTCATCGTCACTATCTCCAAGGAAAGGAGGACTGGTTCGGGCAAATTTTGGAAACAAACCAGGTGTGAGAATTGAGGGATTTGATTGCCTTGACAGGGATCGTAGTAATTGCCGCATTCCTGCCTTGGCTTAAAACCCCGTTTCCGACAAGGTACATAGTTAACAAAAAAAAAAGAGCTAAAACAGATACCGCTACGGTACGTAGTTATAAGAGGAATTTTGGAGTTCTCATGAGATGGAAACTGAAGGATCCTTCTGCTAGTGTAAAAAATGTTTCAAGGGATTCTTTATGTATGTAAAAAATATCAAGTATATTTGTAAGTAAAATGAGTTCACAAGAATAATGAGGGCTTTTTTAGATCTCGTTAGAGGAAGAAGGTCACGAGTTGATGACTAGAATCAGTCCTCTGTATGATTGCAAGTAACCAGTCTCCAAGTGAGAACCGGCAGGTCGTTCTTTTCCTTTTGCATCCTTGTTTTTCATCGAGTGGATTGACAAGGAAAATTTGTACAAAATCAAGTTGTTTAGAGAGTATTCTGAGATGGGGATTTGCAAATCACAATGTAAACAAACCATTTGTATGATTCTGTGTTGTCACTCTGTTGCTTGTTTTTTTTTTTGTTTTCCTTGTCTCCTTTTGGATTCGAACCTCCTCAAGCAAAATCTTGTGATGATGCATTGATATTCGCTTGTGGATTACGCCAATATGTGCTAAAAATGGTCCCTGAGAAGGAGCTGATTTTACAATGCCCTCCCCTTCATCCACCACCACGATGAACTCTTAGATCTTGCTTTGTGAAAACCGCATCTTTAGAATGAAGTTGAAGGACTCCGTAAGATTGCTGTTGTCTGTTTATGGCATGACAAAGGCAAGAAAGAGTTTTCATCGTTTAATTTATTTAGTCCGTCCAGCAGATCCTATTATTATTATTAACTATCTATTTGTCTTCTTAAAAAAAATATTTTAAATTAAATGTTTTTGGTGTGTTAATATGAAAAATAAATTTTAAAAAATAAAATATTATTATAATATATTTAAAAAAAAAATCAAAAACATGATAATCCTTCTACAGGGGTTGAATAAGCAGTTTAGTGGTCTTTTTTTACTCCATAACTATTTAGATTTTAAACCTTCACTGTCAATTTAACTAATTTTATTCTTGAATTATCCTTTTTTGGAGAAACATCAACTTTTAATTTCATTTAATCAATTACTGTTGACCAGAAAAAACTCAATAAAAACTCGTAAGTTTTCGGTATTTTCAATTGAATTTATTTCATAAACGATGATGAAAATTATTATTTTTATTTTTAAAAACAGTATGAATTTAATGTGTAAGGATTGGGAGTTTTAAGGAGTTGAGATGAATTATGGAAGTATATAAAATAAGTTGAAATAATTTTAGTGTGGTTCTCAACATTTTTAAAATCAACTCATTTAAAACTTTGTTAGATGTTACGCATTTTAAAAAATAATATTTAATAAAAAAACGTTTCTTGACCAACTCTTAAATTATATTTTAAAATAATTTGATTTTTCATTAGCACGTGAATGATTCTCAACTCAAACTATCAAAAAATCTAGTGAGACTGTTGATCCATAATAACAGTCAAATAAAACTGAACAAGTAGTATTTATCTCAAACATGATAGCTATAAAATCGATGGGATTACTGATACATATCACAATACACAACGACAGTGGATAAGGATTGTTTGGTAAAAACAATACAGGTGTTCAAGTTTAAAATTTAGAGGTTTGCTTTATAGTTTTATTTTAGAGCCACGTGATTACTAATGTGATAAGATTAATTGAGCTGATTTAGAATATTAATCATGATTTTTTTTATGAACCCGGAAACATAACTAATATAGGATTGCTTCGGAGACGTCATTCAAAGAACATAATACTGACATGTTTGTGCTTGAGTGTGTGTGGAGAACATAATATCCTGGGAACTACATGAATTTCGGAACATGAATTTCGGAATATCCTTTCCATGTTCAAATCATGGCACAGTGTGTTCGCAGAATAAATGCCACCTGTCATTTCTCCGATTAGTCGAATTATTCAGAACTCGCCGAGAGATGAAAATTCTTTGAAGGAAGTCCAGGAATAAAGGAAGCTCATGAGGTTATCAATTTTTATTTTTGTTCGTATGACCCATCATATGGCCTCCGCTAACGTTGTTATCAACTTTACTTGCATATCTGGTCCTCACTTGATAAAAATAAATATTTTATTTCGAATACATTTAAGATATTTTAAAAAAATAATTTTATTTTTTATATAGCACATCAAATTAATTAAAAAAAACACTGGCAAAATATCAATCTAATATCTTTTCATACAAGTGTATTTTTGAAACACACTCAAGCACAAACACGTTCAATGCTTTGGGTTGCAAATTATTGTTAATTGTTTTTAAAATAATCAAGACATGTTAAAAGAGGCGCACCCTCTAATTTGCATTTGAAGTGAAACAACAACTTGGAAAACATTCGATGTGTCCAAAATTAAGTTGTGCCAGGGGATGCTTGTTCCTTTAGCAACAATTGTTTTTAATATATAAATATATTACTTAAAAATATATCAAAATAGTAAAAAAAAATACATTTCTGTAAATTATTTTCTATAATTTCAAACATTAAAAAAATAATTTGAAGTAAAGAAAAGAATAAATTAAAATTTAATTTTTTCTCTCCATTCTCTGTTTTGAAAAAAAGAAAAATAGAAAAGGAAGAATAGATTATTGAACAGAAAACTTCAACTTTTTCCCCTCCTTTCTCTTCAGTTTTCATGAAAAATGGAGTAAGATTCTCACTCATTCATTACACAGTTGTAGTCAAGGTTAAAGTTGTTAATTCCGTTTTGTTCCAGCCGGAATAGCTAGAACGTTCCGTTCTGTTGAAAAAACCGACCTTAAAAAAATTTTCCGGCCTTAATTTTTTTTATTTTGATTAACTTGTGATTGTTTTTCTAATTTTGAGATTATGTTTATTTGACTTTATACTTATATTGTATAATTTAAAGTTAATTTATATTGAATTTTAATTATATTTATTAAATTAATATTTTAATTTATATATATATATATATAATTAATTATATATAAACAAATGCCAAATGATTGAAAACCAAAAAATTCTGTTATAATAAAGAAACCGGAATGGTTACCGTTAGGTTAAGGCTGCATACAGAATTGAAATACTTTTAGCTGGAGCAATGTGCAGTAAGCTGCTGGCTCAACAGACCATGCTTTTCCAATTTGAAAAAAAAAAAACTATGTGGCCTAGAATATCGTGTTTGTCACTGAAATTGAAAGTAAAAGATAAGCATTCGAATTAAAGTAGTTTTTGTATAGTCGGCTTTTCAAGTCCCAAGGCCAAGTGAGCGAGGCAGGGGGCAGCTGCCCGGAGGAGCCGCTAACATCCAGGAGCGTGCAGCTTTAAAGTCTAGTCTGAAGAAACCACAGAAAAGACGAGAGGGAAGCCCGAGCAGCAACCAGAGCCTGTATGGGAGAGCCCGTTAACCAAAGCGTTTTTTAAAATATGTATGGCAATTCTTGCACTCCATACTTCATCTACTCAAATTAAACCACATAAATTAGTTAGAAACTATATAAAAAAAATGATATGATTTAAAGTGTTATAGTAAAATAAAAACAAAACACTAATATAAAAATAATGATCGTATCAATTTTAATATAGTATATGAATCGGTAGTATTTTTAAAAGGTCTAGTGTGTGTAAAAGTTTATGATAAAAGAAAAACAGCTTGAAGTATTATAAATTATAAGATCCATTTGGAATTTCTTTTTAGACACAAAGCATTATCAACTAACACCTTAATCTAGAAATGAAATTTGAACCGAAACACTTTATGGGCTTGATTTTAATAAAAGATTGAATAATCGGTGGGATTGAAAGAACAATTGGGATTGGTTTTCTCAAGACAACCACCCACGTGAATCAGTGGGCGTGCCGATCTTGATCTTTATAAAGGACGGTGCCAAGATATCGTGTTCATAATCAATATATTATTTATGTACCTTAACCCTTAGACTTTCTCGAAGAAGATTTCCCCGTGCTTCTTCTCAACCTTTTCAAGGCCGATGACATGTCAGTTGGAACGGGTTGCTGCTCGTGTCGAGCTTGATAAGCTTGAGAATAACACAAAATCATCTTAATTTCCATTTTTTTTCAAAAAGAACTGAACAATGATCTAATACCAAGTTCTGATTAAATTTGTTTGGCTAACTAGTTTTTATCTTTCAAATGAATTGCACCATTTGAGAATACCTTCCAATGTTCCAGAGTTGTGATTCCTTGTTGGCTCCAGAAGTGCAATGATTTTTATTTCAAAATATATCAGATTAACATAGATTTAATATAATTATGTCAAAAATAAATAAATAAATTTTAAAAACATCTCGTGACACAATACGAGAAGGAAAAAGGAGGGACGTGGCACGGGGCATTCAATAGATTGTTTGTTCTTCTTTTTAATTTTTTTATGGGTTATTTTACAGATTCCCCTGAAATAAGGCAATTCAATTCAAGGGAAGGCTCACCTAAAAAGGATGTATCGTATTACATGTCACGGTCGACGAGGCGGTGCTAAGCAAGCGTGTCATGATCTGAGCTGGATTGGAGCCCAGCACGAAGATAGCTTGCATGTCGAGTCATCAAATATTGCCTACTGCTTTGAGCACACCTCCATCCATTCAGCTACCCCAGCAGCCATCTACCCCTTGGGAAAGACAAGTGGTGCTCAAGTTTTGCCGCATTTGGCGACGATATAGTAGACGCAGGATGCATTGAAATCGTCAATATCTGCTAAGAAACCCATTTCTAGACATGAGCCCGAGCGTTATCCTGTTCTTCCCTCGGCCGCATTCTTGCATCCTTCGATTGCTAAGAAACCCATTTTGCCCAGAAAACGTGGCAGTTTAACGACGAGGCATTCAGGATCTTATTTTAATCAAGCTGTCCCTTGATCACTGAAATTCATTGAACAGAGCCGTGTACAGGATAGAGGTCCAAATTTTGTTGACAAAACTACATACCTTCGTGTCAGCAGTTCTCACCCTTCTATCTCAAGAAAAGCATTCGTTGGCATGTCTTGCGAAAGGGACAAGAAAGTGGCATGTGGATATGTGATCACGAAAACCCACAACCTGTGATCTCAAAACCAACCTTTTCTAGTAGCCAAGCTCTCCCTTTCCCTATAATTAAACGACCATAAAACTATTCTTCATTCTCTTGAAAACGCAATTTTATTGCAGAAGAAAATGAAGAGGCAGAGAAATGCGGATCATGGCAGCAGCGCGAGACCAGCTACGGGTGAAGGTATAACAGCTGCAATAACTACAGCAGGGATGGATGCAAAAGAGAAAGAAAAAGGCAAGATCACTGCAGCTGAGGAGGTGGGAGAGGAGAGGAAGAACACAGATGGCGAATCAAGTCAAGTGGTGATGGAGAATTCACAGTGCTGGGAGGATCAATGGCCATGGTTCAGGGGTGCTGTGGATGAGCAAATGTCATGGGGGTCCGTTTGGTTGCCATTTTGCGATGTGGACTACATGGGCGAAGCTTGTCGAGAAATGTTTGGTGATGTCGTCTGGGAGGATGATATTTGGAACTTGAAGGGCATTGACAAGATACCGAACGAATAGAAGGAGCGAGGCTTGATTATCTCTACACTGCTCGTTCAGATCTTTCAGAAGAGTACTGGTTATATCCCGAGGTTGTTCGTTCTAGATTTGCTGTTTCTTCCGTGCTGGAAGAGGCCTGATCTGCATGGTGATATCTGATCAATCTCTGAATAAATCTCCATGTTCGTTTAAAGCAAGATAGGAAGGTCGGCCACAGATGTATTTTATATTGTTTAGGTTGTTTAACCCTGTAAGGCAGTGCCAATTTACTGAATAATCTAAACAAACCATTAACTTAATTTTACTCGTTTTTATTCGTCTAATTACTCTGACTTGTCTTTAAATGAATCCCGAGGTTTTTTTATTTATTAAAAAACAAATGAAAAAAATGAATGTGGGCTCAATATAAGACTAAATTTGAGCTTGGCATTTTGGTCCTGGTAACAGAATAAACTCATACCCCGGACAATGGTTTGAGCGTGTCAAGGCCCTCCACGGGGCCTACCTGGTCTAATAGATCTGGATTCAAAGCCCATTCCAAGTAAAGAGCATTGGATTGAGCAGGCCCATCTGACACCTCAAGGGCGAGTAACTCCATCTAACCTCATTTATTAAGAAAACAGCCTGATAAGTAATAAATTTGGACACTATATAACAATTCATTTTTTTTATATCAATTATATTGGTTTTTGAGATTATGAATCGAGGATCGATTTTATAGAAATATCTACTAAAAATATAGATCAGGGAATAATATAAAATTTAAAGAATGTCAAAGTAATTTGACTTTTAAAAACAATACAGTACCATTAAAATTTAAGTTAATGATTTATTTATTTATTGGACCGAGTCACGTTGATGGATGCCGGATGCGCAAAGGATTGATATTGCGGTTACTATTATGGTTGAGGTTAAAAAAATAGTTTTATAAAAAATATTTTTACCGCGGTTTAAAATAAGCAATGAAGTGTTTTGTTAAAACTGTGGTTAAGTTTGAGGTTGATAAAAATAGTTTCGTATGTTTGATTATTATGTTTTTTGTATTGTTGTAAATTTATGAAATTACTTTAAAGAACACGCACATATATTTATTTTTAAAATATTTAATAATTATAATAATAAAATATAATTAATAATTCAAGTAAATTAGATACTTATTTTTGTTCTTAAAGTAAATTAATAATTCAATCTTTTTTGGAAACGTAACACCACAAAATCAAACGGACACTAAGTTAATAAGTTGGTTAGTTAACAATATTTTCTTGTATTTGTTTTTTGTCACTTAATGAGGATTTTACAGTTGCCTTGAACCCATCAATATCCAGCCGAATTGCTCTAAATCATTGCTTCCACCAAGTTTCTTTGAGCCCAAACCCATCAATTCCCATCGTTTCTATTATGTGGTGACTTATTTTAATAAAAAAAAGTTGTAATATTAAATATAAAAAACTTAGTTATTAAATGAAATAGAATGAAAAACATGTAAATAGCTTTTTTTTTGCACCATATTTTTCAAGTTGAGAAATATAAAGTGTAATTTACATATAAAAATAGAGTTAAAATGAAAAAAATCAAATTATAGAAGGCTGAATTATAATTTTCTTAAAAACTACTCTTTCATGACCAAAACTTTTCTTGAACATTTGAAAAAATATAATTAAAAAAGAATGAAAAAAATATCTTGGATGGAGGAATGCGAAGGAAACTCAAATAATTAAAATTTCTCAGAATTGCTCCTTTTTTTTTATCCGGATGCTTATCGAATTAAAAAGATAACAAAAAGTACGTTATTTCTCCTTTTAATCAAAGATAACAGAAGAACTTGTGTTTTCTTTTGCAATAAAAAATTATATTTTGTTAGTAAAATAGATTTGTTTAGTAAACAAAATTAATTCTTGGCAATTGTTTTTAAATCTCAGTTATATTATTATTATAATTATAACATATACTAAAAGAGCTCAAACTTTTACTGTAGATTGTGAGTGAAAACACTGTGAATTTCAATAGTGTTTGTTTTTTTGTTTTTACAATTTCATATATTATTTATATATTCTTGCACTGAACAAGACAATGAAATGCATGTGGTTTATTGGCAAAGAGATGGGGGGAAAGGGAGGGAGTGAGGCGCTGGGCAAGGCATGGTTCGACCCCTGCCAGCGCCTTTTGTATTTACTTTTTTTTTTATTTTTTTTACTTTGCTTTTTTTTTTCATTTTATTGTTTTTTTATTGATTTTGACGTTTTTTTCACTTTTTTTTATTTTTTTCATTTTGATTTTTTCTGATTTTTTTATTGATTTTGATGTTTATTTATTTATTTCTTTTTTTTCACTTGTGTTTTTTTTTTAAATACAACATTTATTGATATTTTTTTATTTTTTCTAATTATTAACTCAATAAGAATAATAATAATAGTTTTTTTGCTTTCTTTTTTTTTATATTTTTTATTTTTTTCATCATAATAATTTCATAATTTTTATTGTTTTAGGTGTAATAGTAATAATATTCTTAGATTTTAAGACTTCGATGTTTTCATTTCGATCCTTATACTTTTAATTTTGAATTTTAATTCATTTATATTTAATGTTCTTTTCAGCCCTATGACTTTTAATTTTTCAGTTTAATCTCTCTATTTCTTTTAATTTCAAGAATAATCCTTACTTTTGTCCATATATATATTCTTATTTGTTGGGCTAGTATATTTTTTTCAAATAAAACAATAGTTCTTAAATTTTATTTTATATCTATGATCATTTGAAAATTGATATTTGAATTTTTTTAGTTATTTCTTTTATTTTTTTACTGTTTCCTTTTTTATTTTTACATCATATGACTTTTTTTACCTGATAATTTTTACTTTATTTTTTTGTTTGATCTTTTGTTAAAGTTTTTATGATTTTTTTAGTCTTTTATTTTTTCATTATAGTCGAAGTAGTAGTAATAGTAGTAATTTAATGTTTTTCTCTTACTTACTTTTTTGTTAATGTTTTTTAGGTTTTTTTTTCTCTCGGGATACTTTGATAATTTTTATTCTTTTAATAGTTAGACAAACTTTTTATTCAGCCTACAAAGTAGTGTAATATTTTTTTATAAATTTTCAAGTCAAATATTTTTTTTTTCGAGTCAATAATTTTTATTGTTTTTTCATTTATTTTATTTTTTCATTTGCTCTTTTGTTAATGTTTTTAGGGTTTTTTCAAGCCTTTGATTTAATTTTGTTTCCTTCCTGTTATTAAAACAATAATAATATAAATATTAAGAATAGTAATAGTAATTTTAGGTTTTTGTTCTTACGTGTTTTTTTATTAATTTTGTTTGGTTTGTCTCTGAGATTTATTAAATAATGTTTATTATTTTGACAGTGATGGTGATGATAATTTAAAAAGTTAAGACTTTGATTTACTATTATTATAATAAAGTATGTTGATCTTTTTCATAATATAAAATTTTATATATTAGAATATTATATTGTAATTTCAACAATTATGAAGATTATTTATTCTGTAAATACCATGACTGCAACGTAATGCGGACAATCCACCTAGTAGAAACTAAGATAATTTATTTTTCATATATCAAAATTTATTTTACATGTTAAAAATCACTCTCAAACTCTACTGCTTTGATACCGAGGGTCATAGCGCGTGCAAAACACAACAGAACGTCAACTCAACACATAAGACTTTAAGCCAGGCATGTTAGCACACTCATTAATATCGAGTGGGTCTTAAAAAGGTCTAATAAAAGTTGAATTTTTTCCCGACAACCTTTCGCTTCTTTCCACTCCTCCAGCGTGCTAAACAAGTCCTCACTTCTGTTGCCGCAGAAGATCGATTTCACTCTCAAAGAAAGAAAGCGAAGGAAGATTCGTAATTTGCAGATGGGAGAGGGAAAAGGTTCAACTCTGGTTCACCTTCTAGTGGTGGTTCTGTGTCTTGTTGCCTTTGGGTTCGCCGTTGCTGCTGAAAGACGCAGAAGCATTGTACGCAACTTTATTCTTTACTCTCCTTTCATTTTCTCTCTCCTTTTCAGTATTTTTTTTAGCTTTAAGTTAGGTTTTCAGGGTTTCTGTTTATATTTCTCATTGTTTTTGGTTGATTGATTGATCTCTGTTTTGTTTCTAATTTCTGGGGCCCTGTTTCTAGTGTTACTAGAGTCAGTGATGTTTCGTGAGATGACATAAACAGGAGATCTGTGTGTTTTTAATACTTAGTGTGAGAATTATTGGGTTTTGTATAATTTTGCAGTTGCTGTAATGTACAAAGTAGAGAAATTTGGCTACAATTTTTTTGACGAGGGGTAGAGAAGAGTCTCAAAGTTGAGACCTGACAGTTGGGTTACTTCCCATCTGGTTTAAATTTGACTAAGATGAGTTACATGAAATTCGCAAATGGCGAGAAAACCTGTATATTTGTGCTGGTAAGAAGTGCTGTGACTCGAGCTGGAATTGGTATGAAGACAGTGGGTTTTGACAACGAGTGAACAATTTGTCTTTGGGAAACTATGTTCTTGCTCTGTCATAATCTTTTGATATCTTCTCGAGCTTTCGTCTTTACTAACAGCATTGCATTAAGTATCTGCCAAATTGTTTTTACTTTGAGATGTAACTATTTTTCCCCCTTTCCTTGATCAATATGGTCACTACTCACTAGGCTTGCTGCATCAGAACTAGATGGTGTTGGTAAATGAGTTGTGTGGCCTTGTTGTGATTCCCAAAAATATTTTAGTAATTGGAGCATCATCTACAAGGGAGAGCTAAAAGGAAATGACAAAAAAATTTAGTTTTCATCCTTCATTTTCTTAGCTCCAACAGAAGAGCTATATCTAAGAGCCAAAATAGCATTATCAAGTTGAAGAGCTATTCCTGCATTTTAATCAAAAGAGCTAAAAATTTGTTTAATATATTTTTATGCAAAAAAGTGATTTTGACTGGAATTGTATTAATTAATTATTATTAATAAATAGTTGTATCAATATTATATATATTAAAATAGAATTGGCTTTTCTAAATGATTTTTTTTTCTTTGGAGTGCATATAAAAAATGTTATATATATATATACTATTCAAAAAGCCATATTGATAGTTTGGCTTTTCTAATGAAAAAAGCTATTTAAAGGAGTCAAAATAGTAATATGGTTTTTTGAATAGTGTAGATATAGCATTTTTTTATATATGCCCAAAAAAGGTTGTTTAGAAAAGCTAATTCTACTTTAATATATGTAATATTGATACAACTATTTATCAATAGTAACTAACTAATACAACTCTAATCAAAACCACTTTTTTGCATAGAAATATACTAAACAAAATTCTGGCGTTTTTTATCAATATGTAGGGATAGCTCTTCCCTTGGAGCTATGAAGGATGAAAACTAAAAAAAAAATTGTCTTTTCCATTTAGCTCTCCCCTTGGAGATGCTCTTAACAAAGGCCAAATACTTTAGTGATGTCATACACCATGCAATCAAGTTTGATGTAGTCTTATAATGGATATATATCTACTGCAATTGGAACTCAAAATTTGAGGCATAACCTTTTTGTTTCTTGAATTAGCATTTATATTATCTTAATCTTGAAATCTAGCATGAGTCATTAATCGACTAATAAGAATGAATAGTCACTTGAAATTTGTTCCTGTGTCATGAATCTCCTGATGGATACCTTGGGATCTTGCTCCTTCTAAACAAACACTACAATACCAGAAGAGAACTTTAACAAATTGAATATTCAAATATAGAATTTCTTATCACTACTTTGTTGATTTTTCTTTGGTGAACTGGAAGATGGAAGTAAAAGCTTGCAGTTCACTGTACTTGCTTTCAAGAAATTCTATAAACCAGAATTTAAGCCCGCTAATTAGTGCTTTTTCAGCAACATTAAATTCACATAAGAAAACAATGATCTTGACTGATATGGCACTGTGCAGGCAGGTCTAACTTGGGATGAAAGCCTGTGTTTATCAGACATGGGTTGCATTGGTCCCCTTCCAGTTGACAATGAATAGCACTGTAGGCATGTTGCTGTTAATACCAGCAATCCATGGTTTCTGCTTTTCATGAAGACATTGTTTTTTTTCTGCAAACAGGGCCATATTGAAAAGGACGCAACAAACGCCACATACTGTGTCTACAACTCTGATGTTGCAACTGGCTATGGAGTGGGCGCTTTCTTATTTCTTCTTTCAAGTGAATCACTATTGATGGGTGTCACAAAATGCATGTGTTTTGGGAGATCATTAGCCCCTGGTGGAGATCGAGCTTGGTCCATCATTTATTTTGTTTCTTCATGGTGAGAATTTTGGTGTTCTGGATTATGCATTCATTACAGGGAAACTTCATGCTATGCATTGTTATCTGTCAAAACACGCAATTAGTCTCTCTTTGTTAATTTCTTCTTTCAGGTGAATCATTTAGATAGGCACAGGTACATCCACACACAAACCATCCGTATTGAATTATGGTTTTCATTTTTTTTTCATGCCTTTGCATCTCCTTGCCAGGATCCTTACATTCCTAGCTGGTGAAGTGACATGCTGTTGCGAAACTACACATCAGTGATTAGTGAATTGACATAGTGTTGTAAATTAAAATTTGCTACATTGAGACAGAGGATGACCTATGCCAACATGGTTTCATATATTACTATGGTTTAAGGATAACCTGTGATCACTGTGATTGACCTACATCTATGATTCCATGGAGGATCATTTTCTTCCTCCAGAACTCTATCATCATTTTTATGGTTGAATCTGAAACATGCTTGCTCTTTAAGACTTTTTTTCATCTCGTGCATCTGCAGGGCAACTTTTCTGGCGGCAGAAGCGTGTTTAATTGCAGGTGCAAAGAAAAATGCTTATCATACCAAGTATGTTGGGATGATCTATGCTCAAAACTTTACCTGTGAAACATTGCGGAAAGGTGTTTTTATTGCTGGAGCAGTGTTTGTGGTGGCAACAATGATTCTCAATGTATACTACTACATGTATTTTTCCAAGGCCACTGCCACCAAGGCAGCTCTCAAAACAAATCGCACGAGCTCCGTCGGGATGACCGGATATGCTTAGAATCAAGAACATGGCTAGACAGCTAAGTTTTGATCCTGATGTTTTTGAGTCTGCTGGTGATTCTGTTGTGCAAGTGTACTCGATATGCATGGCGTTTATCTAGCAACATATAGCTTGGTTGTGAATGTTACCGTCATTTGAAAGGATTGTGAAAAGTTTGCCTTGAAAATCTGAAACATCAAATATCGTAATTAAGAGAATCGGGTTGCCTGAATCCCATCCAAATTCATGGCCTGTCCACGTTTCTAGTTCATTTTTCGCCTATTTTGTTTGGATTTAGAAGCTGTTATGTGCATGGGACTAGTTGCAAACCAGGTGCTTTGATTGTAATGTTTGCATTTATTTAATTTCTTTTGCCATGGTTGGCTGAACCATGGGGCTTCATCCGGGGTGGCTGCTGCTTTGTCTAGTTGAAATTGTTTTCAAATTACGGTTTGGATCATGGTTTTGGCACAGCAGACTGTCGTAGGCGTTCCTTAACTGTCACAGTTAGATCGGGTGTAATATCAAGAGATATTTATAAATTAATAATATAATTACTATATTGTGGGTGGTATTTATACAAATTAATAGATTTAAAACTATGTATTGTAAATATATACATAAATTCAGAGAAAATGATCAAATTTTATCAAAAATTAAAATAAAATGAATCATCTTTTAAAGAATGGTCCTTTTGGTTGATAATTTATGGCCGGTAGGTTTCTCATGCTCTTTTCGCTTTCATATCTTGCAAAACTCTTCATTGCATTATAAAACAGGTACGCTATGTTGAGATGCTGTGTTTCATGTAGTGTTTTTTTGGATATCGAGATAGTTTTTGCAACAATAATTTGTGAAAATATAGTTTTATTTTTAAAAAATATATTAATCATAAAATTTTGTCATTGATATTTTTATTTTATTTCCAAGTTGTTCAATATTCAAGAAAACAATCCTTGTATTTTTTTTAAAAAAAACTTATATAATTGTTGTATGAAAAACTATAATTACATTCCTGTATAATCTCTTAATCATGTAACTATTCATTAAACAGTTTTAAATTTTGTAAATTACACGGTTAAATTTAGAAATGTAATGAATCCTCGCATTATATATTTATTATATAGTAAATTCTATTGCCACCATATTTATTATTATTATTATTATTTGCATAAAATTTCACAGACTAGCTCAAGATCGCAATTTCTATCCATGTTGTATTACAACCTCATCAATAACAAATAAAACCAATGGGTTGGTCATTTCACTCATTGAAGAACACCAGCATGCCTGGCGAAGCAGGGGTTGGATTATGGCCTTTTAGAAGGTGTTTGGTATTGCGGTGCGATCTGCGATTCGCAGATCACACCGCAATTTGGTGTTTGGTTACAAAAAAAAAACACTTTTTTGTGTGGGATCTACACCAAATTATTTCCAAAACGCCGATTCGAAAAAAGCTGGAATTTGATGCTTTTGCGATTGCGATTGCGATTGCGTTTCAAAGTGCTTGTGCCGAAATACATCAAAATGATATTTTTTTATTTTTTAAAAATCAGTTTTAAAATATGTTTTATTTAAAAATATATTATAATATTATATTATTATTATTTTTTAAAAAAATAATTTTAATATCAATTTTAAAACAATAAAATTTTTTATTGTTTTAAAAATACTTTTAAAACAAAATGTGAAATAAACACGAAAGGTATTGGGGTTTTTCTTTATTACTATTCAGAATTTTCCATCTTGAATTTTATTATTATTTTTCAGGCTATTATTTTCCATATATTTTGTTTTTTATCTCTCATATACGTTAGTTGGATTGTTTTTTATTTCAGTAAAACCATTAAATCATGTTTTCTCTAAATTTGATTATTCAATTTAATGTAGTCAAATTCCTATAAAAAATGACATATGCAAATTAAATTCATTAATAATAATAATTATTATCATAATAAAGTTAACGCAATCTTAACGTTAACACAATCTCATCTTTATTATTCGTTCAACTTTTAATTGAGTGTGATTCTAAAGGGGTGTCTGGGAGAGGTTTTTGAAGAAAAAAATGAATTATTTTTATTTTTATTTTAAATGAATTTTTTTTGTGTTTTTAGATTAATTTGATGTGTTGATGTAAAAAAATATTAAATTTACAATATTTACAAAAATTATATATATATATATATATATATATATATATTATTTTAATGTAATTTCACAAGTTAAAAGCAATATGAAAAGCTTGGTAACCAAACACCCAAAACTGCTTTTTTTTTCAACCTCCAACTTAACCACAATTTTAACCAAACACTTCACTGCTTATTTTGAACCACAGTAAAAATAATTTTTTTGAAACTGATTTTTTTCAACCTCAATCGCAAAAGCAAAAGTAATGCCAAACACACCCTTAGTCTTCGGCTCCAATTTCGTACAAAGGAGAAGGCTTGGGCCTTCTAGGATTCATAAACCCTGTTTTATTTATTTATTTATTTACTAGATAATCCAATGCTCAATTGTGGCGGATTAAAAAAAAAATACATATAAAAAGATAATGCTTAAATAAAAGGATATTTTTTTTAACAATATCATTTAACTCGACATAGTGAACCGAACTAAAAAAAAAAACTAGAATAACTCTAAATCGCATAATTACAGAACAACTGGTTAATTTCATTCATTCGCAATGGTCGGAAAACACCCTTTGGAATTGCCTTCTCCAGTGGCAGGTTAATATCGAAGTTTTGAAAATATTTTTTGTTTAAAATTATATTAAAATAATATTTTTAATTTTTTAATAATTATTTTAATATTAATACATAAAAATAATCTAAAAATAAAAAAAGGAAAGAAAAAAAATACACAAATAGTTTTGAAACACAAACTTGGTCAAATGTTCCGACCACAGGACAATTGACATGATGGTGGCGCGCAGAACATACAAAATGTACATTCAAATACGTGCAAATGGAAGCAAACGATTGATCTCTTTTGCGAAGGTGCCACGTCGTAGACTTAAATGTTTTGTTTGTTTTCCAAGGAAGGGAGAGGGGAATGGGGCCGGGGAGAGCAGTGCCAGGTAGAACAGGTAAGCGTTACGATGGGACAGGATGCGGATAAGGACAGAATTGGGTGGTACATAGTCCTGGCATCAGTTGGATCAGATTCCCCCCCAGCAACAGACCAAAACAAAATCCCTTTTTTTAGACGAAAATGTGATTGTAAAGTATTACCCCCTCATAGTATATACTGATTCTATATGGAAATACTTGATTGCCCTGTGAATCTAACTAAAAAAACTATTTAATATCATTATTGTATCCAATTTAGTTAATCAATTGGCTTGTATACTTACTTAATTCATGTTTCAAATTAATTGCGGAGTGGGGTAGTTTTTATATCATAACTCAATTAACTTTGATAAATTTCAAAGCAAGTAAGATGACCGATGAAAAATTTCATTTTGAATATTGAAATTAAAATATATAGGATTCATATGGGCTTCATGATTTAATTTGTTCAGCCATCAACTTAGGTTATAGATTTCACAAGGCATGGTGATTTTTCTATTAATATTTATACTTACTTAATTCATGTTTCAAATTAATTGCGGTGTGGGGTAGTTTTTATATCATAACTCAATTAACTTGATAAATTTCAAAGCAAGTAAGATGACCGATGAAAATTTTCATTTTGAATATTGAAATTAAAATATATAGGATTCATATGGGCTTCATGATTTAATTTGTTCAGCCATCAACTTAGGTTATAGATTTCACAAGGCATGGTGATTTTTCTATTAATATTTGTTGCATAATTATATGGTAAGGATAATAAATACTCACAAAATTAAACATGGATAAAAAAACAGAATTTTTATTTAAAACTCTAATAATTTTATAGAAAGCAAGCCATAATAAAATATAAAAACATGCTTCAAATCAATTAAATAATGAATGATATTTTTTATATAAAAAAACACAATAAGATAATTGAATACAAACTAAATGTTGAATAGAAAAATTAAGGGGAAAAAAACTCTTTTACTTTCATATGAATTACAATTTAGCACATTATATTTTTTTAGTATGTAGTATAATTGCAAAAATGATGACATATATCCTAGTTTCTTAGCAAAAAAAAGAAGTGAGGGAGGCGAGTTATATCCTGGTTTTTTTAGTAAGTGGTGTAATTGCAAAATTGAAAAGATAGCATCAATGTATCCCAACATATCTGATCCGGTTTTACTGTAAGAACTTAGAGATTCCCTGCTATCAAAATTGACGCAGTGGTTAAATTTTTTATATTATTTAATATTAAGCTATATTTTTAGAAAATATTATTATTTTTATATATTTTTTGAAAAGATAATTTCCACCCCCATTCTTGTTAGTTCACTGCCGCGGAAACGACACTGCCATGGAAATACCAATTTTGGCCATTGAAATGACGTTTCCGTGATCAGAATACGTTGTGTTAGGTGGGTGCCCTCTTTTGTGATTGAAAAATAGGCATCAAGGTGAACTTGTTTTTTCGACAACATGGCCAATAAAAGGGGGACACCCTTATCTCGCTCAAACCTCGAAAGGCAGATGAAGAAAGAAGCTAAAAAGTATGGGATAATCACTGTAAATATACTTTTGTTTACGGTGAATTAGAGTAGAATTTTCATTTTACAGATAAAAATGGACTTTTTTGCACAATTCTACTTAATTATTTGATCTGTAAAATATATATATGTGGTACATTTTAATTCACATTACACAATCGTAAATCATTAATCACAATGTAGCTTAATTAGTTGAAATCTACTATTATATTTCTCCAGTTCAGATTACTAGTTAATTAGTTATATTCCTATTTTCCATGCTGTTGATCCAACTCCATAATTAATAAAGGGAAATATCAACCTTTTATTATATGAAAACAGCCTGTAAGTGTACAAGGACCAAGCTGTAAACTGATGACTGGGAAGGCCAGTAAGAAAATTCCAGTAACTCGTGTATTTATTAAAATAAACTATAAGTGTAAGGGTATAATTGAAAAGATATCAAGAGTTTAGGACTAAAGTTAAAAGTCTCCAAAATTCTGAATGTCGGGACCCCTTGCACTCAACGTTTGTCCCCGTATGTTCATGCGTTTGCACTTTGCAATGTGACCGAGACATATTTCTGAAGGATTATATTCGTGCTGAACTTTCATGATTTCCAAATCAATATATTGTATTGTCAGTACCAGTAAATTCTTAAATTATATTGTATCCCATACGAAAAAAAGATCACATACTTATGAGAGTTGATTTCAAACTTGACTTTAAGCAAAAACTATTAATTTTGTTATGGTTCATATTTTGTTTCCTTCAATTGAAATAATATGATTTTATCTTAAAGTATTCTTGCGTGTTATTTCAAATTTGTACTTAGATATATAATTCAATCAAAAATAATTTATTTTTAAATTATACAATTAAAATTCCAAAATAAGTAAAAAATAAAAGTTGAATCGATATAACCCGTTTAATTTAACAGGTCTAAAGACAACCTGGACAGTTGATAAAAATATAATTTGGTTGGAAAAAAAATTCAAAATGACATCTTTTTTTTTTATAAAAAAAATATCAGGACAATAACATATTGGATTAACTATGATACTAGTATTATCATGATAACCTATAATAAAATAAATGAAGATAAGTTCAATCACCAATAACTCATTTTTTAATGATAAAAATAAAAATAAAAATAAAAAGTATCAATAAAATAGTTTTTAAATAAAATTATAAACATGTCATAGGCAATCTCATAATATTTTCTTAAAACTCTGACCATGATTGCTTGACATTTTTATATATAAGGAGTTATAATAAAATGTTAGCTTAATTAGTAATGTAAAACTAAATAGTATTTTAAAAACAAAACAAAACACTATTTAAATAAATAAATGAAACCTTACGGGGTTTAAGCAAAATTTCTGGAATATACTATTAATAAAACAAGAAAAAATTTATTATAATCTGTTCCTTTTGAACTAGAACAAAACATACAGCTGTTTTTTTTAAAAAAAAACTAAATTAGCAATCTTATGATAAGGTCAAGGCATTATTTGTTATGTATATATTATGCAAAACTAAGACTTTGGTGGGAGAAGTACTAGCCTTTTAAAGACATCAGAAGCTAGGCCGTCCTTTTATCTGTAATTAATGGTGCGAATTGCAAGCTAGGAAATAAACGTGTAATGATTTATTTTGAAAGAGTAAAAATTCACAGGATTGCATCAAATTTGAGACCTTGGATCGTACGGACTTCATTAATCCAGACAGGATTTCCTTCTTACACTCGTCAAGCACGACCAGAGTCTCCAACACCGCCGCGAGATTCCCGGCCAGCCTCGGCCAAATCCCATGTTTCTCCTCAACGTCTAATTAACATATCAACCTCTGTTTTGGACCAAAACTGTCCCTTGGAAAGCCGCGTGGGAAAACTTTTAATACTAGTTTTCTTCTTATTCTCGCAAACATGACGTGATGTAACATGCTCTTTAACTTCATTACACACGCACACACAGTCCATCAACAAATATATGCACTTTTATATTAATTCCCGTTTGTAAGGGAAATGATATTCTTCAATTATCTTTTCTTTAAGTTATTCATTTGATGTTAATATTGGGAGACAATAGGTTTTTAGATTTTGTTGTTGTTGTTGTTGTAGTATTAAGTAACATTTTTGGATTAATAGATATTATACCTTAATTTGCGAGGCTAAAATTAGAGTAACTATTCACATGTAGAAGACGACATTAAAAAATATTTCCGTGACGTAAAAAAACAAAAACTTCGCAAAGTAGAATATGAAGTTTCCAAACCTACTCTTAAGTTTTTATTTTTAATCTAATTACCAAATAGATTATTCATTTTCACAAATTAGATTATCAATTTTAATTGCTCGAAGGTAAATGAAGTTAATCATACTTGAGATCCAACAAAGTAATGCGAGAGTTATTTTATCCAGTGGAGCTTAATAACTGAACAAAGATAAAAGTGCAATCCTGTTTGGCTACATGATTGAGCATTTTTTTTAAGAAATAAAAATCATACAATTTTATATATTAATATTAAAAATATATTTTTAATATGTTATAAAATAAAAGGTAATTACTATTAAAATATCAAGCATTATCTTAAGCACCTTTTGCGATCAGATTACAATAGCAATGAGAGTTATTATGTAGATTAATAATTAAGAGAAATGCCAGTGCAAAGAGCACACTCAATAAAAGAGGCGCGTGGAGCTGATTTTCAACATCATGACCGACAAGTAGCAGAATTCAAACCAAATTCTCATGGTAGATGCTGTTACGACGTAGTTAATGTTAGATTCGTAATTTGGTGGTGAAACATGGACAGACCAGCGAAGCTATCTCTTAACAAGATCAGTTCAGTAATATGCTCATATACACAACAGATTTAAATCAAAATAAAAAATCGATAATAGCCTGCCAATTTTCTCATCACGTGGGCCAGTGTGGGTGCATGAGAGAAGAAGAGTGAGAGAGGCTCATCCTTACAGCTACTCTCTCCTTCCTTCCCCCAAAATAGCCGTCGCTTCTTTCACCTTTTTATAGTACCTTTGTATCCATGACAGTGCGTGTGAGAGGGAGAAAAGGAGATTTTCGAGCCTCGAATCCAAGCATCCGAGCCTCATTTCAGCCAGCTAGCAAGATTTCTGGAGAGAAAAGAGTGTCAAAAAGGATTGGAAGTTCAAAAGAGAGGGGATTTTGAAAGCTTTATGTGGGTTATCAAGCGCGATGTCGTTTGGCAGCTCCAGGAGATTGATGTGCTCTTCATCTCTGGTGGTGGTCCTGGTCATTTTTGTGTTACAGATTTGGGTCTGCAGTGACTGCAACTGCAAGGCAGGAGCAATAAGATTACTTCAAGAGAATGGCTTGGAAAAGCTTGAGGAGAGCAGCGATATTACCAAGGATAGTTATAAGAGCAAGGAAAAACACTTCAGGAAGTACTTCGATGAAAGAATCAACACTTCTTATGGTTTCAACAAAACTGGGAAAGGATTTGAAGAGAGCAAAAGAAGAGTGCCCAGTTGCCCAGATCCTCTCCACAACTAGTTGAATAGCTCAAATTTCAAAATTTCTTCTTTCTTTGTGGTATTTTTAGTCCAAAATACCCACGTTTTTCTTATCATTTTCGTTCTAGCTAGAATTTTGATAGGCTAGTTTTTGTAACTTCAGAGGGAAAAACTGGGGTATTTGGGTATGTTAAGTCCTTTTCTTCAGTATGGATGATCATGAAAATGGAGGATGGTGATGTGTATAGAAGCTGATAATTTTGTTTTATACTGATTAATACATGTAAAACTTTTGTTTTGCCTTAATCTCTGTCTGTATGCACACCATTTTGAATCCTGTTTAGTCCATCTCTTCTCTCAATCAGAGGACGCAGACGAAGAAGTTACAGGGAAGAGTACATATGGCAGGCATTGTAATTACGCGCAGAGATTCTTGTTTTTTCACTACAGCAATAAGATGTTTATGCTTCTTACTTCACCATCGCAGAATATTGGTTGTTTGTACCAGTGTCAAAATGATATGGTGGAAGCTTTTTCTTTTCTATCTGGGTAACATGAGATGATTGCTTTACTCAGTCTTGAGTGTCCAGCTTTAGCATTTTCTGGCAATTTCTTGTGGAGTACTTGTCTTCTCCTCGTTTGGCAAGTTTTCATTGATCAGTGTCGTAGTCTATTCCTCATCTTTCCCCATCAAGTAAATTTTGGCTGTCCGTCACATGCCTTTTCTGCTTTCAAAGCCCTGCCCATAATCTAAATCAAAATCTCACTGTAAATTTACTATACAACACTAATTTTGATTAAGGGATCTGCCCTTTTGCATGTATGGATTTTGTTTTTCCAAGTATCAAGAGTTGACTCTCTTGCATATCCTCGCCCTTGGCACAGTGGATCCACCGCCATGCTCTCACGGAGTATGTCGTGGGTTCGAACCCAGGTTGGGTCGTTTGGGGTTGGGATGTCAAGCCGCTGGGTCAGTGGATAAAAAGAAAGAAAACGTTGACTCTTACAAGTTGACAGTTGATTAGACTAGGCTCTAAAAGGGAGAGTTCATGTGTGTAGATTAAATCACCTACAATGCCGTCGAGGATAGTATGGTAATTGAAGAGAGACTTGCGTTGGTGTAAAAGTAATTTATTACAAGTACGATTTTGCAAGCGGAAGACATGAGAAATCTGAAGTTTAAGAGCACGGAGATCATAAGATAGTAAATCAGTAGTTAAAGTACACAGAGCTGAATGTTAGATTAGACTTCAGTTTTCGTCCATCAATATGTTTAGTTTGGAAACTTTCAAGTCCAAATCTTCTATCGCTGGTTCCAGCAAACTTTTTTGTCCCGTTATTAAAATGCGCCGCAAGGACAGGTTAATATCGACTGTACAATGGAAAAGAGGTGGAGATTTTTTCTTCTCGCTAGAAAAGTGCCGGGAGGAAGACAATCTCTCTACCGAATGCACATATCACTCGCGGGTGTTTAAGAAATATTCATCCCTCCATTCTGGTGGGCTGTTAATCGATTTATATATCTATTTTTTATCACCAGCCCCATTAATCTGACTGCAATGTATTACTTCCGTACATTGTTGGCGTTGCTTTTCTTATTCAAAATTTCAAATCTATGTATTATTGCGTTTTAAAAAACATTAATCTGGTGGGCTGTTAATCGATTTTTATATATATTTTTGTTAAAATTATTTTTTTGTATTTTTAATTTAATTTAAAAAATTTGGTGTTTTAGATTTAATATTTTTTTCTGTTGAATTATTTTTTTCAGAGTTCTTAATTATAACTTTTACTTTAAATTAATTTTTGGATGTTCTTTTTTTTCAAATTCGCCTTTTCCTTTTCTCTCAAAAATGGAAATATTATGGACAGAGCATCGACCCTTTAAAATTTAGATCGAGCAGGCAATATACAATCTCGTTCTAAGAACTCATACCATGAGTTTCTCCCATATGAAAAGCTTCGAAATGATCATAGAACCATAAATGGCAGACCTCGTAAGTCTTACAATACCATAAATGGTCTAAAAGCATTTAAACCAAAAACACACTAGTTATATCAAGGCGAGTGGTGAGAGAACAGAATTTTCAAGTGTCGACACGCGTTAGCTTTATTGCCATGTAGTAGATAATAAATAGCATATATGATTGTTTAAAAATATATCAATCTGGAAAGACACTTGAATGGAAAGCATCACTTCTTTTTCAGAGAAAATAAAATGTTTTTTTAAGAAAATAATTTTAATTTGGAATCACGATCAGATAGAGGGGTTTCAAATCAACATTCTTAAAAGAGTTTCAAATACATAAATTAACTTAATTATTAAGATTTAATTCAATTATAAAGATTACAAGCACACCGATACGTAGAGTGCACTCAATTAATCAACATGGTGATACATGCCATGCCTTCAAACAACAAAAGCACTCATCGCTAGTAAAACATTTGAATTGGAAATGTATTATCAAAAGAGATCTATCACTTTAACTACTATTTTTCTCTTATAAATTTGCATGGAAAGAGATTTAGTACTCGTTTGGTATTACGATTCCACTGGTTTTGATCGAAATTTGAATTTTATTTATTTATTTATTTTTATTTTAAATAAATATATTTTTGTTTATTTTAGATTATTTTCATGTGCTGATATCAAAAATATTTTTTAAAAAAATATTATTTTAATATATTTCAATATAATAAATATTTTGAAAATTAATACAACCACCTTCCCAACCACCTTCCCATTGACCAGCAGTGAAATGTACACCGATAAAAATCATCACGTCAAGCACTAGTGCTCCGCATTTATTGATTTATTTTTGTCTCAAATGACTTTATTGTCCTTTGAACTCTATGATCGAGGCGGTCAGATTCTGAATTGTAATATGTGAAAACTCCTTAATTCTAATATTATTCCACTGATATTGTTAGTTTACTTTATTAAGTTTTTATTAGCAATAAATAAATCAGTGGTACTAACAATAGGGGTACCAAATTGCAGGGAGAGCGACAAAAGTAAGGCCTTGTTTGTTTCAAGGAAAGTGAATTCTGAATTCACTTTCCTTAGCTTCAGATGTTTGTTTCTTGAAACAACTTTCTCGAAAGTGGTTTCCAGCAAACAAACACAGAAAGTTGTTTCCGTGTTTAGCAAACACCGGAAACCACTTTCCAGAAAGTTGTTTCAACCAAGGAAAACTTAAGGCTTGAAAAAGGAAAGTGTACTCCTCCGCCAAACATCCGAATACACTTTCCGTGAGCTAGCTAGTTATTGTTTTTTTAAAAAAATAGAAACATGTTAGTATTATTTTTATATAAAAATAATAATTCTGATATTAACAATTAAAAACACAAAAACTAATAATTTAAATCTTAAAAATTCTATTTTTTTAATCACCCTAAATTAAAATTTTGCATTGAGATTTTGATTTAAAATTAAAAACTTATTTTAAGCTTTTAAAATTGGAAAAATATATATTAATAATAAGTTTTACTTAAAAATATTTCACAAGCTTATTTCTCTATAATATGATATGACATATATTGTTATATTTTATAAAATAAGCTATGTATGAATATAGGATATAATAAAAAATTCATCATTATACTTTTTAGATTTCATTTGTTTTTATTGTAAGTGATTACATATTTTATATATATTATATACTCTGGAAAAAAAAATTAATTTATTAATAAATTATTTTTCAGTTCATTTTCCATACCACTGCCAAACCTCGGAATTCACTTTTCAGAATTCACTTTCCAGAAACCACCTTCAGAATTCACTTTCAGGAAAGTGAATTCAGGAATTCACTTTTCAGAAACCATTTTCCAGAATTCACTTTCCAGGATTCACTTTCCAGAAACCACTTTCCAAAGAAACAAACGGGCCTAAGCATCGCAACCAAATTGCTTGCTACTGTAAATTGTAATAGCAATAATTTTTATTCCATGGGCATTTACTATATTCCTGGGTTGTAATTATAAAATGAGCATTTTTTTTTGTATTTTGTATTTTGCGTTAACAAACAAAGGAGTCCTCTCGTATTCTTGTAATTTCGGGAGGTATTACAAAAGAGAGAGAGCCAGATTTTATTTTATTTTTTATTTTCTTGGAAAAAAAAATAAAGCAGAGAAACCAACGTACGTACTATGCGGCGTAAGAAGTTAAAAAAGCTGCAAGTTATATTGTAGCCATGTTAATTTGCCTGTATGCAATTTGGATTTGGAATCAAACTGATTGTCTCGCTCTCAAATCCTCCGCTTCAGCACCATTCAGCTCACCAACGCACCTATTTATATATTCAGTGTCTATAGAATGATGTATTGGTGCTATACTATTCAACTCGAAAACATTGTTTATTATGATTAAAAATAGAAGAATGATTTGAATAAAAATATTAATGAGAAATCTTAAAGTGTGAATAAATCTTTAATTGATTTTAAAAAAAAATGAATGCATTTTTAAAAAAAATTTAAGGAAATTTCATCTCTTGTAAAGCGTGATTTATAAATTTAGATAAATAAGTAAAATCTTGGTTATCCTAGAATTTAACAAGAAATACACGTATTATTTCAAACTCGTAATTTATTGTGTAAATTATAAATTTTATGATATCAAGTCACGTAATGAAAGACTTTAGACTTCGAAAGCAAAATGATATACATATATAAGTATTTGATGATAAAATTGAAACTCTATATATAAAAGGGCATTTTTAAAGTTTGCCCAGATATTGAAGAGACCTCGTGAATAAATTTGTTTAAGATCTGGCTGTAGAGTCACTGGGATAAGTGAAAATAAAACTGGAAAGTACTAATGATAGTGATACCGTTACATGTACATGTACATGTACACCGTGTGTAGAGAGTACACTTAGGTCATCTGTACCTATCAAGGTAGCACATGGGGACTGATGGGCCACTAGCTCTCACCTGACGTTGCCGTCCAAAATTATTGACAGGTTTTGTATTTGGACTCAGGGTGTCTAAAAGCCTCGAAGCTTTGTTCACATTATAATCAAATAGAAAACTGAAATTTAAATGTCAGGGGCCAAAATTGAAATAAATGGTGATTTCAAAGTTAAAATAAAATTTTAATTTTCTCTACAGAGCTTATTTCATATAACAATTGTTTCTCTCTCTCTCTCTTACAGACACACACACGTATACATGTGTATGTTAAGTGTAAGCTAAAAAGAAAAAAAACATTACATGTTTAACAAGTAAAGATTAAAATCAGGATACATGTCTTGTCTAAAAAGATTGCTTGTTTTAATTTAAATTTGTCTCTCAATTTTTCTAATTTTATTTTTAGTTGGTGTTAACGAATTTTTATTTATTTATCAATACATATAATTCTTGATTTATTTAACCACTACACTGGTAAAAATGTAGGCACAAAAACAAACAAATTAATTCAATGTGTGCAATTTTTTTTTATAAAAGATAAAAAAAACTTTAAATTACGGTTCCGGTTATGAACGCATCACGGGAATAAATGTGCTGTTGCGTAGGGGCCTCTCAATGTATACAAATACGGAGCAGATACAATTAACATACACACAAGCTTGATATGGACAAAAGGGTTGTTTCTCATTGTCTTCCCGGTGTATAAAAAAATAAATTAGACGTAACATATACCACCAGCTCGTTATATTTGACAATATACACACTGCTATTTATTATTTAAATATGAGATTTAATATGCATTTCAGATAAATCATTTTATTAGAACGGGATATTTAAATAATCAACCGGAATATTTAAAAACCACTGCCTTCTCTAGCAAGCTGCTTCGAGTTGTTTAAATTCTCGATCATAGTTGATGTGGTGTAACTTGTATCAAGTCTCCTGTTGGTCTTGCTGTGCTCATAAATTGCTGTCTCGCAGAAGAAGGCGGTAAACAGCAGAGAAGGTTAAAAAAGGAAGAGCAAAATAAAATAATTGTCTGGAAACATCGATGGTTGGTGCGCTATGCTTGTATTCTAAAAACCTGGAGGGAGAGTCCTCCGAAACTCTTACAAAATGCCAAAAGTAAGGCAGAAAAGATTCCTTTTATTCCAGCACAGAAAATTAAATACACACGCTGAAAGCTGTACGGTTATATATACATGTGGTTTAACTGTTGTTTTGCTATAATTTATTTTACTATGATGATATGTGAATATTAAAAATAAATCAAAAACTTTAATATATTTCACAGTATTTTTTAAACGTTATCTCCGTCACCATAAATAGTGTAATTTGAACGAGTATAGGAGGTGGGTTTGCCTCCATTGACAATCCCAGCATATATATATATATATATATTTTTTTTTTTTTTAAAAAAAAAAACTTATATATATATATATATATATTTAAAAAAAATAACTTCCACGAGCTGACCTCTAAGTTGACGCGATTACAATCCAAAAGCCACATCCTAACATAGGAGTTCTCTGTTGTGACGCAGAGTTCTCTTCTAGCAACTCTTTATAAATCGGGGTGGTAATTTTGTGATGCTCTCAGTTTCTCATGAATGATAATGGGCTCTGATCCATGGAGAAGGGACCGAATTGTAAACCAGATTTTGAGTGTTATTAAGGGTACGTAACTGTTAATCAACCTCCTAATTATGTAAAATAGTGTGTGATGAGATTAGGTTGATCAAGAGATCAGGTGATTAAAACATTTTGGGTCAGTAAGAAAAGTTTTCAGCATATATACAAGCTAGCCTCCAATAACAACGACAATAATAAATTAAACCCTCTAATTATTGCGACAACGACATCAAAATAAACATCTTTTTTGTCGCGGGAGTGGCAACTCCAATAAATTAAATCATGGCTTCCCATAGCCTTGCTCGACCAACCATTTCTTGTTTCGATAATCATTCAAGTAGGTTGATGAATAATTTTTTATTTTTTGAAAAGTGAATTCCGAGAAATCATTTTTTAAATTTTCTTGTGTTTGTTTGCTTTCTGGAAAGTTGGTCAACGGAAAATTTGGTTTGGTTTTCAGGAAAGTGTTTTCCGGAAAATTTGGGCGGAAAACACTTTCCGGAAGTTGTGAAAAATTTAGAAATATCATTATTTGTTGATTATATCAAATTTGATCCTCAAACTTTTGATTGCTATATATAATTTGTTTTGAATATTTATTTTTCAATTCCATCTCTTAAAATTTAATTTTTATATTAATTTTGGTCCTTATTTTTATAATTGCTATTTGCTTTTTTCTTATAATTTTTTTATTAAAATTTTTTATCTATCAAATTTGGTCCTCATTTTTTTTATTGTTACTTAATTTATTTGAAATAATTTATGAAATGTTTATTATTATTATTTTAATTTATTCACCTTTTATTTTTTTAATTTTTTAGATTTGATCTTTATTATTTTGATCTTTATTTATTTTATTTGAGATAATTTATGAAATTATATTTTTTTTCAATTTCAATTTCATTCTCATTCAACTTTTGAATTTGTAAGATTTATTCCTCATTATTTTAATAAACTTGAAAAAAAAATTAATTTATTAATAAATTATTTTTCAGTTCATTTTCCATAACACAAACAAACACTGAAAAGTGTTTTCCAGTTCATTTTTCATAATACTGTCAAACATCAAAATTCACTTTCCCGGAATTCACTTTCCTCGGAATTCACTTTCCAAAAAAAAATCACTTTCCAGCAAACAAACGGGGCCTAAAATTGAATGAGCATTGGCAAACTTTTTTTCTCAACAGATAATTACATCACCATCCAGAATAACAATAATAAATGTGTAAATTAAGGACAAGGATAGAATGGAAACGATTGAGAAATGTAAAGACAGAGAATTAGCTTTTCTATGACGTATTAGGACTTGGGTCTACATATATTATTGAAAAAAGAAATAAAATGTACCCACAGAAGAGAAGGAGGAGATTTGAACCCTTCCAAGTCAGTAGCTCATCCTATTTGCACGTGAAAACTTCGAGGCAATGAAAGTATTGTGGTGATTAATTTTAAAACATATTTGTTTTTAGTTTTTTTGCTTTGAAACCAAAGTAGGCATCACTTTAAAATCAGTTTTATTTCTAAAATAAAGAAAGCACTCCTGTTTTCAACTAAAAGCACACCTGCTTATTGAAAGTCTTGTTTTTTTATTTATTTTTATTATCGTTATTAAAATGACAACTTTCTCTACATTTAAAAAAACACACAGAAAGTATCGTTTCTTACGTAACTCTATTTTATATTATTGATTTTGTGGAATTGATGTGCCGATACATATTATCATCGTATTTGACGAACTTTTTTTTAGTTCTATGAAGTTTAGAATCTGTCCGGAAAATATTGACTCGTGTCATGTACGTTTTGAAAGCTATGGTCAATCATTGAATATAAATAAATTATATTAAATATTTTTAGCATGCATGCTACATCATTTACTGGTCATGGATGGATGAACTAATACTGCTGCTTACTTGATTTTATCTATTTCAGAGTATGCTTAACATGCGTGGTTTCCGAGCCTTCAAAGGGCCGCGGGCCGGGTCTTCAAAACGGCACCGCTTGTGCGAAAATGAAATCAAACGATACAATGTGCTCTGGACGTGCTTCAAGTTGCAGGGATTCAGACAACAGGGTGATTATTTAGTAGTATTTGCTTTTAAATAATATTATTTTATATAAATATATCAAAATAATATTTTTTTTAATTTATATTTTAATACCTCTATATTAAAATAATTTTAAAATAAAATAAAAATATAATTGAGCTATAATGTGAAGCACCATAAATTAACTCTTGTCCAGGGTATAAAAAAAGCATTGTTTAAACAAGCTTGACCTTGTGCTATCCACTTGCATTGTGTTATGCGCATAAAAATATAAATAGTGTTTAAATATAAAAATAAATGTTAATAGTGAGTTTTTTTTATATAATATTATATATTTGGATAAAATAATCAACATAAACATGATTTTACTAGTATGAAAAAATATTATTTCATATGGATAACAAATAAAAACGATTAAAGGACACGAGTAAGAGTATTATCTATTTTTTTAAAAAAAAAATTATGTCCTAGGACAAAAAAATATCATATTTATTTTTCTATTCTCTTAATTTTGATTTTGATTTTTTATTATTTCCTCTTTTATTAGAGTTTTATTTTTATTCAATTTAGTCTTAAGAATTTAATTTATGATGATAATCATTTTAAAAATTAAAAAAAAATATCATTTTGATGTATTTTCAAACAAAAAACACTTTAAAAAACAACCTTAACCACACTCTCAAACAAGCTTAAACTAGCCAAAATTGAAATCAATTTAATATAAGAACATATTAAATCAAGAAAATAGAGTGAAGGAACGTAATAAATCTAAATAATAGTTCAGGGACATTGTAGCCAAATCGGTTCAATACATAGATAATTTAGACGTTAACTCCTTATAAAAATGAGTTTTATGTAATGAGCATGTTTATTTCTAAAATAGATACAAATAGATATTGCGGTAGGTTAGAAAATTATATAAATGCATCTTGAGGTCTTATCTAACCATTTAAATTTAAAACAATAACATTTTAAAATTAAAATTAATTTAGATCATCCAAGTAATCCATCCCCTTAGCTATGACATACTTCAGCGACCCGATGGACAAATATTCATGTTCATGTCCTGTAAGAAAGGGTGACCGGTGTCAAAACTATGAGTTTTGACCATATGATATGCGAGTCGTGGCTCGTGAGATTCCATTGTTAGATGTTCTGCCACAATTTTCTTCAACCACACTTGGGACAATAATCATATCGCATTAGAAAAACTTGCACACAGCCTTACATGTTAGATAATATCCACGCACCAGCATACAGGAGTAGCAGCTACGTATTGAAACACGCATCTTCGAACATCATATAAACGTTTGTCATGAAATCTACTACCTTTAAGAAAATAAAGAAAGAAAAACATTCAAGCCTGCCTGGTGGAAGAAGAGTTTTCTAATCGTGTTTACAGTATTCTTTGTTAGAGAATAGGATTATAAAGTCTTCTCTAAAAATTTAAAATTTTAGATGAGATGATTTTCTAATATTTTATCAAATTCTTGTTGATTAAACGATCACAAGTTCGAATTTCACCACGCCCATTCTATCTGATAAAAAATCAAACACAAGATAGCGAGAGTATGTGCAAATTTCAAGTTTAAAATTTTTTCACTTGAAATAGTGCTAGAGAATAATATTATAGAGAATTTCAGCAAATCAAGAATTGATTTTCGTAACCCTCTGTGATTGCTAGAGATAAAATTTAGAAGATACAATTTGATTTCCATCTATAATTATCTCTTGTAATTATCTTTCTCGGTTTCTCTCTGTATTCAAACTCTACACTCTTTTTAAATCAAGACAGAACACACCACAACAAACATTGTTAAAATAAAGATCATATCACGGGGCTTTCCTGACGGCTTAAGTTTTACCTCAAGTAGAAATTGAAATGCCCTCTATTTCCTCTTTCTTTTTCTCAGAAGAGAAGCTGCAAGAGGCAAACATATAGATTTCGTCAAACATCCTCATGATATTCGATCGGAAGTGAGTGGTCAAACATATCAATACAGCGATGTTTTTTTCACCCCCCAAAAAAGAAATTTTTTTCGTGTATATCATTTATTCATCATGAACAGCTCAGACGTGATTGAAATTGTCAGGATTTTCATTTTTTAGGAACTGATAAATGTCAAAGCTTTCCATATCTCAACGCCTTATAGAATCCATGAATGGATAGATACCATACGATTTTCAAAATCATGAAAGGGAACTAATTAAATCAAGAGAGGATAATATAATCCAAGTCCATGATCCTCACTGAAAGCATATTGAGGAGAAATATGGAACTCTAAAAACCACTGGCGTTCCACGTAGCTCGCCCACAGTACGAGTGCAGAACCTTTTTATTTTTATTATCAGTATTATTATTTGCTTAACGGGGAAAAAAGTGGTTTTATTTTTATTTTTCTCCACATGTACGGACTCCTGGAAACCGGGGAGTTTTTGAGCTTCGCACGTAGCAATGTTGTTTTTAACAGCTACTGCAGTCGTAGCTATCCGCACGAATTAAGAGGCCTGACTTCGTGCTTCACACGTGCCTCTCTCCAATTTTATATCTTTCTCCTCCCACCTTTTATCCTCCAGCAGCCCCCGTGCCTTCTTCTACTCGAAGTTTTGACCTTTCGGTTGTAAAGTAGGTATTTTTCTTTCCTTTTAAAAAATGGAGAAGAAATTAAATGCCCCATAATCTTTTTTTTTATATAAAAAAGAGCTTAAATTGTGTGCATTTTTTTTATCGGTGTAAGAGCAAATGCTAGAGTCAGCTCCAGCTCAAGACTAAATTGTCCCATCTTTTCTCTCTCTCGTTTTAATGGTGAAAATAGTCATTAATTAATCGCTAAATACTTTGTTTTTACTTTTTATATTAAGAAAACACTAAAAGAATACAATTGAAGGCTAATTTAAATTTATTTGTTAGGAGATAGCAAAGTAAAACAAACTGAGGAAATGATTATTTTTTTTGAATTTTTAGTTGAATATTCATTCTAGTTCTTGTACGTTTTAAATTATAAATATTGAATCCATCTGATTTTTTTCTATGGAAAATATTCAAGATTTCATTGTATTTTTTATGTTTTGAGTTAAAAATTAATTGTAAATCAATTTAAAAAAAATACACGTGACCGATTTTTCATGGACCCTTGATCTCTAAAAACTGGATCATCATACAATAGATTATTTTTTTCAATTAAAGGATGAAAATTAATATTTTAAAAAATATAAATGCGTAAATTATTTAACTTATCACTTTTGTTAAGAAAATAAAAAGACATGAATCGCGGGCTTACCTATTTTATAGACCATCCACGCGAATGACCCATGTATCTGACATGTATTTTCTATTAAAAAAACGGGGTTTTTATCCTTTCAAATAAAAAAAATATTTTTTTATTGTTTATTTGTTTTTAAAATATTGTTTTATTTTACTTGAAAACAAATCATTTTACTATCACACTTTTATGAATTTTTAGCACATATGCAACCTTTTTTATTAAGAAAAAAATATTGTTTAATATATATATAAAGATTCACGGAAATGGTTGGTATATAATTAAATTAAACATAATTTTAAAAATCAATGGGGTGCATGAATTAAATTATGAGATTTCTAAGTTAACTCGGATTAATTTAATTTTTTATATATACAATTTAAGTTTATATATATATATATATTAATTGAATATATTTTATATTTAAATTTATTCTTCACTTTTTTCATTATGTTGAAAACTTAAATATTCTTCTGAACTTTTTCAGATAAAGACAGTTGATGGATAATGAGTAATTTATAGTGTAAAATTAATTAGTAATATCTAATTAATTATTCTCTAAATTTATTTAAAAAAATAGAAAATACAACTAAAAAAGATAAATTCTAGAAGATCTTCTTTTTTTCTAAAGTTTACTTTTTTTTTTTAAAAAAATACACAATTAAAAAAGATACATTCTAAATAGAAATATTTTTTATTGATCATGTATTTAATATTATCTTTTTTATCTGTTTAATTTTTAAAATAAACCCTAAAAATAGCTAATATAATATTGTCAATTATTCCTTTCGCATCATAAAAGTTTCCCGTTAATTTATGCAGAGAGAGAGAGAGAGAGAGAGTAAATCGAGAACTCTTCATTAATTAAAATGCTATTCAGAGTCAAGACATGATGGTACATCTGTAATAAAGTTCATGCATGTAGGGTAAAGTCCTAGCCAACTATAGAGATAGAATAAGAGGCTTTTTCAAAGAAAGGACCTCACCCTAACAAGAAAATATTAGGAACAAAACCCCTGGTTTCTAGCTTTCAATTTCACTCCCAAAACACCACCCTTTGGAAACCGCTGCGCCGCCTCCTTAATTCCACAACTCACCCACCGACCCTTTGCCCTTAAATACCCCCCTTCCTCTCTTCCTTCCTTACTCTCTCTTACCATCTCCGTACAACAACCCCTCCTCCTCCGGCTCAGAAACGCTAACCATGAGAATGAGCTGCCATGGCTGCAGGGTCCTGCGTAAGGGTTGTAATGATAACTGTACCATTAGACCTTGTCTTCAATGGATCAAATCCACTGATTCTCAAGCCAATGCCACTCTCTTCTTGGCCAAGTTCTATGGTCGTGCTGGCCTCATCAACCTCATCGAAGCCGGCCCCCAACGACTCCGCCCAGGTATAAATATACGCGCAGCCACCGTCTACAGTTTTTTCTACTAATTTTCTGGTCTGATTTTGCTTTTTTTGGCTTGCGTGCAGCTATATTTAGGTCATTGCTATACGAAGCGTGTGGCAGGATAGTGAATCCGGTCTACGGGTCAGTTGGCATGCTTTGGTCAGGTAATTGGGCCGAGTGCCAAGCAGCCGTTGATGCAGTGCTCAAAGGGTTACCCATCGTATCAACCCCTTCTTCTTCTGATATACCAGCACCACACTTGATCTCATCTCTCAACACCCACGACATACGTCACGTGTCCAGGTACCAAAATTCTCCCGAACTCCGCAAAGTCAAGAGCAGAACCCGGTTCAAGCGGTCCATGCCCAATTCACTGGCTGAGTCAACGGTCAGGCTTGACCCGGGAGAGTTGGGATTTGAACCAGTTCGGGAGCCGTGGCCTGGTCATTTGGGAAACGGGGATAGTTGTATCAAAGATGAGGATAGCATATTAGCTACTGATGAAACTGTGGAGGATTCTTTGTGGAGTCGGGTTGAGCCAGAACAAGTCTTCAAATTTAATCGACAAAGTGATGATAGTGATCTTAGTTTGGAACTGACTCTTGCTTTGGTTTCAGAGTAGAGCAACAGATTGAGTTGAGCTTGCAGGTGTGCTAGCTAATCAAGCTTCGTGAGATCATGCGTTGTGAAGCAATTTTGACGTCTCGAACGGATAGCAATTCAGTTTCATATGATCTTCTTTTGCTAGCAATTAGCATGTGTATATATGCGCGCGCGCTGGAATAATGAATTGTTATTTCTTCCTACAAAAAAAAACGAAAAACTCTCCCTCGATCAAGTGTTAATGAAGTGGTTGTATGGGTGGGTGCGTTTTTATAGAGGAGAAAGGCGCATATGTATTAGGGACATAGATTTTACCTTGGCTAATTTGGCGAGACATGTGTATAGATGATTTTCTCAAAATCCATGAAATATATATAACGGATTAATGAAATGAAATAAACAAAATACTCACCTCTTTTCTTTATATCTTCTCGTTCTTTGTTCAGCATATATTGAATAAGCCGTGACACCTTTTATCAGAGAGATTAAGAAGCTACAGCTACTAATTGAACACCACATAGAATTTCGATTGATAATAGTCAAGTGATAAGTAATAGTCCGGAGAGGAATTCTAAAGGATCTTGATGATATTCTTGATTTGATTGGGGTCTCGAGCTGATTAATTAGCTCTTCTCATAATTTGGTTTTAGCAGATTCGGTCAGCTCTTCTCAAAATTTGGTTGTTGATGAGCTCTTCTCATAATTGTTGATGGTCATCTCCCCTAGTTTAGTTTTAGTTTGGGAGTCTCGAGTTGATGCCCTCTTTCTAGTTTGGTTTCGAAAGTGACTGTACCGAGTCGAGTTAGACCATACGACAAAAGTAATTGAGCACACTTATTTCCCTTCTGATTAACCTCTAAATTCATTTTTATAAAATTAAAGCTCTCTAAGAATGGATGATAATGTTGGTTAATTAATTGCCAATAATCCGGTGATCGTGAAACCAGAACAATCACGAGCACTTTGCAAATATGACTTCACTCCACGTAATGTTGTGACTCAGTAAGGATTCAGACAGCTGCTCTACATGCATGGAGTCCTGGCGATTGTGAGCTTCCAAGTTTCATTGCATGTATTGGCTCTAATGCTCCAAGCGGACACTACGCTTCTCCCTTCTGCCCCCCCATCAATTTGCAGCTGGGCCGTTACTCCTTCCACTAATTTAAATTACATAAATTAAAGATCTTATTAAATAAGTGACCTTTTTAATTTCCTGTTGTCTATCAACTATCAAGATCTTGAGGGGAGCTCTTTTGGTCGAATAAAATAGACATCGTTAATTAATGTTGACACTGATAGAATCGTGAAAACTTTATTCTACACATCTACTGCGAGATTCATGAGCATGTGGTGTAATTTGTTTAGCGAATAATAAATTGTTTTACTTGGCAGCTAATAATTAATAGAACATGCTTGTACTTATGGGCATGACTACTACTGATTTTTTTTAAATCACCGAGTTAAATTAGGCGCCATGATTTTTAGGGATAGAATTGTGAATTTATTCTGAATTGTTCTATATATGACCCCTTTATTATAAATCAAACATACTAGAGACATTTTATCAGAATTTTTTATTTTCAATTATATAAAAATAATATTATCAACGATAACATTTCTATTAATATATAATATTCCAGGAAAAAACATCTAAAAATCCACACATTAAACATAGTTTAAGAGTATTGTTCATGCAACTGTGGCGCTCAAATACGCAAACATATCTGTGTGCTTTTGGTGCTGAATAGATATAAATCTTTTGGAATTGAATTTTATTTTTTCTTTGTTTTTAAATTATTTTGATGTGCTAATAATAATAATAATAATAATAATAATTAGTTAAACAAACAAAAATTTTTATTTTAAAGTATTTTCAAACAAAAAAATATTTTAAAAAATAATCATTACCACACTTCCAAACACTCTAAAATCTTAAGATTTCCAGATTAACTCACTGTGTTAAGCAAGTTCCTTAACTATGGTTATGATTTCCTTGAAACTTGATCTCAGTATCTCTTTCCTAATTTAGTCAATTAGGAACAACTTAACTAAAGTTGAATTTCCCCCCTACTAATTCCGGTTTTAAACAAATGAATGCAAATGAGAATTGCTTGAGGAATTCTCATGATTACTAGCAAATATTGGCTATGGAGTCTTTGTGATTTAGAAATCCAGTTATATTAAATTGTATGGTTTAAAAAACCAAAATGAATCAAATTACTGGGATATGAAATTCGAATCATGGCTGGTCAACAGTCAAACTTGATCAAAAGCTGCATCAATCAATCCGCAGCACCTGCCCCTCTCATGCTAGTAATTTTGACTTTAATGGGAAAATAATGGAATTGAAAGAAGCGACCATCTTTATCTCGAATCTAAAATATAACAACCTGTAAGTATTCTGATTTTATTATTATTAAAAAAATGAATAAGTTTTTAATTTTATTTTTATTCTTATTCAATCATCACAGGTTCACAAACTATTTTTTATAAATAAAAAATAGATCTTGAATGTCTACACGTCTAGATTGTATTTTCAAAATAAAATAAGAAAAGGATAGTCTAACTTAATACCTAACAAAAATTGACTGATCACCCCCTTCTCTCAAAATCATCATAGCCGGTAGCAGCCGCCACCAATCTTCACCACCATCACCAGTCCTCACTCTCTATCTCCCTGAACAAACTCACAGTCACCACCAATCTCCTTGAGCAAACCCCAACCACCCAATCAACAAGACCCGACGCCGCTAACAGCATCGAAACACCAAAAATTGTCGGCGCGGTGAACTACTCCGCCTTTCCCTACATCAGATCACCGTCATAGAGTTGACCTTCCCTGGATCTCATTATTGCCGACAAACTTGGTTCTGCATGATTTACTAGGATGTTAGATTTATTATTCAAAGTGTAACTCGGTGAGATGATGAATGGTTTGGTCTTGCAGTCGAGATCTGAACATCTATATGCAGTGGTTTGGAATTTTGGATTCCTTAGAACCCACTGTCAAGTGTCTATAAATTTATCATTTGCATATTTTATCAAAAAAAATAGTTCACGGTTGATAAATTGAAAATTTCAAAGTTAGCATATCTCAGTTCAATTGAAAGTTAACGCAGTCTTGCCTCTGTTTGTTCACTCAAAATTATATTTAAAAAAAACTATTTTAATGGAAAGTGATTATTTTTTTATTTATGTTTGAAAGTGTAATATAAATTACAATAAAATCTTTTATTTGATCAAAATAATTCAATAATTTAAATCTGACTCTTTTTTTTACGATCCTTTTTATCCTTTTTCTTTTGCATATCATCTCCTTACTGGTTTATTGAATTCGAGGCTAGAAAATTATTTTCTCCTCCTTTAGCAATGAATCGCGGGTATGAAGGCTCATCAGCAACGAATCTTTGAGATAATGCACAGAACATTTCTTAGTGTCTATTTTGAAGTGTAACTGAGATTTTTTAAAAATATTTTTTATTTAAAAATCTATTAAAATAATATTTTTTTATATCAACATTAAAAAAATTCTAAATATATATATAAAAAAGAGTTAATTTAGTCAAGTATTTGGTAACAAATACATGTGTTCTAGTCAGCATGATTTTACAGCTATTGTTACTCATAATTTCCCAATATGATAGGGACATGCTCCTGTCCTAAAATTGACAGCAACCACGGTCCCCGTCTACTTTTTTATAGTTCGGCTGCCCTCTCCTGCACTTCAAAAGGCCATAGCCTGGTAATGATGCAATCGAATATCATTTATCATTAATACTAATTTACACTACACATACATGCACTTGGTTCTAAAATTTAAAACAACTTCACAAGGGCCTTCTCTTTTGTTATTAATATACTATATACTAGAAGAATTCATGGTTCACTTATTGTGGATTACAATAGTATTGTTTGTTTTTGAGTCGATTCAATTTATTTAGTTCGTTGGTTTATTATTATTTTTTTTGCACAGTAAAATAATGATTTTATTCCTAGAAAAGACAAAAAAAAATGGTTATTGGATGGAGGAGACACCAAATTTTTTTATATTTTTTTACATAGTAAAATAACTATTTTGTCCCTCGAAAAAGACAAATATCATTTTTGGCCAGGATGAGTGCCACGAGCATTTCATATATTTGAAAATGGCTAAAAACGTATATGCCCCTCAATAAAACAAAAATGAAGAGTTGATTGTAGGGTGTCCTAGTAGCTGGTCATCTATTTTTATCGTTTCCAGTTATTGTGGACGCATGTCACGCGTGTGGTGTGGGATCATACAGCGGTGTAAAATGTGCATCTGGCATCTCCGTGGATGCGTCGTTGTTTGCTCTTCATCATGTTATGGCGTGTGTCATCAAACGGTGGACGATTAAACTTTTTCCCTCTTCTCTCCCTCTTTCACCCTAAACTGCACAACAACCCCTAGGTTTATGACCTTTTCATTTCATTCCCTTATCATTTAATTGTGTTGTGTGTTCCTTATTTATGTTATGTAATTTTTCATTTGTTTCAATTGTGTTTTTCAATTGAAATTGATTATATATTGCATTTTTATTTCAATCTTTATTCTTTTCATTTATATTGTTTTTAAATCCCTTAATATTTCTAATACATAAGATTTATTTTTTTCAATTTTATCCTTTGATTGAAATTGATAATATATTTGATTTTCAATTCGGCCCTTAGACTTTTAATTTTTTTTATTTTAATTCCTTTATTTTTTATATTTCTTGAATAATTTCTATTTTTGTCCATGTTCATATATGTGTGCTTCTAGTTATTTATTTATTAATTATTTTATCTTTTGATGAGATAATATTTTTTTCATAAATTGTGTTATTAAATTTTAGTTTGTGTTAATGATCATTTGAAAATTGATATTTCTTCTTATTTTTTTATTTGTTCTTTCTTTTGGGTTTTTTTGTTTGTTTATTATTATTTTAACATCAAATGATTTTTAAGCTATTTGTTTTTCATTTTTTTGTTTGCTCTTCTGTTGAAATTTTTGGACTTTTTATTCTTTTATTGAATTAATCTTCCTATTATTCATGCAATAATAATAATTTTAGTTTTTTTTTCTTACCTTTTATTTTGTTAATATTTTGATTTTTTTTCTCGGGGTAATTTAATAATTTTTATTGTTGTAGCAATAATAATAATGATATTTTTAGATGTTAAAATTTCGATGTTATCGTTGTTATAACTTATAATATGGTATGCTGATGTGTTTCATTATATCAAAATCTATAGTATAGATATTATATTTTATTTTTAAAGTAGCAAAATATATTAATTGTTTTAATTTTATTAGCTATAAAAATTATTTAATCGGAAAGCAAAACAGTGCGGGCAATTAAATAATTCATGGCTATTAAAGGTAGCATTTGTCTCGGATCCAATATAATTGCAAGTTTGCAGTCGTGGTGATTTGACATTATTGATCTGACGCATAATTTCCCGAGTGTATAGGGAGACAGACTCTGTTACTGTAGTCAAGGTTGTAACCTAGCTAGTAGAGTGGCCCATTCTTGACAAGCATGCTAGGCCCATTCCTCAAGTATCTGGGCCCCGCTCCCTATTCCCTACTTCCACCTTATTCAAAATTGCAACCATACATTCAGCATATTCGTTTAATTTTGATGACAGCGCTCAAATATGTCCTTGTATAATATAAGGGGACTAGTTCTATCAGTTGAAACTTTAAATAAAGACTAAGTCTCTGTTTAATCAGCTTTTCTTTTCAATATGAAACGACGTCGTTTTACATGCCAATCGCCCCTGGTCCCAGTCTTCGACTGACGTGAATGAGGCATAGGGTCAATCAATGTCACATGCAACTTACATACAAAATTCGTTAGATTAAATTATTTTATGGAAGGAATAATTCAAGAGTTAATTGACGTTTAAATTGGCATGGTTCAAAATATAATAACTGGCTGTTGTGTAGACAACCCCTGTCACGAAAAATTATGGAGCTGGTGGTCAGTTGTTTTTGGGGTTGATGTTTGCAGCCCAGAAAATGACTCGTGTATTATATGTATGGTCCACTTACACATAGGCATCCAGGCCACGCGCGTCTGCAACGAAAGGCCGGGCTGGGAATTCAATTGATGGACCAATCTCACCCGAGTCCCTTTCAAGATTGAACCTTCCAGGCTCGTCTTTACGTTATTACCACAAGTAGCAGTTTCATAAGATTCGTGTATCATTTTCAATTATGATTTTATTCCCATTCCCTCATGGTTCTTTCTGAGAAATCCCTAGAAAATGTTAACGTTCCTCTTCAAATGAATGCAACAAAGTTAAGAAGGATATATATTCTAATAAAATAATGTTGTGTGACATGAGGGATTTTTATTACATGAAAAGTTCAATTGATTCATGTGTGCGTGTGTTAAAAATCATTATCGTATGATTTTATATATTAATATTTTATTCTTCATTTCCCCACTTTTTTGGACAGTAATATCCTCAAACCCTGGTGAAAAATATTTTAAAAAAACTAAAAATGTCAAGGTTTTATATATAAAAAAAACGACACAAAAAGAGGTGTTTTCTTAAAAAAGAAATTATATGATAGAAATTATAATAAATAAAAGCGTTAGAGGGTGAAAAATTATAAAATGATATATAAGAGAATACATCCAACATACAAGGATAGATGGATCAATTACCCTATTATTAATTATTAAATATTATTTTTCGGAAATAAGAAAAATTGAAAGCTCCTTCAACTATTTTCTTATATTTCCTCGCTGTCACCCTTCCATCAAAAACCTTGATATACTAATAAGGCTATATCTAATTTTATTGTATAATCAATTAAAAAAGAAAGTATTTAATATATCTGTTTTTGGAGTGACAGATGACCTTTTCCATTATACTTTATTTCACGAGACACTCAGCCTTCCCTGCAAGAGTTTTTTAAAGTTTCTCTTGCCCGACACGCGGCGTTTTCTGCAAGAAAAGCCGTCAAAAAATTATATCACAAAGGGGATGAACTTGCCATTTTCTTACCATGAAAAGGCAAGATACAATCCTTATCTTTACTTGCCATTATCTGATCCAAAACTCTGCGTTTTTACAATATCAATTATGATATTAATCCAAGGAAAATATTAATATTAATATACACCCAACACAAACGTCGCACCTCCTCGTAGTAAAACAAACAAAGTTGTGGCCCAGCGTATAGCGCATCCTCCTCCTTTTGAATTTTTGTTTGAGTTTTCGTGGGAGTGGGACTACAGTGCTTCTACTCACTGGATCATTTTTTATGTGGTATGACTGTTATCCCACAATTACTTATTTATTCATTTGAGTTTATAAAGTGTTGAAGTAAACCGGACATTCCAGTAATAAAAAAAAATATCTAGCTCGTTCCCAAGCCTTGCACATGGCCGCCTGGTATAGTTAGGTCTAATGTGGGTCCATACTTCCTAAATACATTTTCATGTTGTTCTATGAAAAATCAAACAGACCCGTTATGTGATTTTTTTTCTCCAAAATTCACCAATAACAAGTTCGGTAATGTGTTAATTTTTATTTTTCCTGTCATTTAGGAAAAAAAATGTCTTGGGCAGGCAAATAGTTTTTTTCCTTTCTTACATTGGATTTATATATACTTGTATTTTAAACTGAAACTAATTAATATATTTTTTTATTCATTTTACATGAAAACATTTCTCATATAATTTTTTAATTAAATTTTTCTTTCTTAAATTAGAACAATAAAACTACCACAACAACACACACTTTCTAGATCACCACACCGCGAGTACCACCAGCATTTTAATTTTCAACTTTTTTTGTTCTTTCTACTTTTTTAGAAAACAAGACTGGCATCTTGAATGCCGACATCCATGAACTACAGGTGGCGAAAAAAACTGCCATACCCTTGACGTGGATCCTACAAAAACAATAGACATGAGAAAAACCCTCACAGTGGCTCGGTAAATCGATAGAAATACATGGAATCCAAATATTTCCATTGGCTATAAAAAAAGGTTAGCAAGAAGGAATGGACACTGCACAAAATTTCATTTATTGAATTTGTCAAGGTCCCCAGTCGAGAGGCCTAAATAAATAATATACATCAGGTTCGATCGAAATCAAGCTTGTAGAGAGCTTGAGTAGTCGATCTTTATATTCCTGCGATGGCTGTCCTTTTAACAAACCTCCCTTTCATCCTCGGCCTCTTCTCTGCATTCAATTTCCTGACCTCGTATCTTATTTTCTTGGAGAACAGTCTTGTTCTCCGCTTCTCTCTGTACCTGGATACTCTCGCTTCTCGGCCTCCATCCACCAGAGCAGGGTGAGCCCCCGATCCACTCATATCTCCGAAAGGGTGATGAAGTTGGGTCCCGCTAATTCCCTGAAAAATTCCCATGCAGTGTCTAAATTTAGGGAAAGTATTGCAATTGCAGTTCAATGATTAACTGATTCAAAGTTCGAGTCCCATCGTGCAAGAAAACGAGAAGAAAAAAAGATAAACCCAACATTGAAAGTGAGAAGTATTTATTTTTCCAAAAAGGAAGCGTATAAAAGAAACTGCAAAATCTATGACTAAATTATGAACAAAACACACATATGGCGAACCCAAGGATCGTATTTTAGTGAGTAAAAAGAAGACACAAATTACTGGCGATGAAAATAAAATATCTTACCATGCAGTCAGGCCAACATTCATCAGGGTCGAAATCGGGCCTGTAACCGTTTGTCCAAGGAGATCCCTGGCTTGCCCAAGCAGCCATGACAGCCTCGTAATCCAGACTCAGCAGTGTTTTCGTTTTCTTCTTTGCACCCCCATAATCGTCATATTCTCCATCACTGTTCTTCAAGAGTCCCTCCACCTTCTCATATTCCTCTCCGCAAGTTGCCGGGGAGTCAAAGTCAAAGCTCAGCTCAAAAGGAGGATCCTTTGCCATATCAATCTCAATATCAGCATGGCATTCCCTGACATCCTTTTCTTCCATGCCCGCGTCCTCTTCCTCTTCAACCTTCACCTTTCCATTCCCTAAAGGATACCCTTTCACCTCCAGCACGTTTTCTTCTTTACAGTCCATAAGTCCCAGTTCCTCCATCCCAAAAGACTCATTTTCAAGACCCCTACCTAGCAAACTCTCCATATCAGCTGCAAACTCTGCAAGATCCATGTCAGATGGTAGAAATCCATGCAAACTCTCAGCATCCTTCCCTTCACTACCTCCTAGCAAAACCTTTGATTCGCTTCCACTAGAATCAGCAGCTTTCTGATCAGTATCATCACCACCAGCTGGCACTACTACTCCCGCTTCATCTGAGATTGTTGTTGAAGTGCATAATTCAGCAGCAAAAGGTTCAAAGATTGGAACCCTATACAGCAGATGCTCTTCTTCATTATCTTCAAGCGATATCTCATCGGAACCCACTTCAGGCACGAGTGGAATCGGAACATTCCTTGTCGTCCCTTCAATTTTTGACTGAGACACTGGCTTGCCATGTCTTGGTGTCCTGGCTTTTCTAGTGAACCCCCCATGCCATGACGGCATAAAATTCTCTTTTGAACCTTCATCTTTAAATGAAGCAGACTTTAAGCGAACCCTTTCATGTCTACGTGCTAATGAATTAGCAGTGTGCACTGAAGAGTCACAGGCTTGGCAGAGAAATGCATCATCAGCTGCACAGTACCATCTAGCACGCTTTTTTATGCAGCTATCACAGGCTCTGGCAGTTTTGCCACCAACTGCGTTGGCCAAACTTTTGCTACAAATCATAAGGCAGTGTTTTTATTCAAGAAACAAAATTTGAAGCGAAAAACAAGCGAGAAAGAAAAAATAAAGTAAGCAAAACTAAAGAATCGAGCAGGCAAAAGGATTCCTGAAATTAATTATTGTGTCATTTTGATTTTTTGTGTTTTTTCAATTCTTGAACCTCACTGTGGCTCAATAATTTGACTATATAGAGGGTGTGACCCACAAGGAGCGCTTTTGTAGTCCAGTTAACAGCATGGGGCTCTCGCTCTTTATTTATTTTTGGATTTACCTTTCGAGAGTTTTCCACGTAGAAAGTTGCTTGCACTTTTGGGACCACGACAATGCCTTATCTACTTTCTTATTGGTTGAGTTTGCAAAGATCATCCTTTGTTATGTGCTCTAACTGGCTGGCAATCATGTCAAGGGATTTCAGTGGGGTCAAGAGGGTGGCAAGGAGGAGAATAAGTCTTCTTGAGCCCATCTTCTCTCTTTGTTCACCAACTAGACGTGAAGGAGACCCTTTCGTTGGCATGTCTCCCTTCTCCGTTATATACTGTTAATGAAACTGTTTGTTTTTGTAAATTGAGATTTTTTTTTTGAAATTGATATTTTGTATTTTAATATATTATTATAAAAAAAATATAAAATAGTAGTTTAATATATTTTTAAAAACAAAACCTTTACATACTTTAACCTATGTCAATCTTTCTCCTGTGGTGCAAGCTATCAATTTTCCATCCGTTTGGAAGACGCCAGCATCTCGCCAACTGTGGTGGAGAGTTATCCCAGAATGTACAGGATTTTTATGAACCTTCAGCAGGATATCAGTGCTAAAATAGACAGAACTGATTAAAAAGTAATTCCATTTGTTTCAGACTGCACATCACCTCTTTGAAAAGCCTATATTTGCAAAGACAATACATAATTACCAAGTTGAAACTTCATCAATTTTTCCAATATATTTGTCTGTAAGCTTAGTCTTTTATGCCATGTTTCATTTTATTTTCAGTAGCCTGAACGAAAATTTCCAAATGGCGTGTATATGGCTTTCTATTTTTCATTATTTGTGGTACAACGATATATATTTCTATAGGAGAGAGTCTCGTCGAGCTAAATTCGTAGCTGGACATGTGAAAGCTAGCACAAAAACTAAAAAACACATCAGTTGAAAATTTATAATCGTGTAAGAAGAAAAAAATAGAGAAATTCTAGACAAACAAGTCTGACAGAACCTGCTGTTAAATAGGTTTTAAGAATACTGGATAACGATGATGTGTGGCCTCGTCATTATGTCCTCTTGAAGTTTCAAATCCATCTCCAGAAATTACAGGGAGGATAGAGCGTCCTGTGGAAACTTGGACATATTCCTTGCCTTTAAATTGATTCACATGGAGCCATCCCTGTCCTTATCTCTTTCACAGATCATATATGAATACAAGCTCTCATCAATTTGTAGTCTTAAACTCTTCCTCACAAAATCGATTGTAAATCCTGTAGAATAACGACACCTAGATAAGAAGAAAGGGATCTCTTGAATTTATTCAAGCCGAGGAGAGAAGGGATGCGTGACAGGGTTTGTATTATCCTGAGGTGATAAGCATTGCAAAGACTTGTCAAATTTTATCTGTCAATACTTGACTAAACCTGATCTAATCTTTCCCAGGATCTACAATTAAAGCACTTGGATGGTATGATGTTAGCTTCAATTGTTTTTCCCAATCACGGGAAAAAACAATTATTTGACAAATAATAACTAAAAATATATCTCTTAAACTTTTTTTCTAAAAATAAATCATAACAAAAATAATCACATTGCAGCATGAAGGAAATAAAGTCTTTGATGTTCCCATGTAAAAATGCCATTTATCCAACGTAGATCAGTCCCAGCTGTTGCTATTGGAATGGAAGGAGTCTTAGAGATAACGTTTTGATTAAGGAAGGGAGAATTGTCCAAGTTATTTTTATAGCTTTATAATTATATTTCCTTATTTTTAGTCTTTTTATTTTATATATTTTCGAATTTGCATGCCTGTAAAGTCAATGTGTATGAAGAATATGCGTACTTTATCATGATTCTCGAGATGAGGCCAAGAGTCGCATTTTCATACCAAACTTTTCGGAGCCGAAGGGGCTGCGATCGTAATCTTTTTGACCAAAATTCTTCGAACAACGAGCCCACCCAAAATGCCAGACGAAGGCCTCATCACACTAACCTACAAGAGGGAAAGCCACCTTCCTCCATCTTGCGTAAATTGAAACCTTCAACTTAATTTTGATGATTAAATTTTTTATTTACACAAAGTTACCCTTCTGGACAGCACGATTTAATAAATGTATTACATATAACTAAATATATTAATTCGTCATTAAATAAACTCTTATAAAGTTACAAATGAATATACTTTTTAACATAACAATCCCTGACTTTACAACATTTCGTTTTGATAGTTTTTAATAAACAAAGCAGGCTTTGTAGCTGCATGTTTATATAAAAATTAGACTTTGTTATGTGGTACCTGTAAAAAAAAATTCTTTAAACCAAAATCATAATTCAAGAAATTATTGTATAAAAAATAACTGGAAGTAATTTTTTATAATAAAATTAATATAAAATATAACCAATAGATTAAAAGATAAAAATCTAATTTCATTCCAAACTTTCTATTTAAATCAAATTAACTTCTAGCTTTTCTTTCTTTCGAGATAAAAGTTAAAAAAAAAACAAAAGAAACCTTGAGTTTTTGTACCTGGGCTTAGTAAGCAAGGATTCGGATCTTCACAGTTTAAACTTCAAACCTAACAAAGCCCAACACAATTTTTAGGATCCCAAAACTTGGCGTCATCTTATTACAAAAATAAAAGAAAGAAAAGAAGCAAGGGCAAATGCGTCATCAAGAAACCCCATCGCATCGGCGCGCGCAGGCAGTTTCAACTTTCGAGAAAACCAGCACTCCTCTCTCTCCCAGTCGAGGCGGAGACAATTTCGAAGCTCATTACCACCACCGCCAGCATGGTCTCTACCACCATCACCACTACCTCTCCTCTTATTAATGTTATGAACCCTAGTCCACGTTGGAAAGGAAAATATAAAGGGAGACTAAATGGGAAATTAAGACATTTGAAGGACCAAAGGGGAATTACATGAATTGGGGGGGACTCTTATGTAACTATTAGTATTAAGGGTTTAGTTGTTATTTCTGATTTATTAGTTTCAATTCGGCAATTTAATTATGTAATGGGATTAGTGGGTCAATGGGTAGTTAATTAAGAAGGATAGTTAATTAGGAAGTTAAGTTGTATTATGCCTATTTAAGGCAGAAGAATTAAGTAAAATGCATCAAATCGAGTATTTACAAAAACAAAGATACTTTGTGGAGGTCCTGGCTCCTTGAACTGCCAGAAAATTTATCCAATTTCATTGGGCACATAACAAGTGGTATCAGAGCAGCGTTACCGCGACATGGCTGAAGGCACACGATTCACTCAATTATCTAACACAGTGAAGCAATTACAAGAAGTAACTAAGGGATTGACAGAAGAACAATCCAAACAAGGGAAGCTCATGGAAAAGGTATTACAGCAACTCAATAGCATGGCATCTAACTTTGACAGCCTAGTCCAGGTTACCAACAGGAGGAATTCCGGAGAGGGTACTTCTCAAACTACGAGGGTTCATGCTAATCACTTGTTTGAAGGTCACGGGGGGATTCAGGCTCGCTCACTACGGCTAGATTTTCCACACTTCGATGGGGGCGGTCCCAGCGAATGGATCCTGAAAGCACAACAGTTCTTTAATTATTTCGAGACACCAGATGACCACAAAATGGAGATTGCCTCTTTCCATATGGGGGGTAAGGCACTCACTTGGTATCAGTGGCTAAGAGACTCAAGTCCTACATCAACATGGGAAGAATTTGTGGAGGCTATCCGCATCAGATTTGGACCCTCATGTTATGAAGATCCAGTAGGTGCATTCACCAAATTACGACAAAGAGGGAGCGTAGAAGATTACCAAACAGAAATTGAGGTCTTGTCTAACAAGATCAATGGCTTAGGAGAAGATTTCCACATCAGCACCTTTTTAAGTGGCTTGAAAGATGAACTGCGCATCACGGTAACCATGTTCAAACCCTCTACACTTGCAGCAACATTTGGACTGGCGCGCCTGCAGGAGGAAGAAATTAATGGAAAACAATATTCCTATAGAAGTAACCAAACACCAATTACCCTTTTCAATTCTACATCCGAAATGCCACCAAAAACACCCACACCAAACTCTTTCATCAGACCACAAGACCCACAACCACAACCAACCCTTCGGCTGCCAGCACCCCAAAGAACCAAACCTACATTCCAAAAAAGAAACCCATACCCAATTAGAAGAATAAGCCCAGACCAAATGCAAGAGAGAAGTCAAAAGAGGTTGTGTTATTTCTGTGATGAGAAGTTTCATGCAGGTCACAAGTGTAGCAGGCCAAGATTGTACCTATTAGAAGGGTTGGAGTTTGAATCAGATGAAGAATGGAGAGAGGAAGACGCCGACAAGTTGCGACGATCATACCCACAACTCGTGGACGAGCTGTTCTAAAGAGGGAGGCTGTGTTATGAACCCTAGTCCACGTTGGAAAGGAAAATATAAAGGGGGACTGAATGGAAAATTAGGACATTTGAAGGACCAAAGGGGAATTACATGAATTGGAGGGGACTGTTATGTAACTATTAGTATTAAGGGTTTAGTTGTTATTTATGATTTATTGGTTTGAATTTGATAGTTTAATTATGTAATGGGATTAGTGGGTCAGTGGGTAGTTAATTAGGAAGTTAAGTTGTATTTTACCTATTTAAGACAAAAGAATTAAGGAAAATGCATCAAATCGAGTATTTACAAAAACAAAGATACTTTGTGGAGGTCTTGACTCCTTGAACTGCCAGAAAATTTATCCAATTTCATAACAATTAACATTTAAGTCGATCGATACCAATCACTAGTCTTCTACCAGTACATTTTATCAATTCTTGAAACGGCATCGTTTATTAGTAGTCGTTGCTTCTCCCTGACTTTGAAATGGATATCCTTGCCTTTAACTTTGCTTTTGAACAAATTATGTCGTTTGCGTCGTTTCTGATTGTTGCTAAAAGTATCACCATTTTTCTCTTCTTCTTTTTAATTACTCGGTGATATAATTTTTTTTTTACCGGAGTGGGGACTGGCTTATAATCATGCAGAATGGTGCAGAAGGATTCATATATCGAACCTGAATAGTTCGGGATTAAGAATTTGTTGTTTAGAAAACAGAACCACTAGTATGATTTTTGTGTTCTACAAAAATAGGAAACTGAATTTTATGATTCATCTTCATAATTTTAAATTACATAACTGTAATGAGACAAGAAGAAGTCTCAAAATGTTGCTTGAGTTAAAGCATATACATTGATTTTACTAGTAGTTTTTTCCCCTTTATTGTTTGGCTTGGATTATGGCACCCTTGCACCTTCTCTGGTTTACAATCATGATTTCTTTTCTGCAGGGTGCTCTGAATATGACAAAGAAAAAGCACATGCCTCATCATGTTATTTCTGGGTGGTGGCAATGGAACAGTGACGGTGTCACGAGGGTGATATTTCTGGGTGGGCTGCATTTGAACCACCACAGCAATATATAGTCAGTCCTAGCTTGTTTCTGGACTGTAGTGACACCACCACAGCCGTTTCATCTCGGACATAACTTCCACTGATGGTAAAAGATGGAGAGCCAAAACTTTTGCTGACACTAAGTTCATCCGCATAGCATTACATTAAACAAGTTTCTAGCTTTCGTTTTGAATCTACCCCAAACGACGCATTCAATTAGGAAAAGGCAATTCTCAAAATCATGTTCTGCTTACAGTAGGTGTCAGTCAAATACTGGGGATGTAGCATCTTTAAATGGATCTGACACCTTGTTAATTTTCAAAACCATTAACTACTGAAGCATGCAGTAAAATTTAAGTTCTAAGAATTGGAAAGAGGGTTCTACATTGGTTTCTTCAGGTGCAGATATAATTTCGAACGATGGCGAATTGGCTTTAGCAAATTCAGCTAAACAAGGAATATAGAGATACAAAAGGAGATAAATAAATAAAAGCTGGCATCTAATGTTTAATTATTGTTGAAATGCAATAAGAAAATGTGTAGCTATCCTCCAACTAGTAAGATTCCAGGCCAGCCCTACGACTGCTCAGGGTTCTTTAAGACTTTTGAAATGGCTTGAATAGTTGAAGGTGTTGTCCGACAACAGCCTCCAATGAGGCTAGCTCCTAAGTCGTGCCATCTCGTTGCAAAGAGCTCGAATTTATCATCATCAAAACAGGTCGATGGCTGTGGATGCACAGCATAATAGGAAAGTAATTGATAAATGTAACATAACAATCGAATGCAAATGCGAGAAATATATTTTAAGAAAATGATGATTTGAAATAAAATAAAATGAAAAAAAGAATTGACCACCAAAAGGACTTACCAGCCATCTCTTAGCTCTGCCATCCCATACCTCGCCGCTATTCGGATACACAGCTATTAGCTTTTCAGTCAGCTGGGGAGGGGGGATAGAGAAGAGCAAAACTATTCAGACAGCTTCAGAAAAACAAATGTAGAAGGCCAAACACTAAAAATGCTGTGTTCCATTTTGTTTAAAATTTACTTAAAAATAAAGAGAGTAATAGATTGTTGCATTGCATTTTTTTTATCATTTAGTGATTTTTTCCGTGTTTCAGTCCTACCTCCTTAAATTTGCAGATGAGATTTTCAATAAAATGGGGAGGCGCACAATTAATTCCAACTGCTTTTATTCTATCACTCTTATTTATGGCCTCAAGGCACTGCTGGAAGCTCTCTCCAGATGGGGCATTCTCACCATCCACGGAACTGAAGCAAATCCAAGATGGAATATTGATGTCTTCTTCTTCAAGTAACTCAACACAGGCCTGAAATTGTCAATTCAGATGCTATCAAGGAGCAGTACACGACGAAGAGGGTTGAGGTTAGAATTAGAAAATATTCTCTTTTTGGGCAAACAACCACTAAATTACTTTCAATTAATAATGAAGACATTTAAGAGCCCTACAAAGAGTAATGCAACAGAGAAACTCTCTTTGGTATTATCTTGGTGAGTCTAGCAAGCCACGCGAACATTTCTAATAGTATTGGCAATATCATTTCCATTAAATTAGAAGGCTAACATGAGATAGACATGTAGCTGCCAAAAGGTACATCCATAAAACTCAATTGGACAACAAGAAGTACATATTCAAATTATATTTTGCAGAGTTCATGCTTCTATCAAGAAAAACAAACTTCACAATTTAGTAATAAGTTTCCTAACAAAACAGAGCAAAGATGTAAAGTTGCTCATGAGGCTAGTTGAGAATTATGATCGTGTGGAATGGACAAAATGATCAACTTAGCCAAACCCAACTAGTTTATAGAGGCTTGGTTGTTGCTGCTGCTGCTCATGAGGCTGCTTCATAATTTTAAGATGCGAGGCATCCTGGCTATTTAAATGTTGATAAGAGAACTTGCATTCGCAAGAAACGACAATGATTTGGCCCCAAAATTCAGAATATCTTCAAAAACATGAATTATGCTCCATAATTTTTATCAACTAAATAATTTTTTACACGTGACACTCCAGAAAGCAGAAATGGAAGAACGAACCTGGGCTTCAAGTTTATTGGGAATGGTCTCAAAGGCCAGCAAATCCGGACTTGCTTTAACCAGAACTTGCAACCTACGCCGATGGAAATCCTTCAGCTTTTCCAAATTCACATCTGGTCCATAACACCCACTGGAATCAAATAGCACAGTCACATTCAAAAGGTGCAAATACAAAAACGACTTTGAAAACCTGAACTTGTCAAAACTTATCCTGAAAAGCTTCAGAGAAATAAGTATTTTTAAGGCACCTGTACTCAGAGCCATCAGCCAGATAAGCTCCATAGCTTCCAATGGAGGCTGCAACCAAAGCTCGGTTATATCTATGCCCAGGATTCCTTTCCGCGGCATCCCAGAACTTATTACGGGCTTCAACAGCCAATGTAACACTTTTCTTCAGTAACGATTCTCCTTCTTCAGCGGATAATCCCCTGGACAAAAATCCTGGAAGTGTGGCCTATAAATGTAAATGAATCCAAATAAGACAAAGAGGAGGTGATTTTGTTTTCACTAGCAAATAATTAAGAAAAAGACTAATTGGCTAAGTAGAATCAAGCACACAATAAATTAACAGCGACAAGAAGTTAGTGCAAATCATGAATTCAGACAACCTTTTCTTTCTTTTTGATCTGTCGGATAAAGAAATCTATGTTTCTTTTGCCATGCATTCAGTTTTAAAAGACATAAATTTACAACATTAAAATTTGATCAAATTCATTGCAGGTGCAACAAACCTGGTAAGAAGAAGTAACCAAAATGTCTGCACCGGCCTCTAAATATTCCAAGTGAACCTACACCATATTAATAAAGAGAATAAAAAACTTAGAAAAGAATTTCAAAAACAGAACCCGTTATTTATATACGATCAAACAGTATATATAAAACTATAAGACGACAATATGTGTGTTGGGAGATAACAATAGAGAAAGACAGACCCGCTTGATGAGGTCAGGATCTTTGATCAAACAGAGAGCACTCCAAAGAGGGTCGTTAATGGTTGCCCCGTGTTTCTCAAGCTGGGTTGCGAATCCACCGTCGATAACCGCGCAGCCTCCTGCCTTCTTTACCAGATCCTCCAACAATGTTCTTTCCTTCTGGATACCCATTTCTCCCTCGAGCTCTCTCTCTCTCTCTCTCTCTAGATAGTGGGTTTACCAAGACTCGGACACCTTCTTGACAGAAGTATTTAATGGCGCCGGTTACAAAGGAGGGCGGGGGTCTTTGGTAGCGTGTTTTTTTTTTGAACGCGGACGAAATAGCATACAGGTTCAATTTTCAACAACCTTTTACTTTTTTAAGAAAACAATTTAAAATAAAAAAACCGCCCCCCCCCCCCAACCCTAGGTGGTATCGATTAATTGATAATTAATGCTCACGTATTAGGAAAAAATTAGTTCGATCGTTATTAGTGTAAAAGATCTTATCAATATTGCATTTAGTTAGCATAAAAGGCTTGGACATTTTTAAGTCATCTTGGATCGCCTTCTTTGCTTTTTTTTATACTAAACTAATTTACCTACCCCCAACTTTGTAGCAATGTCTCGGGTAAGAGCTTCCAGCAATTTCTCGGCAGAAGTTTCAAGCAACGAGACTACAGCTTTCTTGTTGACCGGTCAGCCAAACCAAAATATTCTAGGTGAGATCAAAGATATGCGTGACATCTGTCAAGATTGTGTTATTAGGAGGAGGGAACATCTATCTTTCTTGTATATTGACGGTCCTTAATTTTGTAATTTACAGTATTGGCGTAGGGGACGTTAATTATTATATTATATATAATATCTATGCTGAGTCTGACAGATTATCTGATTTGGCAACCAATTTCATATCACGTAAATAGATAACAGGTCGATAGATGGGCTAAGGCTATCAAAATGTGATAGTTAATCCCTCCATTGATGCCGGACCAGTAACTCTGCAGCATGTTGATGACAATGCACTGAGATTTCCTGCCACTTTTAATTTACCTTGGAATAGAATTAAGGACGAGAGAGGCATTTCAGCTTTTAATTTTCAGCATGTTGATGAATCCAGTGGAGGTTGGTGTTTTGATTACCTGGCTCCCTCACAATGCAAGTCTTGGGGAACCACTTTGAAAGGCAAGGAAGGTTTGGTGAGTTTTTTTTTTTTTAAAAAAAAACAAGGAAATAAACATTTTTTATTAAATAATAAAAAAGTCTTAAGAGTATATATACTTTTAATTTATTGTTTGTTTTTTTAATCATTTTACTTTCAAAATTAATTTTAACAAAACAAATCTTATTTATTCAATAACTACACACATATAAAAATCAACCAGAAACAGCATAGAATATTTTTTTTATTAAACCATTAAACAAAAAATCTCAACTATAAACACTATCACAATATTAAACACACCCAAAACACAAAGTTTTAATCAAGTTGTTAAAATCAAAATAGTTTTTATTTTGTTTTTAACTATTTTCGGTTTTGGGTTGAGAAAGTTGAGAAATGAAAATAAAAAAAATTGCCCAGATGGAACTAATGAGATTTTACTTTTTTATATCAATTTTGAAGAAAACATCAGATATACAGAGGAAAGAGAATAAAACTTGTGATCTACATTTAACATTATTAATACGAAATAAGACATGGGGTAACAATATACATGATGAGAAAAGAAATGCTGGTGATCGCATTCATTAGGTATAATTAACTATTATTTTTTAAAATATTATTTGCTTGAAAATAAATTAAATTATTTTTTAAAAAAAATATTCTTGACATCAATTCATCAAAATAATATAAAAATATTAAAAAAATAAAAATAAATAACTCATTTTTTTTTTCTAAAAATATTATTAAAACATAAAAAAAATGATCTATCGATAAACTACTTCATCCGTAAAGTTATAAAGTCAAGGCTTGGAAGTAAAACCTGACTCATTGTGAGTGAGTTTGTTTTTGAAAATATTTTTTATTTAAAAATATATTAAAATAATTTTTATTTTTATTTTCTTAAAGATATATATTGAAATTATCACATGAAAATTCTCTAAAAAATCTCAAATAAACAGCTTATTTTAAAACTACTTTTAGACACATATCCAAAACTTGTGATCTACATTTAACATTATTAATACGAAATAAGACATGGGGTAACAATATACATGATGAGAAAAGAAATGCTGGTGATCGCATTCATTAGGTATAATTAACTATTATTTTTTAAAATATTATTTACTTGAAAATAAATTAAATTATTTTCTAAAAAAATATTTTTGACATCAATTCATCAAAATAATATTAAAATATTAAAAAATAAAAACAAATAACTCATTTTTTTTTTCTAAAAATATTATTAAAACATAAAAAAATGATCTATCGATAAAACTACTTCATCGGTAAAGTTATAAAGTCAAGGCTTGGAAGTAAAACCTGACTGATTGTGAGTGAGTTTATTTTTGAAAATATTTTTTATTTAAAAATATATTAAAATAATTTTTATTTTTATTTTCTTAAAGATATATATTGAAATTATCACATGAAAATTCTCTAAAAAATCTCAAATAAACAGCTTATTTTAAAACTACTTTTAGACACATATCCAAATAGAAGACCTTTGAAAATGAAAGAGTTGACCGGACATCGCTGTGACAAGGAACGGGGACTTAAGGCATGGGGGGTTGGTGATCACCTTAGATCTTTGACTTTGGTGTTGTCCACTCCACCAACCAAAGCAAGCAGGCCTTGAATTGCATCATCATTTACTGGGGTCAACAGCTACAACTACAGAGAGGAAATGGATTTTTTTATATATAATTTTCCTTAGATCGTTCTTTAGATCTTGAAGCGACACAAGGACCCTTACCAACTCATCATGGATAAAGAGTAGTAGTTATTGAAACTCATTTTTCATAATCTTTTTAATTACTTTCTTGTAAGCACCAATTGTTCGAAGTTAGATTATTGAAAACACAACTGGGCCTTGGTCTTTGACCAGAAAAACTCCCAGCTCTTTAAAAACATCCGGGATTCGATATTTTTCTCGTTAGAATTGAACTAGATGGACAAAAACTTGCATATCAAATCAATTTAAAGTTGATGCAGCTCAAACAAGATTATATACATAAAAAAAGAGGGCAAAACATAAACATTCCGGTCAGAATTTATAAAACAGGCTGAAATTATAAGTTGTATAAGATATGTTTTGGTTCATTGTGCTCTGTAAACTAAAACGAAATGCCATAACAAGATAAAATTGACCTTGATATAAATCTATCGACAAGATCATTTTACCCAAACATGTATGGTGACGGTAAAATGAAAATTACCCAGTGCTTCGTTGCAGTCATGTAAAACAAATATTAAAAGACTGAGATTTTTTTATAGTATTATATGTTTGGCTAGAATTATCAATCTTGATAGAATTTTTGTTAAGTATTATTAAAAATAATAATAAAATAATTTTGTATGATTAATACTGATGCTAAATATTATAATTTTAAAGAAATAAGATAAAAAATTAAAAACAATATTGAGACATAGAATTTTTTTGAAACCATTAATCGAAGATCTTAGCATTGAAATGTTATATACAGAGAAGTTACAAAACTTAGTTTTTAATAAATACAAGATTGATTCAATATATGAATTATTATTCTAATTGACTATTATAATGATTGAATGTAAAACTAAAATAAATATAATTAATATAAAAAATATTATTTGATTTGAAAAACAAATAAAAATAAAATTGGTATTATTATCGTAATGAATATAATTATTATAATCATTGGGGAAAAAGCAAAACTTATGATGTGAAAAATATTAAATTAATAAATTTTAACGTTGGAGAGTAAATTTAGAGAGAGAGATGAGAGAGAGAGAGAGAGAGAGAGAGAGAGAGAGAGAGAAACAATGACTCTCCATTATATAAATATCAGTTTGATAATAACATAAAACAATTTAAGAAATAATAATTCTCTTTCAAGTTTTTCTGTAAACTTTCTATTTATAATTATTAAAAACAAAATAAAAACTTATAAAATCATTACCCGTAAATTTAAAAGATATATATTTTTAATCTTTTCAAGTATAACCGATATAACTAGTATTTTTAAAATAATAATTTTCACACCTTGAAATATGTTTGTTATATCCACCGGCGTAGCTTTAGCACCAAACAATTCTTCGATTTCCTTCACCTTGCTTGCACAGCCGTCTTCAAAATTCAAATCCAATCTGCAAGAAAGCAAAAAACATTAATTTATTATAAACTTGATGGTGTCCGACAAGTTATGAACTGGCCATGGAGCCATTGTGAAGAGATCGAGAGAGCAAGTGTCGGTTCCTGTCTTTCTTAAAAGATAGCAGGATGCATTGATTTCGGCTTCTGAATTGACGAACAGTAGTTGCCTTTGACCGTTCTTCTCAAACATTAAACATGTAATAATGGCTACAAGAAAGAAAAAAAGAAGGAAATCGTCATTCCTCCCCAGAGTGAAAAATAACTTGCCATTAATTCTTTAAGCAGAAGCTGAAATCTCTTTTAATTAATTAAAATCCCCATTTAATTTTAAATGGAAATTAAAATTAGGAGAGAATTAATGATTCCTCTTTAGAATTTAAAAGAAAAGTCTTTCCAGTAAGACTTTTATTTTTTAATAATTGAACCGTCACTTTGACTTTCTTAATCATCAATTCTAACAGGCAAGGTAGTCAAAATCGCGAGCCAACTCAGTAAACTGCATGCGAGTTTGCGAGTTGGCTCAACAAACCTGGCTGGATCGGAAAGAAAAATCAAAACCGGTAAAACTCGGTCAAACCCGGTCAAAATCGGGTTGACTCGTAAAATTAGACCGGATCGATCCGATTTTACAATTCGATAATTCCACCACCGCCCAAATTTTGGTTAACTTTTAACTTTTAAAGCACAAATGTTTTGGTTATTTTACTATCCACCGATGTGGGATAGAAAGTGTTGCTTGAGGCGTGTATGCATTTATTTTTTATTCTATTCTCTCTCTCTCTCTCTCTCTCTCTCTCTATATATATATATATATATATATATATATATTCATGATATATATATATATATATATCATGAAATCACTCTTGAAAATCAGTAATTAATTCTAAAATTTATACTTAAGTATTTATTTTTAGTTTGTTAATTTTTACCTAATAAAATTCTATGAACATAATTATTTTGTAATGTATTTTGCAGTTATTTTAAATCATGAATGAACTTTAACTAATGAAGTTTTATGTCCATAATTATGATGTATTGTATTCAGAAATATTTTACTTTCGATTTTACGATTTTTCTGCTCACACGATTTTAGCCGTGATTTTACTATTTTTGTACGGACAAATTCAGTACGATCTTACGATTTTATGATCCGATCTTACGATTCGATTTTTGAAACCCCTTCGATTCAGTGTCAAAATCTCGATTTTGACTACCTTGCTAACAGTGATCATATCAATTTAATAAGAAAAGTTAATGCTTGTTTCAATGAATTAACATAAAACCCCATCCAATGTTCCTATTCATTGAACTAAGAAACCATAAGAGCATCTCTAATGGGAGTAGTCATTTTAAAGAGTCAAATATTTAAAATGAATGTTCAAATAGTGTATATATGACTTTTTTGTTGATGTATGTTCTAATGATAAAAGTCATTTTGTAGAGCCATTTTTTTTTTATTATTTTAAATATAGTGCAATTATTTTGTATATAGTTTAATTATGCAGTTAATTATACAATTGATAATAATAAGTTATATAATAAAATAATTATTTTTAAAAACCTTCCAACAATATAATTATTATTTTTTAATTATAATAAAAAGAATTTAAATATAACTAAAATAACCGTAATATTTTAAATTTAAAAATTAATCAACTTATTGTATGTTTTTCAAATAATTTTTATTTTTTTTTTTATGGTTGTTATATTTTAAGTTAATTAATGTTATTTATTGTTTTGAGTGTTAGAAAAACTTAAAAATAAAATGAATAAATAAATAATCAATAAGTTCAAATATAATTAATTAAAATACATTCCATTACACATGATTCAATCAAATTAATTAGAAATTTATACCTCTATTTTTTTATACTAACTATTATTATTATAATATAATAATTAATAATAATTATTATTATAATTAAACCCCACCCCACCCCCAAAAAAAACACTTTCTTTAGCCTCTTCACAAAGAAAGCTTCCAAAATTCAAATCTCATAGTAGCAGCAGCGGTAGCTCTCTCTGTTTCAATTCAAAATCTTAAGACAGTGGTGAACAAACTGAGGTGATTAATTCTTTTGACTTGTTGCTTTTTTTTCTTGCTTTTGATCTGTTGTTTTTCTGCTGGATTTTTGTTTTTGGGTTGGAGAGGAGAGGAAGAATCTGGAAATGGAGAGCGAGACAGTGGTGGAGATTGCAACGGTAATATATGCAACGATCATATTATTTTTTTTGCCTCCTCAGGATACACATGTAGGAATGACTCCAAGATGAAGAAATCATTTTGGCTCTTTATTTTCCTCCTCACATAAATTTACAAAAACCAAATTTTTGAAATTTTGCTTTTGACTCCCGGATAGCTCCTCCCGTTTGGAGATGCCCTAATACAGCAAATTTTGGTAGGCCTTCGAGTAGATCTTATTTTATGATTACTATTTAAAAATAATAATATATACGAACAATTAATTAAGAACTTCTGACATTCTGGAGCATGCTTTTCTTTAAAAAACAAATGAGATTGCGACACCCTTAGTAATTTTTTAATATTATGATAACACGTATTTAAATCAATTTGGATTAGCTAAATTATTCAGCAAAAATCTCAGATAATGAGACAAATAATTCTTTAAAAACAAATTAACGCGCAGTATTCAATTAAAAATGATATAGCTGGTAAAAACAATATTTTAGTAAAAGAACTCAAATAGACTCGTAAGGTAGATCGTGCACCTCCTCATGGTTAAAATTTCTTTTATCACTGAACTTATTATTTTTATTTAATATGTGATAATCATGCTTATTTTGAAGAGAGGGAAAACATAACAAGCATGTGGGACTGAAATAGCAAAAACAAACCTAATTTTCCATGCTAAATAACAAGAAAAGACCTATTTTAAGTTAAATAAAAAAAGTCACAAAGCAAAAGATGGTTTTATTTTAATTTCAAAGACTTCAAATGCATTAAATAACAAAATAAAAATGCTAGGGTGTAAAATATGGGAAGAAAACATGAAAAACAAAGAAGGCTAGGCACGCGCTTGGACAGTCAAAAGTTGTATTTTTTTTTATTTTAGAAGGTGAGATATAAAAAACTCAAACGAGGCATCCTTTGCAGCTCCAAGCTACAAAATCCAACGACTGGAGGATCTCCATTTTTATTTTATTTTTATAATAATAATTGTGGTGCTTGGATCTCCATACTCTTCCTGGAATCCAAAGGATGTAATGCTTAGTAGTGGAGACAGTTATTAAAGGCTTGAATATAGCCGCATAATTTCTGGAAGTAGTCTTGCGTGAAAAATCTTTTTAAATATGCTCTCTACCCTTCATGTTGCCTATCCTCTGGTTCATGAATGGGTCGTGAGTTTCGTAGGTTTGACGGACATCGGGCCGAATTGTGTTAACTGAAATCCACAAACTATCCAAAAGCCAATATTAAAAAAAAAAAACCATCAATCCGGCAAAGCATTAATCAAATGGCTGCAGAGTAACCACTTTTCAGAGCTAAACTAATTGTTTATTTGGAAATACGGTTATGATTGTTTTTAAAGTGTATTTTATTTAAAAATAATATTTTTATTTTTAAAAATTATTTTTGACTTCAAGACATCAAAATAATTTAAAAACACCAAAAAATTCATATTTGGGAGAAACGACAAGTATAACCACCCCGTCTCAAGCAGCCTCTAAAACCATTTGGTATTGCGTTTGAAACGCTGTTTCAACCAAAAGCAATGAGGTGTTTAGTAACAATAAAAGGTAGATTAATTTATTATGGGATCCACCATAAAAATCGATCAAACTTGCTTATTTGAAGAAGCAGAAAACTTGTTGCTTCTCAAATTGTTAAGCATGGACAAAATCACCAAAAATAAACTGATTCCAGCAACAATATTATTGTTAGTATTTAATTTTCAAATAAACCTTCAAATCGATTCTCTTTGTTGCAAACCCATACCAGAATTGACCAGAAAGAAGAGAAGCAGAGCAAAAAAAGATACCCACAAATGCAAATTGATCATCTCTCTCGAGGGTCTTGCTATTGGATAGAAATGTTGATAAAGATGTTAGGGAGGAGGGGAGGAGGGGAGGGGAGGGATAACTTAAAATATTCATTAATATATGAAATTATAATTATTAATACAATATTTAAATATACATACATACATATATGTGCGAGTCTGAGTGCGTGTATGTTTATGTTTTTAAAGTAATTTCACAAGTTAAAACCAATATAAAAAGGTTGATAATCAAACACATAAAAATTACTATAAACCGCAGCTTAAAATGTTTTTCATGAAACTGTTTTTAAGAACTCAAACACAAAAACAAAAGAAATACCAAATGTATCTTTAAAAAAGCAGTCATTTAGAAGAGGAAAAAACAGCCATGATAAATGATGCCCAGAAATTGATGTAACGAAGGAAGATATTGTATATAAACATCAGTGAAACGAACCTGTCCGTTAGTTCCCTAACATCTCTTCCCTCTCTGCCGCTTCGTGCTGGACCTAGCTCTATTCCAGAAACCCTCCTGCAAACGTCAATGTGCTTATAGTTACAAAAAAATGAAATAACATCAGGTTTGAGCTGTACAAACATAAGCGTAGTTGCTGTTAAATATTGACATGAGTATCAATAAATGCCTTCCATTAGTCTTCACCGTGGAACTTTAACCCTGAATAAAGGCCTGGCTGATCAGTTCTTTCATATAATTTTCTCGTTCACATTAACATGAATTGAATATGATCCAATCTCCTATTTGCCAAATAAGATGTTTCTAGTTAGGATCATACATGATTCACATGTGAAGAATATTGACTTGAATAGAAAATTTTGGTGGAAGAGTTAATCGATGATTTTACCAAAATCCCGATTAAAATTGAGTTAATTAAACATGTAGGAATTTAACTTTTATACAAAATAAAAGCCATCGTCCCATTTCTTTTTATCTCGTGTTGAAAGAATTCGATTTTCCATTAAGAAACGAAGTACTACCTGTCGATCATTGACAGGGAGAGGTGGAAGTCCTTTCCCCCTTGAAGAACAGAGTATATTCACACACACACAAAAGGTATCATCAGCACTTATTTTCCTATATAAGCTACAAATCATCAAATTTTAGAGATAACAAACCTGGGAATTGTAGAAGTTAATAAGCCCTCATCCTCGTTTCATACTCCTCTATTTGTCCATCCCCAACTAGAAAAAAAAAATGACAGGGAGAGACGTTATAAGTTGGATCCTGTAAGGTCTAGAAATTGAACAATCACAGTTAGAAGTGAGTGAAGAGAGAAAAGTGATTCGTGATCTCCAGAAATCTAACAATCACGGTAAGTCAGAGGAGAGGGATAAAAGGAGAGGGGGAAGTAAAATATAGAGATTGAACAGTCACAGTGAGTCAGAAGAGAGATGTAAACCCTAGAAATCTAATAATCACAGCGAGTCATAGGAGAGGGAGGGGAAAAAAACACAGAATTTGGAACGCGAAAAACCCAAATTACCTTAAAAGCCTAATCTTTCAACATTGCCAAGGCCTTCGGGGGTGATAGGGACATCACACCACAACTTCGAGGGCACGTCAATAATGACTGGATCACTTTTAAGGGTCCAGTTTACGGGACTGGTGAGCCAATCAAGCTAGTTAGAGGGCACGTGGCCATCCCTTTCTTAATCCAACGTTTTCTTCGCTGCAGTAGTAAATCACCTACTAAAAAACGAGGCAGGGACCACCACAGCTACCATGTCATTGCATGCAAGTGGAGCTCACTCGATTCGCAAATTGGTCTGACTCGTTAATTACTTTTGACTCCGTGGTCGATAAACTGACCTAGAGGTGTTTGGCAACGCGTCGTTTCGAACAATAAATTGGTTTGTAGTGTTTGATAATATACAAAATGTAGATTAATTGATGGAACCCATCAAACAAACGATGCAAACCACGATCCACGAGAAAATATTCATACTTTTTCATCAAACTATTTTTTTTAACACGATTCCTACAATTGCCTGTGATTTTTTTATTTTTTTTTTACATGCGTGAGGGTGTGGGGGAGTAAAAGAACTACCCACTTTTTGATAACTTTTTATGCTTAAAGGTCAAACGGGCATTTAAATTGGGATTATATCATTTTCTAAACTTGTTGGGCTAGCTAAATTCGGTTCTGTCCAAGTTTCCTTTTTATGACTTCATTTTATTTATTTATTTATTAACTCTCAAACCACACAAATATCCTTCTAGGTTAATATAAGTTTTTAGATTTTTATATTATTTTAATGTTAAAATAATATAAAAATCTAAAAACTTAATTAAAATATAAATAAATATATTAAAAATATCACAATATAATTTTGTTTCAAATGATATTTTACCAGATGTTCTTCGATCAAATAGTCAAGGATCGTAGAAGTTGTGATGAAATTATGTTGTTCCTCCTAATTTTCTTAAATTATTCATTATATTATGAAATCATGATTATCAATACAATATTTAAACATACATACATACATACATACAAATGTGTGTATGTGTCTATATCGTTTAAAATAATTTCACAAGTTAACAGCAATTTCAGCTTGGTAACCAAACACCTAAAACTATTTTTTTCAACCTTTAATTCAACCACAATTTTAACCAAATTCTTCACAACTTATTTTGAACCGCAATAAAAATATTTTTTTAACCTCAACTATAAAAGTAAAATCAACGTCAAACACACTCTTAATAATATTAATAAAATACTTCACAACTTATTTTGAACCACGATAAAAATATTTTTTTAAAAAACTACTTTTTTTTAACCTCAACTATAAAAGTAAAATCAACGTCAAACACACTCTTAATAATATTAATAAAATACTTCACAACTTATTTTGAACCACGATAAAAATATTTTTTTAAAAAACTACTTTTTTTTAACCTCAACTATAAAAGTAAAACCAAAATATCAAACACTCTCTTAATGAAACTAATTGTGATCCCCTTCATAAGAAGTCTGGTCCATCTTTATTCCATTTCATGTAAGATCCGCGTAGCCCTCGATTTATGTGTCATTTATCCTTTCTTACTCTCTTTTTTGTGCCAGTTTTAATGACTGGAGACAGCTCTCTTCAATTATGAATGGGATGAGAGGGAGTAGGCCTTGCTTCATAAGTGTTAATTCAGTTGTGGTTGTAGACAAACAATATGGAAAATCTTATTGGTTGGATGCCATAACTCTTATTGGTTTACTCGAAAATCTGCACAAACACGATCACATACTTGTCAACTAATGCTATGGAGGGTCCCACTCTTGTATCCACTTCGATTCTCGCAACTACTATAGTAATGGTTGGCGACTGGCATTTACATGATAGCGATGTGCTCCCCTTTTATTTGAATCCTCGCCCATGGTCTCGATTGCTGTTTATTTTGCAGGAGCTATATGATATCGCACCGGTAACGGTAAAAAGATTTAATATATAGATACTTACCATAATACTTGTCAATACTATTTCGATTATCATTTGAATTTTTGATTGAAATAAAATATTTTAATTTCAAAACATTACAACGTGTTGTTTATAAATAAAAAAAGTGAATGTCCTTTTCACTTCCAAACATCCACTCAAATGTAATGTAATGTCATGGCCTACTCGACAAAATACAGATGTATTTATGATCGCATGTGCCACTTTCTTATTTCATAATGAAGTAATAGATGGATGGAACTGTTTTAACTGTTTGAAAATGAATTACTAGTATCAATTCGGAACGACTATACATCACATGTCTTGAAACAAGTAAAATAACTCTGGGGTTTCTAGCAAGAAATTGCTGCGTCTATTTTTAATTAGCATAACAAATGAATAGTAATTTACTTAATTTCTGGTTGTTTAATCATGAAACGCAATCCTTTTAAGGTTGATAATTAATCTCTGACTTTTTCGAGTTGGATTTCAAAAAAAAAAGAAGATGAATTTGATTTTGTGTAGCCCGATCAAAAAAATTGAAATGACCAGCAACCTTGACAATAAAAAAAATCATGTTATTTTATGTTTTTATAAAATAAAAAAATATAGATTGACTAGAGTTAATTAACTTGATCTAAAACCAGAGACTTGCCTTGGACCAGGTTTAAAAACTATGCTTGAAAATAAAAACTTGTTTTCTTGGAAATAAAAGTTTCTTATTTCTCCAATATTCTAAAAAAATGGAAAACAAAACATCTAAAAATTGTTCCCAGTTCGTCAGCAATAAAAGAAATAAGACATTTATGTTGATTGTTTTAAGAAAAAGCCAAATAAGTCTTTTGTATTTTGTTTTGAAAGTTTGTGTTTCTAAACTTATTTTCCTAATTTATCATGGGAAAAATCAAATTAATTAGTAAGAAAATAGTTATGAAAGAGTTTTACAATAGTAAACACAACCTTACTTCAAATAATAATAATAATAATAATAATAATAATAATAATCCATGGTAGCTCTCCATCCCTGCAGATGGCAATAGAGAGAAGGCACATGAACATTGGCGATGAAGATAATCAATGGTGGAAGTGGTAGTGGGAAGGATGGCAGAGGAAAGACTGCAGTACATGTGATGATATGATCGGTAAGAAATGTGATGGCGGTTTGAGTCACGGTACGTCGCCGTATTTATTTATTTTTACAAAACAACGAGTGTATAAATCAATTGAATTATGTCATTAACATCTACACATTTCTGGTGATAGTGGTACAAAATAATATTCATGGAAAAAACATGTTTCGGAAAAACTTTTTATGCCGTTTTTTATTTTGTATAGAAGTCAAATAAGATCTTTGTTTTTCATTTTGAAAATTTTGTATTTTTAAACATGTTTTTTAATTTATCATGGAAAAAAATTAGTCAGTAAATAAATAAGAAAAGCTAGACATGAAAGGTGCAAAATAATTATCTAAAAGTAAAGCATTACTTCAAATTACCTATAGGAAATTTACAATTTTAGGACGGGAAAAGACATTTCAAGAGTAAATAGCAGCGCTCCGTCCATCATGGTGTAATGGAATGCATGCACATAAATGTTTATGGTAGAAGTAGTTAGGGTGGTGGTCATAACTAGAGGTGGGACAACAACCATGACAGTGACCATAGAATGATGACAACAAATTATTAATATATTTATTTATTGTATCCTAATAATTTATCTTATCACTTAATAACTTATGGTTTTTTTTTTTATCACGTAATTATACAAGTATCGCTATAAAATCAACACTATTCACCTTATAACAAGTAATTGATCACGAAATGTTAAATATATTCACTTAGTGCATCATAAAAAATATCTTATTTTTTATAATTTAATTAATCACTTCATTACTATGATAGTCATGAACAATTAGGTGCGTGCAATTTTAATAGAAATTACTTTCTTGTTACTCTCTGAGAAGAAGAAATAATAATCTCTAAATTGTAGAGAAACGAATTTAATAAATTATGAAATAATAAACATTTAAACTCGTTACATCACCATCATAACATGCCATGAATTTGAAGGCACTATAGTTACAATGGCTTGAAGAAACCATAGGACGTAAGCCTAAGCTGTTGAAATTATTTTGTTGTCAAATTTAGTAGTAAATCATAGTTTATTTATCCATAAAAGAAAAGGGAAAACGAAAATATTCTTAAAAGTGGAATGCCCATGGAATCGCTTCAATCCTGTTTACCTTTCCCTCTAGAACGTTCCAAGCAAACACAAGCACGTCATAACTTTATAGATCGATTAACCTCGTTTTTTCATGGTCCAAATACCCAAGCTTCAAGTTACTAGTAGTGTTCTGCTCAGATCTCTAACATGTCCAAGATCTACACTTTCAGATTTCCACCCCAACATTTTTTGAGGTTTATTTTTCATATATACATGCCCGAATAACTGACCGCTCTATGAAAAAATACGAAGGAAACCTCATTCTTATCTTTATTTTAAAAAATAACCGCAACTGCATTAGAATTACCTCAACGTAGCCTTGTTGTCTAAGTAGATTGTTGCTAATGGCTGCTGCTTGCATTCTCCTACAGCCAAACCAGTTTTCTTTCTAGAAACACGATACATTTTAATAACCATCAAGTGTTAATTTGAGTATAAATTAGTGCATGTAGTGTTATGTCAAAATATCAAATTTAATCCAATGTTTTAATATTCTTCAATTATATTCGGTCTATACGAAATGTGGTCCACTGCCCCAAATCGGCACATCATTTAATACCTATCGTGAATTATTCAGATTAGGCGCAGCCTCATGGAAAGAAAAGGCATTAATAATTAATAATTAATGGTGTCCACTTGATATTTTTTTTTCTATAATCGAGTGTCTGGTATATGCATTTCAATTAATTCATGAATCTATTGAGCATACTGCAAGTTCAATAGATAAATAAAATAATACAAAGATAACAAACATATATAATAAGATTCTAATCATGATGAAAATAAATCATTTCAACAACAAGGATAAGAAAATAAGACCTCACTTGCTCCAATTGTCATTGTTTGTTGGGACGGATGGGCGAACTATGTCACATTTGTTTTAGTAAATTAGATGCAATTGATTAAAATTTAAATACAATATGCTGATTAATATTTCAGCATATATAAAAACACTGTCTAACAAGAGGGTTTCCCTTGCGCACAAGCAATTAATCTGCATATGTTTAGAGTTTGGTGGTTTTTATATTTTGATTTTTAAAAAAAAAACTTGAAACTTTTTATTTTTTTTAATTGAAACTATTTTTTCTACATGTTTTTAGATCGATTTAGTATATTAATATGAAAAATAAATTTTAAAAAATAAAAAAAATTATTTTAAAGTATTTAAAGTAGAAAAGATTTTTAGAAAAAAATTATTACCACAATAAATATTATATTTTTTTTCAAGAATAACAATATAAGTATGATTTTTATTTCGTTTATATATATAAGACATTGAATTCTTTTATGCCAGTTGATTCTATATACAGGCAGGTATGTTTTTGTTAGATGTCTCGGTCTAGGCATTAACCAGATGGTACAGGACCTACAGGTGACCTTCGTCGTCGGCGAAAATCAGGGAGTTTTTCGAGGATATTGTGTTTTAAAAAAAATATTTTTTTTTTTATTTTAAATTTTAAATTATTTTTATGTGATAATATTAAAAATAATTTTTTAAAAAATAAAAAATAACATGTTAATATATTTTTAAACAAAATTTATTTTAAAAAATAACCATTCCCAAAAGTCACTAATAGAAGGCACCACAGTCTACTTAATTCTGACTAAACTTGAGACTTCGAAAATTGGAGATTGTTTTTTAAAATATTTTTTATTTTAAAATATTAATTTTTAATATTAATATATCAAAACACTTTAAAATAGATGGCCAAACAGGCCATTAACGTGGAACCTCAAGAACAAACAATCGAAGCTCATAAAAAGGAAACAGAAAAGGTGGAAATAAAAAAACGAAAACGAACGTTGCATAGATAGCGTGACCCTCTCATAATTCTAGGCGCACTTCGCTCCATTGTTTCGAATGCTGGTGACGACGAAGAAGAAGAAGATGAAAATGGCATATTTATCAGGTACAATTTTGACATTTCACTTTAAAAATATGCATAGATTCATGGACCCCACAGCCCATGTAGAAACTGCACCAAGGGTGTGCACGGGGAAGGGGGAACAAGAACATGCTCTTTTTTTGTTTTTTATTTCATTTGTTAGCATGATAATTATAAAGGTTTTTCAGTAATTAAAATTTCTGTATATGTTCCTGGACAGATTATCCATATCATATTAGTGTGTGTGCGTGTGTGTGTAAAATCACAGCTCTCAGATAAGAAACCTTCGTCTCTAATTATTCTATCTCAAGGTTGTTGGTTCGTGGTAATTTGATTTTACGATGCCCGGCAGAATATCTCATATTTACATCATTATCATTATAATTAGGCGACGTGAACTTGCACCTGCAACGAATTTAGAATCGAGACGTAATTGGATTGAGTGTGTTATATATACACGACATTTTTACGTGTCTACTTGGATATTAAAACTCGGGGTTAACTTGTGCATGGAATCCGAACTGAAGGCATTAAGCTTTATTTTCACTGACACTATGCTGGGGTTCCCTCTCTCCAAATTTTGGGTATAGCACGCCACCTGCTAGCAGCTGAATTGAAGCCAATATCTTAATCAAACCCTCCTCCTCGATAAATTTTATATATAGTTCTTGACCTCCAACCAATCCAGCTGGCTTTCATTATTTCATTTCCCATTTTCTCCCCGGACCCGAGAGACCACCAACGCTTTTATTCTGCCATATCACCCAATGTCTACGAAAGTTTAAGGTAAATTTCTTAAGTAAAAAGATGAATATATAGAGTAATACAGTGTGACAGGGAAATGAGAAGAAAGAGCAACAGAGAATACAAGAGATGATCAGAGAAGTGAATGCAAACCCCCAGACTTTGATGATTTATAGCAAATAATTAACAGTAAGAATTAAGTAACCCGCCAATCTTCACGCCTAGAGCTTGACCACTTCAGGAATGTGTACTGGGTACCTATCGATACAATCAGCCCATGGACTATCTGTTGGTTTCTTGATTGTTCTGTTACACTTCCAAACTGCGCTGTTACACTTAAATCCACTGCCAAAAGCTATCTGCCAAACCCTGTCTCCTCTCCTCATCCTGCCTTTTGCTTCGATGTAACCTATCTCGTACCAGAGCGAAGACGACGAGGTGTTGCCAAAACGGTGCAGTGTCATCCTTGAAGCCTCTACATGCTCTGCAGATAGCTGCAGGTTCTTTTGCAGTTCATCTATAACAGCACGGCCACCGGCATGGATACAGAAATGTTCGAAAGCTTGCTTGAAATCAGGAATGTATGGCTTCCATTTGGGGTTGAAGATTTTGCGTCCAATGAGAGTCAACAAAAACAGGAGCTGTTCGGAAGCCGGAAGGACTAAAGGCCCGATAGTGGTGATGTTTGATTTCAAAGCCTCTCCAGCTATAGCCATCAGGTCTTTTGATAGATTAATTCCAACTTTTCCTTCTCTATCTTCTTCTTCATACACACAGCGGTAAGCTTTATCGTCCGCGCCTTTGTGGGTTCGTACCACATGGACCAGGCGGTACTTGGCAAGCCAGCGGTGAGACCTGCGGTTCGATAAGAGAATTGCTGCACCTCCCATACGGAACAAGCAGTTCGGAAGAAGCATGGCTCGCTCATTTCCCTGGTAGTAGTTTGGTGTGATGATCTCTGTGCTAACCACAACTGCATTTGAATTTGGATGCACTTGAAGAAGATCACGAGCCAGGTCGATAGAAATTAGCCCAGCACTGCACCCCATACCAGAAAGATTGAAGCTCTTTATGTTGCTTCTGAGCTTGTACTTATTGATAACCATTGCAGATAGAGATGGTGTTGGTGAGAAGAGACTGCAGTTTACGATAAGGATATCGATATCTTTAGGTTTAAGCCCTGTTTTCTTGAAGAGAGAATCCATGACGGAGAAGATAACAAGCTCAGCTTCACCTCTTGCGGCCTCCATAGTTGGTTTCGGAGGGATATAATGAATTGCAGGGGGCAAGCAAGTCTCTTCACCGAGTCCAGACCTCTCAAGAATCCTCATCTGAAACTCAACACTCTTGGGCTTATCTTTCAAGATCAGCCTGGAATGCTCCATGAAGGTAGAAAACGGAACCCGGCAAGAGACAGGAGGCTTGTAGCAGGCATAGTCAACTAGGTAGATAGTTCTTGGCTTGGACATGAAATAAACAGTAGCAATAAAGATGACGAGAAAGGATGAGCATAGAATTTGGACAAGATCAAAATGGAGTGATCTCCATAAGCTCAAGATTTCATCGGGGCCTAAACGAAGAACCTCAATTAGAACACCAACCATTACAGGTATCATCAAAAGGTACAAAATGTGATTTACAAGGTATTGATAGCCAAGTTTAACATACTTGAGCTTGACGGAGCTAGAGAAATCCGGCAAGATTGGAGGCATTATTTTGCCAAGAAGAAGAAGAAGAAATGTCGGGGGGGGGATTGTGTGATCGTTGCTTGAGAGAGAGAGAGAGTTGATGATATTAGGTGAGGGGGGGAGGCTGGGAGGATGTGAGATATAAAGGCACGGGACAGTGGGCAATGAAGGGGGCAGATGAGAAGATTTAATGAGGCACTCAACGCCCACTTAACTCTATTAATTTTTGCTCCTTTTATTCCCCCTCTCCAGATGTGAAAAAACTTGCGAGGACGCAACATGATTTGAAACCAGTAAAAATTCAAGTAATTTAATTAAGCAGCTTATAATATAAATAGAATTTATTTTTTATTTTTTAAAAATTAAAATAATATGATTTTAATTGACTCGAGTCTCTAACTTTGTCTATATCGCTTCTCAAAAACAATTCTTTGGTTTTCAAATCAAATGATTGCTAATTTTATTAATCATAAATTATAAAGTAATAGATATATTTGGATTATCTAGCTAGAAATTATTGGTTGCGTAATCTGGCATAGTTTCAAGTGACATGTCTATTGAGGCTGAACCGTACGTAGTGATGGCGTTTAATTATAATCTGTTTGTTTTGAGCTAAGAAAAATCAACGAAGGAATGAGTACAAAATAAAATGGTTTAAGGATCACAAACTAATTATATGATGTTTGGTATATGCATATTTTGAAATTTCACACCCTAGCCTCCCTTTCCACTAGAGAAGGGGGGATAGCGAAATGTAATTAACTTCTGTCATTTGTATTTGAATATAAATATATTCCTGCGGACCTAATTCCCATTACTCTGTGCTGTTTATGTTAATTGACATAAAAAAGAAGAAATATATAATTAAAAAAAATTCAAATATTTAGGCTTTATTATTGGGATCCTGTCCCCTTCTCTCATGTACATATTGTAATTACGAATATTCGATACATAAAAATATAATTATTTCTTCTTTATAAATTATACAAATTATTTTTGTAAATCATATATATATTTACTACAACTATTCATAAAAATCACCGAGAGGATCCGGAAAATCGTCAAAATGAATTGTTTTGTAAGAAATCATGGAGGATAGAGAGTAGATATAAGTACATGATTGTATATTTTTCAAACTCTCTAAATGCTGTGAAATATATTTTCCCTGGCATCTAGGGTTCACCAGTGACAAAATTATAAAACAACTGGCGTCTAATGTCCTCTTCTGTGGTATAATGCATGGAAAGCTATTGCTGACCAGGCAAGGCAGAAATTTAATTATTAAAAAGGAGCGTCCACGCCCACGTACAGTGAAGATAGAAACACATCGAATGGGTTGGTGCTTTGACTTCCACACCTGTAGCTCGACAAATCCATTAAAGCAGGGAAAGGAAAGGAAAAGTCAAAGTGGAGCATTCGTTTTCGTGCGCGCAGTAATAAATTGATATTTACATCTTTATCCCAATCAAACCTTGATCTGTGGTAGTTCTTTTATATGTTTCAACGAGCTGTGTTGCTTTAAATTAACCCCTGTTTTAAGAGAACCGGAAAACTTATTCACCAGACACTAATCCGGTATCAAAAGAATATTCCGTGCTTCGAAAACAGCACAGCAACCAGATATGTGCATCTCAGCTATACATTCATTACTTTATTTGTTTTATTTCTCCAATTATAAGTATGAGAAATTGAATAAGAGTTGTTGTGGCTCTTATGCCCCTGAATTTATAAATCATGGCCCTCGAGTAACCTACTTGTACAGGGTAACCTAGAGGTCTTCGTTAGAGTCGACAGGCTGCTTGATTGAGCATAACCGCGACAAGATCATGTATGGAAAGAAAGGAAATTAACTAGTTTTATATAGTAAAATCAGATAATATATTTAATTCACTGGTCATCCCTGAGAATCACAGAAAACTTTTGTTCCGGGCATTAAATGTTTGAGCGTCATTCAACTGCGTGCTACTCGGGTCAACACGTGACCACCCGTGTGTAATAGATTGTTTAATATTATGGTTTGATTGTTTTTTAAAGTATTAGAATATATATATATATATATATATTCAAATAATTATCTTTAAAATTTATTTTTAATATTGTGTTATAAAGCAATTTAAAAATAAATAAAATAAATAATTTTAACAGAAATAAATGATTATTTGTAAAGGGAGTTGACAAGGCAATGCGAGACACGTTCTAAGCCTACAAAGTTTTCATTTCTGCGTTGCAATTCCGGCTGCATTTAGATGCATCTTTCTTTTATCTCTCTCTTCACCAGCGTCGAATCCTGACGTGATGTCTGTGGTAATTGGTACAAGGACAAGTGTCGAGGTGAGGTTGGTATACAGTAATGCTGCTTTTAAATCAGTTTTTGTACAGACTGGATGCGAGTTTTATACAATGTGATGTGTGATTATTAATTAAAAATATTTTTAATTAGTACTTTTTATATTAAAAATAATATTAATATTTAAGTTATTGGAAAAATATCATTTAATATCTTACTTAAATAAAAAAAATATTTTTAAAAACAATTTCAACCAGAAAAATAAACACCATGATTGATTAAATCTTTAAATACAATCAAATATATATGATAGGTATTTAGAAATAAACACCTTGACAAATTGATTAAATATTTAAATACAATCAGAGATATATGATAGGTATTTATAAATAAACACCTTGATAAATTGATTAAATCTTTAAATACAACCAGAGACATATAATAGGTATTTAGAAACAAACACCTTGATAAATTGATTAAATCTTTAAATACAATCAAAGGTATATGATAGGTATTTAGACTTAAAATTAAATAAATCTTTTTAGTCATGAAACTTACCTCTCCGATATTTACATAAATAAGTTAAATTACTTCATAAAAATGATCAATTTTGTTTTTCACACTGCACATAATTTTATAATTCAATTAATGAAAAAATTACCTCATCAGTCAATATACTTCACTTCAGGAAATGCCTCCATTCTACATTCTAATGTTCCTATGTGTATTATATTTCATTTTAAAAAATATTTATTAAATGATGATGGAATTCAAATTCATAAATATTAGTTAAAAAGTTATGATGTCGTATTAAAAAATCATTTAACTCAAAAGTTTAAATCACGAGGTAAAAATCTATAATATAGTTTAATGATAAATTTAGTTATAGTATCACATCATAATCATTTGAAATAAATAGCACAAACAAACTGCAAACTATGGTGAGATTAATTTTTTTTAGATCAAACCACCACCTCTCTGTATCCCGAAGACATGTGATATGAGTTAAAAGCTATTAAAGTGGAGATCGCAACCGATGTCGTCAGGAGAACTTGAGGTTAGTTGAATTAAGCTATGGAATAGACAAATCAACCGAGTTTAGCAACCACAATTTCCTGTCATTCTAATCTTACATCAAATTATAACTCATTTTTTGGATGGGACATGAAAACAACGTGATATGTAATTTTTTTAAAAAAAATTAAAAAAAATCCCAAAAAATCCAAGTAAATTCTCAAACTTGTACCATAGTTATATAAGAAAAATCTAAAAATCCAATGAAAATCCTAGATTTCCTAATAACCAGACAAACCCCAGGAAAAAGATGGTTGCACTCGAGGAAGGATAAAATAAAACATCAAAACATAAAGCAATATAAGATAGACTTCAAATTCAACTAGCATGTTCTTCTATCGAAAAGAAAAGAATGCCTTTTCTTCACAGGATATACGACCGAAAAACTAATGTCTAACTTAAATCTCTTGGCATTTGAATACATTAGGCGACCTGGTCAACATCAAGCACCCATTTTATGATTTATATGTGCGTATACATGCCCGTCAAAAAAATATTGCACGATATAATGAAAAATAAAAATCCAGAATATATTAAATTTGTTTTCAAAATCCCATCCCATAGTGGTTTTTCCTCTAATGTCCTTATTAGTTGGACGAAGGCTCCTCTTTTAAAAAATATTAGGAATACTAGAACTAGTTTTCCCAATTGATATAACAATGTTTATCATACGAGGAAGTTTGATTGGACAAGGAAAATCGAGGCACATATTTTTAAGAATTCACTACAGCTAATCTCAAAATCTCCTTTTCTCTTCATTTATTAATCAATACACTTGTCGTGGTCACCTTGTTTCAAGGGCCTCGATTTAATTTGCGCCAGAAGAGCTCCAAAATGGCCGGGCTGGCTGACATGGTAGCTGGGCTGTTCTGATCCCAAAGTTAGTTTTCAGGGTTTATTGTCACAGCTGTACAGCTGGGTAGTTGGACTGTATTGGACCACACATTTTTCCTCTTGTGATGTTCATGATACATAAATAAATAAATCTATAAAATATTTCGAAAGCGATGCTCTTTTATCACTTTATGCGACTGGATTGTTGTAGTTCCAAGGCTTCTTCTAATATTCAAGCCTCGCCGATTATCAAAATAACTGACGTGGGCTCACTATCTTTTTCCTAGTTTCCATTTTTAAGTGCCCTGAATAGTTAGGCAATCCTCTGCTTTCCAATAATTTTTTTTGAAAAACCCAGTTTGGTTTCTTGCCCGCCAGCATATAAATTTAATGTCACCTTTCGACGGATGGTTTTCATGTACTTTACTTCTTAAACTATATCTAATAATTTAAATTTTTAAATAAAATATTTTTTTAATATATGATCAGAATTTTATTGATCCAAAAATCATGAGTTCAAATCTAGCCATAAAAATCAAGCACAAGATAATATGAATGAGTACAAGTTTCAAGTATAAGAACATTCACCTAAGAAGATATTTTAAAAAATAATATAAATCATATTTTATAGTTTCATTTAACAATTTAAATTTTTATATTAGATGATTATTTTAATATTTATATTATTTAATAGTTAGATAGATGGGTGGGATTAAGGTTTTAGCTTAGGTTATCTTTTATTATTTTTACCCATATAGTCCTGCATATAAACTGACATGGGTTTTCTAACTTCTCGATGACTAATTACTCTTGCCTTGTTAGAAAAAAAACGACTGCCTTTAATTAAAAAATAAGATCGCCATCAAACATGGGCAATGATGAACGAGTTGTTGACTGGAAGAGGGTTTTTTGGTCTCATGGGAAAGCGTGGAAGGTGAAGTCATGAGAGACGAGAAACCATCTTTAATGAGGAGATAAGGTATCCGTTGGTTGGGGAGGTTATAAAACCTTTCAAATTCAATTAATCCGTTCATCTGCCGGGTGCTTATAATCCCCGAAATGAAGTACAAGAAACGCGAAGGGATGATGACATTACGAGCTAAATTCAAGCTGTCAGACACTGCAATCATCATATGTCTATTAATTTTATATAAAAAAAGATATACACGTAGCAAGTACGGCTGAGATCCAAACTAACACAGCAAGTGGTCGATTGGAGTTGCTGCAGCTTTAAAAGAGTTTTGGGTGTGTGAAATTGTGAATTGCCAAACAAGAAAAGACAGCGCCCTTCTTTGTACATGAACTCATTTATTTGAGCACCCCGAGCATTACGCTTTTCTAACAGATCGAGCCGGATTACGCCGGGGAAGAGATCACAAGAAAATGGTGTTTATCACTTTTTTAAAAAAATATTTTTTTTATTTAATTTAAATTATTTTTTTTATTTTTTAGTTTATTTCTGTTAATATTAAAAATAAAAAATATCATTTTAAATAAAAATTATTTTTAAAAGCAGTCTTGATTATATTCCCATCGATTGTTTTTTTCAGGAAAGTCGACTCGTACACCTATATTACAAAATAATTAAGCCAATATTTATTGGCACAGCATAGGTAGATCAAATTTAAGTACCCTTATATAAGGGGTCCTGACATGAGTTGTGATAACATTTTTTTCCCTTAAAAGAGGTCAGGGGTTCAATCCCTTCTCTTGTATGAAACCGATCATTTGGTGAGCACTTTCACCTTTTCGGGGTCCACCCAGTACAAACGTGGATTAGTCTAAACCAACGTCTAGGACACCACATGGTTTATAAAAAAAAAAAAATTCAAGTACCCTCCTGCCACCACCACCCAATTGTATATATAAAAACGTAGCATTAATGGGATTTGTACAAGTATTATGATTTACTATATGCTAATAAACTGATTATATGATTGAAAGTTTGGTTTACTGATTATATGATTTACTATATGCTAATAAAGTTTGGTTCAAGTTGTTTTTTAAAATATTTTTTATTTATAAATATATTTAAATATTTTTTAAGAAAATATTTAAATTTTAATTCACATAAACACAATTTTAAAATTTAAAATTGAATTTCATGATATATATATATATACACACACACACAATGTTTGAATATATTTATAAGTAGCTTCCTCATTTGTATGCTTAAATTAAATTAAACGATGCTTTTACAAGGTGTGAAATTTATAATAATTGAGTGTCATCAATACCATGAACGGCCGATAGTTGTCAATCTCTGGATGGCAAACTCCTGAAAAACTGTTGTGCTGTGCAAAAGAGAAATGTTAAGAATACCATCTCTTTATTACTTCAATTAGTCTGACGGTATGGACTATGGAGTGCTCTTTATTTCCTCCAAGTGCCAGCCTTTTCCTCCACTAAACTAATTCTTTGAATTATTCATAGAAAATATTTTTAAATCAAGGTGTATTAAGTGGCATTAATTAGTAGTTGGAGATTTTCTTAAATCAATGTAGATTTTATTTTTTTCAATTTAGCTTTGGACCACGCAACGAGAAGTAGTCCCCAGCCACGATAGCAACAACATGGATTAAAGTTATTAGAACTTGAATCTGTGTAACTGAAAACAGATGTTAGATGAGCTAACTATGCCCACTTGCTTAAGTAGATTAGTCTCTAATAACTAATGTGCTCCTATTACAATTATTAAACCCAGCACGGTTTGACTAAGTGATTAACCTAGAAACATGGGATTCAAAACCTAATTTGAGAAGGGTTTTTAGTTGAACTGAAAAAAATGGATAAAATAACTTTATTTTAATAAAAATAGCTGATCTAATGATATGGCGATTGTTGCTTTTTTTTATTATTATTATCCTCGTGCTAAGTTTGACCACTATGATAATAAAATAGAGACATGGCAAATAAAAGGTGACATGGTGAATGTGATTGACCCAACCAAATTTTTTAGTGACTGGATTAACCAAGCCGGGTTAACATAAGGGAATTTTTTTTCTTAAAAAAAGAAAATAAAGAATTAAACAACTTCATTTTAATAAAAACAATTCATCTAATAATCAAGTGATGTGTTGTTTCAATCCAATCTCCATGTTAGGTCTAATCGCTTTAATTATAAAGCACAATTGATTTTAATGTGATATTGATAATATGGTAGATCAAAAGACAGTACAAATAATCGGTAAGAATATAGTTTAATGAAAAATAATTTTAATATATTTTTATAGTATTGAGATAATAATATGTTCAATTTTAGCTAGCCTGTCAAATTTACTACTCGGATCATAAAAAAATGATAACTTTATAAATTATAAATTAAAACAAATTATAAATCTACATATCTAGTAAATCCAATATAGATTGAAAAAAAAACCAAATATTTGTTTAGTGAACTTGGTTTTGTAAGTTCTAGCAAAGTACATGGTAAATGATTTTATGAAAAAATGGAGATACTCGTTCAGAGCTCTTGCTCTTGCTATACTTATAGCTTGATAAATATGTTCTGTCCGGATGTTAATCATATCATTGACGGTGGATGCTTATCATCTAGTGATTATGTTATGTTCGATGGAGGAAATTGTAGGGATAATCGATGTTTTCTCATTGACGATGAATACTCACTATCTGGTATGGAGAAACTTTTAGGAATAATCGATGTTCTTTCTGGAGCTCTACAGCTTCATGCTCAAAATATTTTATGCACAACTTGCTTCTACATCAAAACCAGCTACTCCAAGACTAAAAAGGTGATGTCGAGATAGACTTTTGGAGGTCTTTTCATGGATTTACAGGGTGTTCGAGATTATTGTTTTTGCAAGTGACTGATATACTTTGGGTCAAAAGTGGATCTTGCCAACAAGAAGTGGTTGCAAAGCATTAGTATTGAGTTGATATGTTTATAATTGTAGAGGGTATTTCAGAGTGTATGGTTGCTATAATTTTTCAAAGTGTTTTTGATTAAAAAATGTATTTTCGAAATTGCTCTGTTTTTTTATACACAATAATATAAAATAGAGGGATGATTTCTTACTAAATGGTCCTATTTTTATTTTATTTAATGAAAATTAAACATAAAATAATTTGAGTCTATACGATTTTTCTAGCTTTTACTGAAGAATTATGTTTTAAAAATAATATAAATTATATATTGGATTAAAAAAAACATTTAAGTTATATAGATGACTGGCAGAAATAAAAACCAGAAAGCTATACCTTGATATATCCATCTTCTTCTTTTTACTATTTTGGTATCTAGAGCAACCAATAGAGAACGATCTTGTTTGGTAATTGATGATTTCCTTGCAGTTCAGTTTATTGTTTTCACTGGGAAAAAAATGTCGGTGTCATCAGCATGAATGGGATTGAGTTTAGATAATAATGTTTGCTTGTAAGTTTGAGTTCTTATGTAAGATGGTTTCTTAAATTTTTAAATATAATATTAAAGTGTTGTTGACCTAGCGGTCACGAGTTAAAATCTTATTATATTTAATCTATTTGATAAAAAAAAACAAAAGATAATATGAGTTTCTGTAAATTTCAAGTTCAAAAGGTGATATATTAGAGAATAATATAAATTATACAGTGAAATCTTACCTAAAAATTTAAATTTTTAAGTAAGATAGTTAATTGACACGAATCTATATATATATATATATATATATATATATATATTTGCTGAGACAATTATCTTAGGAAGACCTTTTATTTTATTATTGTTAACGATGATGATATTTATAATAGCTTTTATTAATTTATTTATTTTCTTCTGGAAATGTTAGTGATAAATATTTGAAATCTTTATACATTATAATTTTTAATTTTTTTTTGATGACCGGAGTGTTCGGGTCAACTTGCGCGCACCACAACTAATCCCCGTGCTCACTGAATATCCTGCAAGCCCAATGAACAGGTAAAACACCGCGGGGGTGACAGGCGTGTCTGACAAAATTTGAAACTGGGATGAGAGAAAAACAAATTCCCTTTCTGACCACTAGGACAAGACCTTGTTAGCAATCTTTTTAAAAGGAGATGATGCAGAGACATTATAACTTTATATTTAACTCAAGCTAGATTTTTAATCAAAGCAATCAAGAGTAAACTTATCTTGGCTTGGCGGGATGATCTAGAAACATGATAAAGATTTATGCCAAATCTAATTCATGTCATTTTTAAAAAATTAAAATCAGGAAATTTAAATTTCACTAGCCTAATCAAATTTCATCATGATTTAGCAGAATCAAATGTTAAATTTGAAAAAAAAATGTTTAAAATAAAAGGCCAAAATTATTCTTTTTTTATGAACTAAAAAGGTTTGCGGGGCATGAGTTCCAACTGTGCATGCCTTAATATTAATTAGCTATGGATTCACTTGAGATATGAAATGACAATTAATAGTTGATTTATTGGATAATTTCACTTATCACCACCCTACCTAATTACATTGGGTTTTTGACCAGTTTTACAATAATCAAAGGGTTAGGTGACAATTTGATTTAATTTTAGCAGGGTTAGGTCCACTTCATTACTATAAATGAGAGAAATAAAATAGTTAATATATATCACATGTATATTAAATAATAAATAATATACATATATGTGTTTTATGTCAAATTAAGATATATATATATATATATATAAATCATATTATATATATATATATATATATATTTAAATATTGTACAGAATATCTTTATGATATAAATATATATCTCGGTTAGTTTGGGTAAATTTTAAAACAAGTTTAACAATATTTTTATTCTATTTATCATTATTTAGATGAGATAATTATATATCCAAGTCAGATTAAATTGATATTCATTAAATTCATATCAAATCATTATTCCTTCTAACTGCATGTACCTGGAAATGGATTGGTAATCAAATAGTGCCACGAGAGATAGCAAACTGTTGCGAGACGTTGATAATAAAATAAACTTGAATTGAAACTAAAAAAAAAACGGATTCGGTAGTTTAAGCGTCTTTAGAATTGTACTGTAAGATGTTTTTTAAAAGTACTTTTTCTTTAAAAACAATTTTTTATATCAATAAATCAAAATAATCACAATACATAAAAAAAATTAATATTTTCTAATGTAAATTGTACTTTTAAATTGCATGAAAAAAGTCATCATGCTTACAAACAATATGAAATTTTTATTTTTGCTATCAAATGTACTTTTAAAAAAAATTAAGGTTTTTATTTTAAATTAATGTTTTGATTGCTTTGATGTTTCAGTGTTAAAAATAAAATATTATTCTAATATATTTTTAACTTAAAAATAAATTTAGACCCCTCTTAGTTTCTGCTTAACTCCACGTTTCGAAAATAATTTTTTTAAAAAATAATTATTTTTAATATTCTTTCAAATCATTTTTATATACAATAACTTTATAAAAATATCTGATTTGTTATATTTTCAAAATAAATAAATAAATAAATAATCTAGATCACAATCTGAAACAATTAATAGGTCATCGAAACTCTCTCTCTCTTATTGGCGAATCGTCGAACGGGGTAGATTTGAGGAGCAAAATGCACGCCGGGGAATCACGTGAGGTAGTTACGGATCTAGAAGCTGGAGCCAGCCTATGGCATACTGCGCCCTGGATAGCATGTTCTAACTATTGATTCCTTGCAGTGGCATGCACCCCCTACAACTCCCAGAGTTATTATGGCGAGCAACAACCTGTAAATAACCATCATGGTGGTTCGAATTATTAATTACTTTTGATTACTGTGGGGAAAGTAATTCAAAACCAAATAAATATTAAATAAAACGTCAAAAATGGGCCAGCCACATTAAGTTTTCAAATCTTTTCCATGAAACTTTAAAAAAAAAATAGCTCGTAAATTCAATAAGCACGTCATAAACGAGGCGATTTTTCCTTTCAATTTTAATATTAAACATTTGTTCGACCTCTAAATTATACTCTCTTAGCACACATCTATAATTAAGTACTCGATCATGAAAAACAATAAAATTAAAGAGCATGAGATATGATTCTATCATCGATATTCATGGTCACACTTGGGTCAAGCGTGTCGTTATTTCCACTATTATCAAGCTAAAACAAAGTCTAATATGTGCTGATCAGTAAGTAGATTATCAAGCATGGTATTGTCTATTCTTCGTAGCAAATAACCCGACAAATAAAATAGTTTTTGCTTTTACTAACAGACTTGGAAGGACGGACAAGCATAAATTATGATTGAATACTCACATATTATATCATCACATTCAAATCACTTTCGATGAATGTGATCGGTAATTGTATTAAAACTAACATCACACACGATCGATACAGGTCAATATTGTCATTGTAATGACATGATATAAACATGCTATAAAATATCATGTAAGAAAAGTTAGTCAATTGAATGTAATTTTAACTAAATTGCATTACCATACCCCTAACCCCTAATAAGTAAATTTTCATAGCAAAATGAATTGAATCTCACCAAAATTAAACATAATCCAGTATATGAAATCTAGATAATTTTTACACTGACCAGATAATAAAAACAAAACAAAAAAACAATATATTTGTGTACAGCGGGGATTCACATGAGATAAAGGCACGAACCTTTCACATGATTTCAACGGCTCTTGCTCTGCATCCGACCAGAAAGGAACTAAACGTGGACGTTTGACAGTATCAAGAAATATCCTGCCATTAATGCCTTTCTAAACAAACCCAATGGCTATAATTACAGCTTCCATTGAAATCTCCATGGAGGCCCATACGAACATTATTTTTAAGGCGGGTAAGACTCGACAATGTTCGGGTAAATAGCTTCCATTGAGATCTCCATGGAGGCCCACCATTACTCAAAGCGAAACCCGGCCCGATATTAAAATTGGGCTCTTACGTTTTGATTGTGATTCATTTCACGGAAGAAGTTAACAGTGTGCTTGTTTTGCCTGTTTGAAAAATACCATGACTTCAAAAGAGTTCCGTTTAAAAAATCAAGTTTTATTTTAATCATGATTTCAAAAGAATGTAATTAATAAATATAATCTATAATTTTATATTGACTCAATAGAAAAAATTTAAACATTTTTAAAAAATATAGCTTATAGTGTATTTTCTTAATCTATATTTTCAAATTATAACCACCAAAACTTGTACACACAAAAAATTAACTAAAATATATTTGGGGAACAACCCTAGGGCTTTTCTTGCCTGTAGCCTATGTGTTTGGCGGGTTCGCAAGGGGTGATGACCATGCAGTCCGGTCAGCAACACCCCATTTGTTCTTGCTCTCGTTTCAGATCCTCACTGAGAACATAATAAGTGGTCTGTCGTTGTTTTCACCACCTGTGAGGGCCCTTGCTTTATACGGTCAGGAGGATCTTTGTCATCATTGACTGGATTAATGATGTGTGGTTTATCAAAACTACAGTAAATGTTCTTAATTTCTTTTCCATAATTTAGTTTTAACTTGGACGAGAGTTAACTGGCTTAACACATTTCACGTGGCTGGTTCAGGACATTTCGTGGTATTGATTTGGGAGGAGTCTAGCAGTAGCCAATCTAGCATATTTCTCTATCAATATTTTTCTCTTTTTGATCCCGAAATTCCTTCCACGGGCTTTGGAGATCTACTTCAGAGAGAGAGGTGAAATTGAATCAAAAATGGCAGAGGACAGGCATTCTGCAGCCGGAAACAAATCCAAATCATCTGCAGAGAAGAAAGCTGCTTAGCTCTTTCCTGTTTGTTTATCGTAGCACTTGGAGCAGTTCTTTTACTTGCTCAAGGTTTTTTCTGTTGTTGTTGTTGAAACAACTAGAGGATCCCTAAAATTGACATGTTAAGGGGGGTATAAGCTACAAGCAACTTGTCTGACTTGAGCGAGTTGAGTAGTTTGCTCTAGAAATTAATAGTTTTAAATTTTTAATTTGGGTAGTGAATAAGGAGAGGCGGTCATAGAATCCAGATGTGTGGTTGTTATTTTAAATTGATTATTTAATATTATAGTTGTTGTTTTTTAAAGTAATTTTATAGAAATGTATTAAAACAATATATATATATATATATATATAATATTATCATATCAAAATAATTTAAATTATTTTAAAAATTCAAAAATGTTCAAAATTACGTTTTAAATATAAAAAAGATACATTTATATAAAAGATAAATGATCTCTCAAGTCTCAACCAACAGAAAACGACAAGTGAAAGTTCTGTGATATATATAATGAATCCATAGAAAAGAAAGAACCTCCTGAGTGATTGTTTGGAGTGGGATAGAGATTGTATTTTAAAATAATTTTTATTTATAAATGTATAAAAAAAATTATTTTATTTAAAAAATTATTTTCAACAACAATAAAAAAACATTAAAATATATATTTTTTTAAAATCTAATTTGTTTTTTAAATAAATATTAACTGCAATATTAAACGCACGGTAAGAGCAACTCTAAGACCATAGGTATAGAAGAAGTAAAGGCAAAAAACTATGATTTTAGCTTTTTTTACTTAATTTTTTTATAACAACTATTTGAATAATTAATTCCTGCTTCAGCTACTACTATTTGTAGCAACTTAGAATAAAAAACCCATAAAGTGCATAACTGTTCAACCTAATTAAATCACTCCCCGAAGCAGATAATCAGTTGGAGACCACTGAACACGAAACCCAGTTCCATCCATGTCTTCGACGCTAATGATCTCTTAGTGCTTCATCTTAAGTGATGGCGGGAGAATTGCAAGAACCATTAAGCTGGATTGGACAGGTAGATTCTCTGCACTCTGGGTCCATATCCCTTGGAAGATTTGAGAGTGGAGACTTGTCTTGGGAGAGAAGATCGTCTTTTTCTCACAATAGGTATCTTGAAGAGCTTGAAAATGCTCAAAACCAGGTTCTGTAATCCAGAAGAAAGCTTATTTTGAAGCCCATTTCAAGAAAAAGCTCTTGCCTGCTTCCGGATTCACTTGATGGCCTGAGTGGAAGGGGATGCCAGAACTGCGAAGATGATGAGTACGAACTTTTGGGTCAATGAGTGGAGGATGATATGAATGGAAGATGCAAAAATATTTTTCGCCGTGAGGATGATGTCCTGGAAAGTGTGGATTGCGACAAATTTGATCGTGGCTCTAGTCCAGTGCACCAACAAAAAAAAAATGGCTCTTTTTAATAGTTTTTATCATTGTAATACATATAAATAAAAATACTATATTTATACTTTTCAAAAAAACTATTTTATTAACTTTCTAAAATTGCTTTTTGCATTGTAGTTGTTCCTGACTTCCTCAGCTGGACTGTGATTTTTTAAGGGTTTTTTTTAAATAAATTATTTTAATGCATTTTTTTTTAATAAAAAAAAACCCGTTATAATTCGAAACAATACCTAAATCATGACTTCCTTCCACCATAACAAATCCATAGTGATAAATAGACAGAGAATAGGTCCCTTTTGCCTCTGCACTGGAATAAAACACAATACTGGAAGATGCCGGAATACTGTGTTACAGGTGGAACAGGGTTCATAGCAGCATACTTGGTCAAGTCCTTGCTAGAGAAAGGTCACACCGTACGGATCACAGTGCGAAACCCAGGTTCTAGTAAATTCTGTCTTGTGCAATTCTGCTCTCAACTCTGCTAAATCTTCATGATCTTAAATTTTACGCACGCGCCGTTTCGATTTTCAGGGAATGTTCAAAAGGTGGGGTTCCTTCAGGAGTTTGATGGAGCCAGGGAGAGACTCAAGATTTTTAAAGCCGATTTGTTGGAAGAAGGCAGCTTTGATGAGGCAGTGCAAGGCGTTGATGGGGTCTTTCACACTGCTGCACCGGTGCTTGTTCCTTATAGCGATAGAATTCAGGCAAGGTTCCTTGAACAATTTGTGTTGTCCTTGTAGCTGTTGATCTTCTTTTAGTATGTTCTCTGATAAAGGAATTAGGAAAGCATGACTGTTAGTTAACTTAGTTACTCTGTTTGCTTTATTAAATAAATTAGCCTAAGAACTAAAGTTTGAAGGATTGCAACCAACAAAAAATTATTATTTTATAACCTCTCTTTTGAAAAAAATAATATAACCTCGTGAATTGCGAGCCCCCTAACTTGATCTGGGTTTCTTTTTTGTAAGTTGAATTTTTTGTTTGTGCCGCTATATTTTGCAGGAAACTTTGATTGATCCGTGTATTAAGGGCACCCAGAATGTGCTGAACTCTTGCTTGAAAGCTAGTAGTGTGAAACGGGTTGTGTTCACCTCTTCATCTTCCACAGTGAGATATCGTGACGATTCGCCACAAATTTTCTCTCTTAATGAATCACACTGGAATGATATTGAGTACTGCAAACGCCATAAAGTATCAAGATTTCTTGCTTTGCTGAATTTCTTTATGTATCATTTGACAAACACGAGCACTCTTTCTTCTGCGCGGTGGAGGAATTTAACAATTCTCCTTGTTTTGCAGCTCTGGTACGCTTATGCAAGGACCGTCGCAGAGAAAGAGGCGTGGAGAATATCAAAAGAAAATGGGATTGATCTAGTGTCCTTCATCCCATCTTTCGTAGTTGGTCCATTGCTTGCACCAGAACCAAGCAGTACGCTGCTTTTGATACAATCTATAGTTAAGGGTTAGGCTTCCATGTTCTCAATATCATGTTAAAGCCATCACAGCCTTAAATTTTCATTCTCATGGAAAACAAAATTTAGCCATGTCAGAGCTAGCATTAGGTGGTGTTTTATAATGCTTTTCTTTTTGGCAGAGGAAATAATTCACGCAAGTTTTAGCTCCTAGTGTAGGGAAAGAATTCAGAAATGGATATTATCGGGGGACAGATGCAATGCCAGCATAGTATTCACGCATTATCCTGGCAGATCACACTCAAGTTCCTGCTCTGGAATCACACTTGCAGTATAAACTCCTTTTCTTTTCCTGAAATGTTTTCTATTAATAGAGTTGCCGCATTTATCTATCAGGCTCACGAGGAGAATATCCAAACATGGCTGTGGGGTTTACGCACGTAGATGATGTGGTTGCTGGTAACATTTTAGCAATGGAGAATAGCGAAGCAACAGGCAGGCTAGTGTGTTCAGGTCCAGTAGCGCACTGGTCACAGATTATCAAGATGCTCAGGGCCAAGTATCCATCCTATCCGTATGAAAACAAGTGAGTAAAGCAATGGCACCAACAATTACTTGGCTGATTTCTCGAGAATCTAGAACAACCCCTCGTGAGTTTCTGCTTGTTAACATTTGATGATCATGGAACTTCAGGTGTAGCAGCCAGGAAGGAGACAGCATCCCACATAGCATGGATACCACTAAGATTGCTCGGTTAGGATTGCCCCCTTTCAAAACACTTGAACAGATGTTTGATGACTGCATCAGGAGTCTCCAGGAGAAAGGATTTCTCTAAATCCCATAATCTATGTTGTAAGCTCAATTCTATTGGAATATTTGCTTTGAAACTAGTGAATGACCTCTGTATTTCTCGTAATTAAGTGTATCTGATAGTAGTTAGGAACTCTACTGATTGATGAGAAAGTTGCTTGCTGGTCTTGTCACTCAGATAACAATTATTTCATCAATATTTCTTCTCCTCACAATTCTCTCCAATGAACTTGTCTGCTCAAACTCATCTAAGCTGTCAAGGTTTATTGCATTTCACTGATTGACCTGTGTCCCTGACTGAACTGCTAGAAAAGACAAAATTATGAGGATTACAGTGAGACCTGTCTGTTGTTGCTTAAAGAGGACAAGTTAAAAAAGGTCCATTGGTCCCTACCATGAAAAATGAAATAAAACACCTTTAAAGCTGTCAGAATCAAATTCATCACTATCAATCCTATGCATGAAACAAAGAAACTGTTGGACCTGATTAATGTGAAAACAAGAGGCCCAATGAATCAAAACATAACATTTGCCTGTGAAATCCCATCCCCAAATTCAACACTCCATGGGCCTGTAAAGCTGATCAAGGGTGCCGGAATTGTTAGATGCTCCGCCGCGCCGCCTGTATGAAATGAGAATCAAAACATAACATTTGTAACCTTATTAGTCAATTTGTGGTTTTCTCTCTAGGTTATTTTTCTGCCTATGCTGTCAAGGTCAGAGAGACTAAAAAACATAACAATCAACACGGCTAATATGAAATTCATCAACTCGTTAACTGGCATGCTTACTTAATAATTAATTGAATTGTAGTTCAGTCTATCATGTGTTTGATAATATGTTTGAAAAGTGTTTTTGAAAAAAAATAGGTTTTATTTTTTATTTTATTTTAAATTATTTTTATTTGTTTTTAAATAAAAATACTTTCAATAATAATTTCAAAATATATACACCGTGAAAGACTCAATGAAATTTAAAAAATAGTATGAAATGACCGCCATTGAGGTCTCTAGCTATCTGTTGTCACTGTTGATTGATGTGAAAAAAATCAATTCATTTGAATTATAATATTTATTTTGATTTCGTTCATTTAAAAAAAATCAATTCATTTGATTTTTTATATTAATTTCATTGTTTATTTTATTTCCTCGAGTGTTTTTTTATTATTAAATCCATCTTCGATGATTCCTTTTAATTAATAGGATGCTTTTGTTTGTATTTTGAGAAAGTCAATATGCTCATAGTCTTATCCGGCAAAATGAAAAAGTAAATAGTGCGATCACAAAAGTGATAGAGATATGTAACCAATGGATGAAGGTCAACCATGCCCGCCCACACAATAATATCTGGCAGTCACGCAATCTGGGATCCAATGCTTGTCAGCCCAACTGGTGTTTAAATACATTTTTTTAATAAAGAAATTATAATATTAATACACACACTCTTTAAAGAAGAAAATGAAAAATACAATCTACTAATTGTAAACGAAAAATGACAGCGTGACTCCTAATTTATTGGAATTTATAATCTCAAACTATCCACTAATGAGAGCTTCAGTCATCTAATGATACTCTCCTCTTACAAAGCAAAAGGAGGTAAATTAAAACCAATACATGAACAGGGTCGCCAAATAATGAATCATGGGTAGCCCAACCTTTTTAGCTATATACGAGGCTAAATAAGGCTAAACAGATGAGTGATTGTTTTATATTGTGTTTTAAAAGTATTATTAAAAAAAAATTCCCCACTTTTTAGTGTTTTAAAATCATTTTAAAATATTAATGTGAAGAATGATTTTTTAAAACAAAAAAACTCTTTTAATATATTTATTAACAAAAAAATACTTTAAAAATCAATATAAATGAAACTCACAAGCAAGTCTAGAGAGAGTTTCTCCTAATTCTATCTTCTCATTAACCCATGTATACAGGCTGTGTAAAAAGCCTACCTTTCTATCTATATCTATATAAACACACACGCACTTTTATACATGATATGTATAAAAGTGTGTGTGTGCATACACATGTATATTGTATAAAAAGTGGATGTACTGTTAAGTCTACATAATCAATAGATTCCACTCTCCTTATCCTGCTGGAAGTAGTCGTCCCGCTGTTATGTGCCGGCAATTACAAGGCAACCCTCGTCGCTTTGTTTCTCAACTGAAAAGCGTAACGATGTTGTCTGGTTGCGAAGAAGGATCTTTCTCGGGGAAAAGCGAATGAAAGCTTGCGATGTTGAGTTTTGCGGCTGTGTCGATTTTTCACGTTGCTTTTTATTTGAACAAAATAAATAGTAATTTTTTTAATGTTTTTTATGATTCCAATATAACAATGTCAAAAGTTAATAATATTCAAATAAATACATTTTTAATTAAAAATCATTTTTATAGAAATGTTCTTCCATAGAATGAAAGATAAACTCCTCGGAACTTTCCTGGCCGAGCGTCTATATTTATTCTCAACAACCAACAAAGTTATAGTGAAGACGGATGAATATAATATCTGGAGCGTTTTGCTTTATTAAAAGCAACGCTAATCTTATCTACAACAAAAACTTTTCCCAGTTCAATTTTTGAAAAACTTCAACTGTTGATCTTTGAAGATAATTTTAAATTTAATGAGTTCATTGGTGGATTTACTGGTTTAAATACAAGTGAATTTGGAAAGGCATGGTGGATAAAATCGATACTATTCCTTTGTTAATTTGCAAAAATCCCAATTTAAATTACCACCCTCTATTTATATACAGGGAGAGTGCATAACTTTTTTTTTTATTAGTGGAGAGTTTTTGGGTCAGTTTACGAGTATCTCGACTAATGTCACGGATCTTGAAATTAACGATCATATAAGTCTTTGGTGATCATCATATTAACAATCACAGAAGAAATGTTCAACTAATTTTTTGCCCCGAAGTTAACGATCATGTGAGTCATTGGTGATTATCATATTAACAATTATAAGAAGAGTTTTCAACCAATACTATAAAATGTAAATTAACAGCCGAATAAAATTATAATGATCATTAAATCAATAATCATAAAAAAAAATTATAGGCAGAGTTTTCGACCAATACTATGAAACATAAAATTAACTGACATATAAAATTATATTGATCATTAAATAGATGATCACAAAAAAATTACAAGGAGAGTTTTCGACCTATACTATGAAACCTAAAATTAACGGTCATATAAAATTATAGTGACCATTCAATCAATAATCACAAAAAAATTATAGGGAGAGTTTTTGACCTATACCATGAAACCTAAAATTAACCATGTAAATTATAGTGATCATTAAATCAATGATCGCAAAAAAAATAGTTTAAGGCTTGCACAACTGTATTGCCTATTAAATGGTTGCCTGCATATTATTTTCTGGGGGGTGTTCAAGAATAAAAATCAATTATGCAGTAAACCAATCTCTTATTGAACAACTAAATCACGTGACTTTATGGTTGATCTACATCCCTTTATTCCTTCTTAACTACTAACTCTTCTAACTACTAACTAAAAACCATCATAGTTGTCTAGCGACTTGGCCACGTGGAATCTATCCCGCGTGCTTCAATGCTGCAGCACTGTCTACACTGCTACTGCTGTAACTGTAACTGCAACTGCATTCCATAGCAGCTGCTCCTCTTGCTTCTAGCCTCCTTCCTAGCTCAACCTTGATGCTCGTAACAAAATCATTTGCCTTGCTCGAAGATAAGCTAATAATATTATCTGGCCTTTTTTTTATTATTGAACTTAATTTCTTTGTGATTTTATAATATATATATATATATGTATGTATTAGTATGGTTTATGTGTGGAGTTTTAATTATTTTCCATATTTCCACGTGTGTGAAGTGTCGAAGAGCATCTCCATGTTAAAATCAAACATCAAGGTTTTTAAATAAAATTTTAAATAGCATCACGGATGACTTGTAATACACATTTAAATAACAAAAGAAAGAAAGAAAGAAAGTCAAAGTCATGCGAGTGGGTGGGGCCCTCCAAGCGCTTACAAGGCTGTTAGTGTGGGACATGCCCAGACGCCCTCCTTGCAGGCCTATGCCCCAGCCGTGTCTATTGTTGTCTTGCCTTTTTTTTATTAAAATATTTTTCAATCATGTGATAAAATGATGATTTATCCATGATATAACTTTTAAGAACAATAGACTTTTATGGAAGTATTTACATTTATTTTATAGATTTAATTACATGATATATATAATTTTAAAAAATCTGCTCATTAATATTCAATAAAATAAAATGTTTGTTTTTTCTCATTTTACTATTTATTGTATGTTTTTTATATGATTTTTTTCATATTTAATATTCGTATATTTATTCATGCATGCATGTAAAAATGATTGATTCATGATTTTCTCTTTTTTATTGATCTTTCATGAACATAATAACTTTTAACTCGAAAATAATATATATGATTGATAAAGCAAATCTCTCCGCGGCGCGGGCGCGTGTAATGAATAAGAATACTAGTTTGTTACTCTATGATTCAAGTCCTTAGAATTTTAATAAATATTTTTAATTGCTATTAGTTTTTTGTTTAATAAACTATGCTGCTCATTTTTTTACTAACAGCAAAGTTTTTTTTTTTAATTATTTTTCGATTTTCAATCAATAAATTTCATTCTGCTAAATAAAAGTATCATTGACACTTGCACTTGTATCTCTTACGTAAGAAATTAACTCGCGATCCAACCAGAAACAGCTACTTGTGCCCGAATTACAATAGCACCTGGGGATGCATATTGCATATAGCCCTTCCTTTGCAGTTTTCAATTTTAAAAGAAAATCTGACGCCACCCACACCTCTCCGGGCCGGCTTTTATAATTCAGAAGAAAGTTCAACAAATAACACAGAGAATAATTAACAATGAAATAGAATGCATCTACACTATCTTTGACTTGAATTCAACACGTTTCGATACACACTATTTTTGCCTCTACACAACCCAAAGGACCGCTGCACTGGTATATTAAAAATTCATCTCGGGACACGGAATATTCATCGTGTCAATTAATATATAGAAACGATAATTTCCACTGCCTTGACCTTCATGTTTCTCTGGGGCATTCTGGTCTATTAACACCAAAATGTTCAAAAAATTAATGAAATGACATGGTTATGTATAGAAATTTTACCTTTAAATTTATCCTATTTTAAAAACACTCGCAAGTAACAACAGTTATCAGACATTAACATTTTTCAGAGTTTATAATCACATCCAGCCTAATGGTTGTTTGGGAGAGCAGTTGCGGTAGTTTTTTAAAGTGTTTTTTCTACCGAGATATATCAGAATGATGTTTTTTTTGTTGTTTTTTTAAATCATTTTTAACATCAGCATATGAAAATAATATAAAAAATACTAAAATATATTTATTTTAAATAAAAAAAATCAAATTTATGCTGCACGGCGGCTGAAATGCCATGCCAAACAACTTCTAAGGCTTACAATTTAAAACACAAACCAGGGTAATTTTCTCCCACCATGAAATTTTACATATGAAAATATTTTCAAGGGACAAATAATTATACATGCATCGGTATGTGTATAAAAAATATAAATACTTAAATAAAACCCACAGAATTAATAGAATTATAGTGTATTTACTTTGATTATAGGACCAGAAGGTTGGCAGTGGTGACGGCAATGGTTTTTTACAGGTATACACATTATAGGAGGCTTGTAGATTAAGTTGAGTTCAAGTATTTTTCATGTTTTAAGAGTTAAAACAAGTTTTTTGTGAGTTTAATAGAGAGAGGGGCTCCTAGGATGGGTTTATGCTATTTGATTTGGTCGAGATATTGGGTGTGTGTGAATGTATTTGGAAATTGTTTTTGAAAAAAAAATTATTTTTTTTACTTTATATTTATTTCTTCCGGTATTTTCACATCATTTTCGTGTAATGATGTCAAAAATATTTTTTTTAAAAAAAACATCATTTTAATATATTTTTAAATGAAAAACACTTTCAAAACTAATTTTAACTATACACTCAAACAAACACTAAGTTTCAGAATATGTTCGTGTTGTAAAAGCATTACAAATTCAAAAATTTATTTTTTAAAATTAAAATATTTTATTCCATGTAAATTTTTATTTCACCGAGTTAATTTACAAAAAAGAATTCATGACCTTTTTTTTTTCTTTCCTATTGAACGGCAAACACAAAATGTAACAAGGTACAGCCTGGTAGTGATTTGGGAGGTAAAAATGGTCTTGCAGGATGATAACAGAAAAACCAGGGTTCATAGCCGCTCTACCCATCACTTTTTAAGCATGCGACAGAAAACAGTAAAGGACAGACACAATGAAGGTGGTGCCACCAAACAGAAGAATGGTAGAAAGCAATTGGTATCCAGCTAACTCGAAGGATTCTTGAGAAAACATCGTCCCCAAACAGTGCAGCCCACTTTTCACCGAGTTTAAAATTTCTGTATTTAAATTTACTGATAAAAAACAATTAAAAACATGTATCTAACCCACCAAAGCAAATTAATTTGTGGCCCACTTCTTCCAGGACAACCCTTTAGAAAAAGCAATAAAACCTGGCATCACTTACCTATGATAAATACTAGTCTACCAGAAAATGGCAGTTAAACTTGCTTTGCTCTTTTGAATATGAACAGTAAACGGGCAGGGAACGCCGCACCTGAAAGCTGCCCAACACTAATTCAGAGTAACACAACATTGGATAAAAAGTAATTTTATATCCCAGCCTGAAACCCTGGGGATTATGCCACGAAATCGAAGCAGCCCTCCTGCATCTTCAAGGACTGGGATCGCTGGCGCGATTTTTATAGTGCTGGGCGTCGAGTGCAGATTCACACGGGTTTCATGAACACAAACAAAATGGGATTTCGGGCACGATATCATTACAAAAAAACTCGTTCCAGTCTCGGAAAGAATGCCTCAAAAGATGAAATGAACAAACCAAAAGACGAGATAGAAATCACAAGTTTGATTTCATAACACTTCACATGGACAAAATGCGAGGAATAAGCAAAACTCCCAAAACCCAGTAAAATCGAAGACCGTCAAGCGACTCGAGAATTCCTTGGAAGGCTCTAATAGCACAGAAAACCCAAAGAATACTTAAAACCCTGCAGGAAAACATGGCCCTTCCTCCTCTCTCGAAAAACACACTAACTTAAGCTCGCTTACAAAACCATTCTCAAGGGCCTGTGTTACAGACCCCGAGGATCTCTTGTTGCTATAATATAACTTAAAATAAACTAGTAAATATAAAATTTGACTACCCTTAAAATCCTAGCTGCAAAACTTATAGGCATGCAATGTTGGTGGGCTTCTGTTGATGATCATCCAAATAGTTGAATTCCTCGTTGCCAAACTCAAAATCGTAATCAGGAAGCTCGCCTGGTTCTTCACCATTTTGCCCACAAATAGCAAGATCATCAATACCGCAGTAATCATCATAAAATCGACCAAACTCATCAATAAGATTACCAAGGTCGAGACTCAGGTTAAGATCTTGATCTATTGAACACGATGCCAGCGGGTCGTTCATGAAATCTAAATCAGGTATCTCAAGATGCGCAACAGAAGAACCAACGTCTTCATCTTTGATCACAAGAGCACATTCACCAGTAACAGTTAACACAGATGTGTCGGGCTCAAGAACAGAAGCAGGGGAAGTATGCGAAACAACGCTATCATCTGTATCCTCGGAAGATGCAGAACTGACTTGTTTTTTGCTGCTGTTGTGAGAATGAGATTGTGAGATGGCCAGAGACGATGAAATGTTTTGACTTTTTTGAGAGGCTAACATAGCCAAAGCCTCGTATTCCTGCTTCTTTGCCTCATAGGCTTGGGCAGCTTCTTCAAGAGTATCGAAAGTACCCAGCCACGTCCTAGCTTTGGTCACTGGATTCCGAATCTCAGCCGCCCATTTACCCCATTTCCTCTGCCTAACACCAACAGGTTTCTTTGGTGCTAGTTTCTTACCTTCGAAGGTCGATGTTGGGGGTTCGGGCAAAACCCTCTTCTTCTTACCGGGTTCGGTCAAAACCCCCCTCTTCTGACCCGGGGATTTAGCACTGTTATTACTTTCTTGACATGAACTCTCAGGCTCAAAGGTTTTTGGCTGGGGGGTTACAACCAAAGGAAGACTGATTTCTCGAACAAAACGTTTACTAAACGATTTCTTGTCAGATTCATCATCACTTGAATCGGATTCGGTAGCATACGGATCATAACAGATGACACGGATTTTTCTCATAGTGGACTCCATGTTTAACTCCGACAAGATTCGTTTAGTATCGTTGGGTTTTTTGCCGGATGTAGTGTAAAGCAAAGATTGTCTTTTTGGTGGCATGATGAATGGTTAGTAAGGCTCTCCAAAAACCCCCTCAAAATGATCCCAGAAAAATTTGTTAAGGAAAAAAAACAGAGCAGAGGGGACTGAAGCAAAGAAAAGTTATTTGATGATCAAGTGAGAGCCCCTCTCAAGAACAGGAAAAGATATAAGAACCGCTTTAAATGGAAAGCCTCTACTCCAGAACAAGTCCTGCAAAAAAAAAATAGACCCATTTCAGTATTTGACGAAAAACACATGAAAAAGAAACTAAAATAAAACGTGGGTTTATCGGAAAGAATATTAGACAAAAACTTACCCTTTTGATTTCAAAGGCATCGAAACAGCAGGGTACCCCAGATTCAATCCCTGCTTGACACAGCAGAGAAGCATATAGCAGAAGAAGCAAAAGCACCAAGAAACAACACCTCCAAGGCAAATAGTAAAAGCTTTTGTAGTGAAGAAAGAAATCCAGAGCTGCAATTGCGCCCCAACGAAAGTCAAATCAAACTCCGCCGACATAAAACCACTCCGCAAAACACAGAAACCTCTCTATAGGACTCTTCTCCGCTCTTTTCAAGCCAAAATAAAGCAAACCATATAGAGAGATACTCAGACAGATATATAACAGTAGAAGAACAACCAAAACGATAAACAGACCCACGAGTGAGATAAATAAAAAAAACTTAAAAGGATGACGAATCAATGGATGAAAATTCTCGCTCCACAATATGACAAAACATTTATTTTATTTTTTTACCGGTACAAGGACGAAGGCCTAAACTTCGAAACGCAAATCTCCATAAAAAAACATTTAAAAAGAAAATAAAAGAACAGAAGTTATGGTACTGGCTGGATTCCTACCTCTTCTCTTCTCTTACACTATAGGTCTCTATCTCTCTGCTCTTCTCTTTATTGTAGGTCATTGAAGGGTTCACTTTTTTCCATGCGGTCAAAACTTTAGACGGTGCTAATATATTTATGATACTGGAGAAATTGCTGCTGCTGTTGGGAATTTAATACTATCAAGGAGAGGAAGGAGCAGCTGATAGAGATATTACCTGGCATGGGATAGTGGATGATAGTCATCTATTTACCATGTCATGTCTATCATGCCGTGCCTGTTAAAATTTTGTTTTGACATGAGTTATGAGTCGAGGCACGTACGAGTTATTAATTCGTTAAATGTTTGGTGGGTTAACATGAAATGAGATTTTTATGGAAGGTTGATTCTACGCGCTACGAGGGCACGCGAGTAGTGCGAGTGTATGTGTGAGGCTGTGCGGGACAGTTTTAGCAGCTTCTCGGGAAACGGAGCGCCACGAGCCCTCATCGTATTTGAGGGGTAGTTAAGTCTTGGAGTGACTTGTGCTCCGATACTTTTGTCAAAAACTCAAAAAGAGTAGTGTTTTGTAGAATTTACATTTTTTGCCACTCAAAATGTCTTGTTCCCAAAGTAGCCTTGTTGTTCAGTGAATTCTCCCATCCTGGACGGCACGGTACCTTTTTAAGAATTTCTCATACAGCCCCCATCTAGTTTCTTTCCCTTTTCTTTTCTTTTCTTTTTTGGAGAAGACTGAGAGGCAATCACGGGGAAGCACTTGAAGAGTCATGTATTGGAGTAGAGACTTTTTTGGCCAAATCTTTGAAAGTGGAGGAAATACTTCTTTTACTTTTCACCTTGTTATTTAATGCGATTCTGAAAATAAGAAAAGATGTGGATATGCAATTATGTTGAAATGTGATGTTGCCTTGTCTGACTCTATTCCCCACATTGTTTTTCCTTTCCTTTTTTAATGCAATCACGTTGAAATGTGTTGCTGCCTTGTATGACTATATTTTCCTTATTTTTATTTTACCTTTTCTTAATGGCCATTCTACAAGAAACGCTCAGTGACTTGGGAAAGAGAGCAACCAGTGCACCTAGATTCACACACACACACAATTATACTTTCAATTTTTTAATTGCATTGTTTTTTAAGGAACATATTAAAGTGGAAAATTAACATGGCCAGTCGAAAATTAGCATGAATTGATTTTTTTTATCATCCTAATTGATTTTTTATTCTATTGCGGTTTTTATTAGTTTTTGAGAGTTTTTTTCGGTCTAAAGTTTTGTTTTTTTAGCCACTAGTTTGAGAAATAAGAAATAAATTCATGAAAAATCATAAATAAAATAAAAGGTTACTTTTAGGTATGCACTGTCTAAATTAACCAGGTTACGGTAAATCTGTGAGCATGGATGGTTTTTTAAGATATTTACATATTAAAAAATTACTTTAAAAATAATATTCGAGGGTGCAATAAATTGGATCTGTTTTTTCAACAACCAACTATGCACTATAGTAGCTAAAACTAAGGTTCATGAATGGTATACTGTCTATGCGACATGTCACTTTTGAAAATAAAATAAAAATGCTTGGCAACCTGCTGTCCAGACCTATGAAAAAAAACCCTCGCATGCTCGGGCTTGGGTAATCTGTGTGTGTAAAAACAGTGTAAAGGGAAGATTGGTCTTTATGTCATTTCCTTGATTTTCAACCCTAGTAATATCACCTACAAGTCTAAGACTTAGCATAGACATTTCTTTGCGCGCGCGTGTCTTAGGAATGCATTGGCTCGTGTGCAGTTCATGTTATCAAACCTAGGAGGGTGTTGTCTCATGTGCTGGTCACGTGGTCGGACATGGATCGTGACTATACACACAGATAAAAATAACTCCTAAACTATTGTAAGATGGTAGTTGCGAGCACAAGTTTCAGCTTGTAAGAATGTTTGAGATTCTTTTTTAAATTGTTTTTTATTTTAAAATATATTAAAATAATATATATTTTTTAAAATTATTTTTCACATTAGCTAATCAAAATATTCTAAAAAATCTAAAAAATTTATATAAAATAAAAAATAAAAAAAAATATTTTTTTCAAAAACATTTTTAAAATACAACATCATACAACACTATTTATTATATTTACGAGGTGGATATAAAAAAAAAACCCAAATAAAATATTATATTAACAAGCTGGATGCCAAAAACCAGAAGCCCGGAAAAAGAAGAATGGCCAAGGATACCGACCTTGACTATAAATTAGAATAGAATCTGAATTTCAAAAGTGATTTTCAAGAAATATATATTTTAAAATAGATTTTTTTATGTTTTTAGGTTATTTTTATTATTGATGTCAGAAACTTTTTTTAAAAAATATTATTTTAATAAAAATAATTTCAACTACATTTACAAACCAACACTAATTTCACTAGTGTCACCTTCAATTTATCAGGATAATTGAATTCTACTATGTTAGTATAAATTAACACTGTGATGTTAGAGTGATAATTCTAAAATTCATATTAACTAGTAATTCAATTCACACGATTCGAAAATAAATAAATAAATAAAATCATATTTAATTTAAATATAATATTAATTATCCATATTAATAATCACAAACACAGTAGAATTGTTCTCATATTCAATATTATTTACTAGCAATATACACCGCTACAATGATCTAAAGTCGAGCTATGGAGACTCTGACAAGCCTCAAAAAATCGCTTTGACAATCTAATTAATGTAGTAATTACCATTCTCATTCAGGCGAGGAAAACGACGATTACAGACAAAGCTAAGAAACAATACACCTTTACAATTATTTTTAATGTGTTTTTCACACAAAAGACATTAAAATATATTTTTAATAAAATATTTTTGATATCCATACATTAAAATTTTTAAAAATAATTTAAAATCAAAAAATAATATATTTTTTAAAAATTAAATCGCTTTGCCATGACACAAATATCCCTTGATAAATAAACGAAGATACGGCAGGGGACGCCCTCGTCTCTGGACAAGACAATCTTTATTATATAACTTAGGCCCCAAGATTATTTTAAATTAGTGGCTTATTATTTTATATTAGTTTGATCAACCACGCATGCATGAACAACACCTTTTTATTCATTTTGTTTTTTCTTTTCTCATGAATGTTCTTGATCTCTCTTTAAACCCTAGTTTACAAAATGTTCATATGAATCCTTTTATCCTGTATAAGTTTTGTTTACTCCTTTTCTAATCAATTTTTTATTTTTATTTTTTCTCTCTAGATGAGCTGTTGAAATTGTATTTTTTGAATATAAATTGATGAAAATAATAATAAAATATTTATTCAAGAAAATTGTATTTTAAAAGTCACTAAATCAAAAGCTACCGCGCCCACAATATGAGTGCAGCCCATATTTCATGATTTAAGAAAATATTTATCTGCCTTTTCAAATCAGTTTTGATATATTAATGTTAAAAATAATATTTTATTTTTTTAATAATTTAATGTATTTATTTAACAAAAAAACTTTAAAATCAACCATTACGTACTACAATTCTAAACACCCTACAATGCAAAACAATAAAACCGAAGTTCAACAAACCAAATTACACGGACTGTTGAGTTAACTTGATTGGCCAGTGAATTAGATTTGGAAATGAAATTATACAAATAGTGTTTTCAGACGACAATTTTTAAACAAACTTAATTAAGACCGTTAAAACCAAAAGATTGTGAAATGCCTTCTAAAACGATGCAAATCTAGACACTGATGCAAATCTATTCAGTTATGAATATTTTTTATAATATTATTAAATCTGAATTAATTAAATAGTCTAAAAAGATCGTGGAACACTTTTTTATTTAGTTGCCATGAGAGATCTAAAATTAATTTAAATAAATAATAAAAATTTGAGTCTAAAAGAAATCCATACGACCTATAAAAACATAATTTTATTTTTAAAAATTAAAATATTGTTTAAATATCAAAACAATTTAGATTACTTGAATTAACATATCAAATTAACAAATACAAGTCATGACTGTAATAAGCTGAGCCGACTGGGCCGATTGTTTACCTTATCAGGCCTTCATTGGCCCAAGGGAAACAAAATTTAAAACAGAATTGAAAATTTCAAAAAGTGTTTGCAGCATGTAACATGCGCGACCATGATTGAGGAGGGCTAACAACTTTGGGGAGACATGCGGGGCCTCCTGCAAGCTCCGATGGGGACCTTCATTTGTGCTATTCGAATAGTCTATTTTCCGATTAAAAAATAAAATTTCATTTAATTAATATAGATCTCTTATTTCTCACAATTGATTGGAAAATAAAATTAATATTTTTATCTACTTCCATGAACCCCTTTTATTGAACCGCTGTATCTAGTAAAAGTAGTGTAATCTTGGCCTCCAAGTCAAGGCCCAAGGGCCCAAAACTAAGCCAGATTTCATTCTACCCCGCGGTGCACAGTGCACACAGCCAAGAAAACTTTTTGGGCACAAGGAAAGAAGTCAATCGAGACCATATCTATCCGGCGGAGAGCAAGGATGCGAATACAGGATTCAAAAGCTGCATTATTACTCCAGGAAACTTGAAATTGCACTCTTCATTTCTTGCTACAATATCATTGAAAATGCTCTAAGAAGCATGCTGCAATATAAACTATTTTTCTTTGAACTATTTTTCATGGAAGAGGATGAACATAACCTAGCTTATCTCCTCTACTAGCCCTGACAACAAACTTAAAATGCATCGGCAACCTAATTAGATGGGACAGTACCTTTTCAATAAGAAATCCGAAATAGATGCAGTGAACTTCTCAATGCTCAACCGCTGACCCCATTTTCCAGGACATAGTAAAGTTTTTGCCAACAGGGATTTCTAAACCATCAACCTCTACCATCATACTCCTCTTCTTTTTATCGCCAACTTCTAGGTTCGTAATATATTTCTGCTCCAATGAGCTTATCTCGATGTTTGAAGCACCAGTCACTGGCTTCCCTTCAACCTCCAGGGAAGATGGTGCTCTGCTTCCTCCCAATCCCAACACCGTTACCTTGCCAATTTTCCAACCCTTGTCTAAAGCAAACTTGCTCTCCTGAACTTCTGACCACAATTTTACAGTTCCTTGACTTACAGTTGCATAGAAATCTACATATGTTGCAGAACCGCTTGCCAGTTTCATTTCTTGGAGCTCATCGTCATCAAGGAAAAGTTTCCCTGCGGCTCTTCCATCACTAGCGCCTGCAGGGAAGGTGACTAGAAGCGTAAAAGGGGTCATTCTGGCTTCCTTGGAAATTAACCCACCCTTTTGCATGGGCAGGATTGAGTTCTGATACAGATGCACGTTAACTACATGCAAGGGTGCGTCAAGATTAACGTACTGCCCTCCTTCTGATGTAATGATCTGTGTCATATTGAACATGCTGTACCAGCTACCAGGAGGAAAGAGTGCTTTAACCTGTGATTTCCCTTGCTCGAGCACTGGAGATATCATAAGGCTACTTCCAAGCAAAAACTGAGTGCTCAACCCGTAACATTCAATGTAATCTGGGAAGGAGAAGAAAAGTGGTCTGGCAATTGGGGCCCCAGTGGTATGAGCCTCGTAATTCAGTGTGTACAGATATGGAAGAATCTTGTACCTCATGCCAAGTGCATTTCTGGCGGATTGGGCTACCGAATCCCATTGATAAAGCTCCTGCCTTGGGGAATAATAGTTCGCATGATCCCTTGAGAAGGGGTAGAAAGCACCCACCTCGATCCACCTGTTGCAAAGCTCTTCAGTGGGCGCAGGATAAAAACCACATATATCAGATCCAACCATCGGCACCCCAAAAATACCAAAATTTATCATAGTAGAAATAGAATATTTCAAATCCTCCCAGGTGCCTTTGTTATCACCAGTCCAGTGAGCAGCATATTTTCCAGATCCAACATAAGTGGATCGTGATAATATAAATGGCCTCTTGCCTTCAAGACCCTGGAGGGCTTTGTGGGTAGCAATGGCCTGAGAGAATCCATAGATGCTATGAGCATCATACTCCAAAACACCATTGTAGTGAACTGCACTGGTTGCGATGGTTTTGTACCCTATTGGAACTTGCAATCCTGAAGCATTTATCTTGTAAGGTGGATCATCCCATCTTGTTTTTGTTATGTTTTTGCAATCCAAGCAGCAGACCCAACCTGGTCCAGTTCCACTTGGGCACTGCTTGTCCTCTGGGATTTTGCACAGTCCTGAACAAAAATTTGAAGCTTCATTCATGTCAATCCAAAGACCATCGACAGGGACGAGTTCATGGAATCGACGAATTTCATCACCCCACCATTCAACAGTTTTTGGATTGAGAAAGTCAGGAAAGTTGACAGCTCCAGGCCAAACTTGAGCTAGGTAGGGCTCACCCTGATACTTGATAAACACGTCATTGACAATGCCTCTTTGGTACACACCATAACTGGAATTAACACCAATTCCAGGGTCAATAATGACAATATACTTCATGCCAATGCTATGTATTTTTTCTAGGAATGCGAGGAGCTTTGGACGAGGATAGTTATTGGGGTTGAGGGTAAAGTCCTTGTGGCCATCCATATGATCATCGTCATTCCAGATGACGTCAAGCGGGATCTGAGCCTTTTTGTAGTTCTCTACAACATCTTCAACCACAGACAGGTTATGGTAACCCCATCTACATTGGTGGAACCCTGTTAACATCAGAATCACATGATTAGCAAAATGATGTTTCCCAGCGTTTAGAATGGGATTGTTAATTTGGTTATATGACGGCAGTCATATTCAACAACAGAAAAAAATATTGAATTTAATTACAAGTTTTCAAAAGCTAAAAATTCCAAGGTAAATAAATCAGGAAGCACTGGGATCTATGCTTGAATGGATGATGTACTTATATTCTGCCTTGTAATCCGTAGAAACAAAGAAAAAACCACCACCTGCAAACTTGACTCAGCCTAGCAGGTTGACCCGGACACAATAAGGTGTCAAAGAAAAATCAACCTGATTTGACTGGTCAAAACCTAATTTGTTTTTTCTCCCAATAAAACATGATACTGGCTTTAAAAAAATATGCCGTTTTGATTGATCATGCTCAACCCACATTTGAGCCTTCAGCTGGGTTATGAGCCAGGCCTGGTTTAGTTACTATGGAAATAGCTTCCACATACAGTTACTAAAGTCACAACATTATTATAGTTCATGAAATAAAGACAAACTGGCAACCAAAGCTTTTTCAATCGTGTTCAAGAAATAAGTACAGGTAATCCAATAAATTTTCTTTATCTTTCTTTTAACCACAATATACTTCAACATAAGTTGCAGATATCGTGATTCAGATTCAGCAGCTCAAACATGGTAAATGTATCCAGCTGATAAATTTGTTTCCACACAATTTAACCTAAGAGACAAGATTTAGCTCCCAATAATGGCAATCCTTAGAGCCATCTCCAACAAACTACAGCAAACCGATGTTTCAATATCAATTAATTTACCCGACATGTATACTAACAGTTCTTTTTATCAAATCTCCGTTGTCTCATCAATAACCTTTTTAAGCTAAAAAGTAGCCTAAGTAATTACGCAAACAAGAGGCAGCAGAATCACATAAAAGATACTACAACAATGGAGAATTTCAGATTTTCTTCTATATTTTTTTTGTCTCGCAATTTCTTCTAAATAGCGATAGCATGCCTGTCTTATGTGTCGATGGCTCAGTTACCGATATTGCAATCTTCATAATGCCGATGGAAAAACAACAAAACAATACTATACATTCCCCACCAGCTAAGGCAATCATGTGGGACACGCATATAATTGTCACAGCAGTGTGATAAAGATTGGAGATTGAATGAAGATTTTCCACTTAATGGAGGAAAGACAAGTTTTTGGAGGACCGCATTATAGGCAAGGAGGATTGGCCAGTGGTGCCTTTTGGGGCCCGGTGGTGTCTTTGCAGAAAACATTAGCACAAAAGATCTAGGATTCTTGGCTTGCAAAGTTGAGCTGGAAAGAAGAAAATTTCAAGTGCGGGATATGGAATTAAAATCACTCTTTCTTTATCTTTAACATGGACAGTGGACTTGAGGTATACAACCCGATCACTGACCCATATGCCATGAACCATGAGGATCACCCGGACATCCAAGACCCAAAAAGAGTTCCATTCGGGTCTTTATATGACCCAATTATCCCATGAAACCGGAGTCATAACTTGGAGCTCCTAAAAGCTCTGGTGATCCGATAAGGTCAGAGCAACCACTATTAAATTAGAATCGAGACTAAGATGATAATATTCCGAATAAAAAGCTTGTTGAGATTCGATGAAAATGGAATCCTAAACGAGGCTGATATCTTTGAAGCCAACTGCTACACCTACACCATCTCTAATCAAATCTAGTCTGCTCCCTACCAACTATAAAAAATTAAGTATATGTTTATTAGTATAGTTTAGATTATTTTACTTAATTTTTATTAAGAAATGTATTAAAATATTTTTATTTTTAAAATATTATTTTTGACCTAGCATAGAAAAATAATCTAAAAACAATATTTTTAATTAAATTAAAGATAAAAAAATCATTTAAAAAAAACTTTTAAAATATAATTACTTCTAAAAATCATCTCCTGTAGTTGTTTTTAAAATGATTTTAATTTAAAAATATATTAAAATAGTATATTTTTATTTTAAAAAATCATTTTTATATCAAAATATTAATATTAAAAAACATAAAAATAAATCTTTTTTTATAAATACTTTCTAAAAACACTATTCTAGGTCACTTCCAATTATGAAAATAAATAAAAGGTACAAGCATTAAAAACTGCAAACCTTTAGTGTTCTATGAAAAGTAGTCATGCTATTTTATCAAAAGTACATAGATCACAGAACCAAGATAAAGGTAGCTTCTAAGCGACGTGTTGTCGCTATTAATCATTGTCTCCAAATCAACTAATACTATAAATTAATAATTTTACCCTTGTAAAAACCCACACCCACGTGAATTAAAGCTTATATATAAATAGTCTTGAATCTCAATATAAATAACCCCTTGCATAAGAAAACTCCATCTTCTTTTTCGCTAAGCTTTGCCACCACAAAACTACCTGTTAAAATTCTTTTCCTTCACCTTCACCATTAGTGTGAAGTATTGAAAAAAAGGACTATTTTGCAGGTTTCTCGGTGTCTCCATCCCAACATTGCTATCTTTTAAGGGCCTATAAACTTTTAAGGGACCATAAGTTTTTCGAGATTTTCAACAACCTTATCAATGGATCAATTACGATAGTATCATTTTAATTACAGATTAATATATATATATAGGCTTAAAGTTGATTCCGGTGAATTACATAATAAATTAGATAGGTGAAAGCATTTAGAACCACGATAAAGGAGAGTATATGATGGACCAACCCCAACTAACCTAAATTAAGAAAAAGGAGCAATAACATGCCTGTCATGCAATAACACGAGTATCCACTAACGCAGCACATCGACATAACACCTTCAATCAACCTTTGCCCACAAGCCACGCCAATCACCGGTCCTAATTGCATCGACATCTCAATCACTCTCCGTCGGTGAATTGACCAGAGAGATTAACACTGCTATCATTAGTTAAACTTCCGGCTTCATGACTAAACAAAAGGAGCTGGAAAAGAAATGTATTTGATTAACTTTTACTGTGAACGGGGGTGCTATTATTCAAGTTCGTATGCTCAAACAGGCACCGGGGTCCGATATTATAATGTCTATATTGGTATTCTAGACATCCCACTTTGAACATTAGTGTTATCGCATTACTGGATAGGTAAATTCCATTAAAATGTCAAAAACTCCTCATACCGACCTGCCACACACGCTACTATCAGTACACGTAAGGCAGTCAACGTCAAACGCCATGTCTATCCTTCTAAAGTGAATAAGAAAGAAGAAGAAGAAGCAGGCGATGAGAAAATGCAATGAAACAAAAGAGAAAAATAGTGAAGAATAGGATCGTACCGAAAGCCCAGTAAGGCATTGCAGCTGGTCTGCCAATCAACGAGGTATACTGATCAACAACAGCAAGAGGAGAGGGACCAGAAAAGAAGTAAAGGTCAAAACACCCCTGATAATCTTGTACGTCAAAGAAGTCCCCCTATAGAAAACATCCATGCCATTGCTATTCAACAACAGAACAGCATGGGCGTAAGCCTGACCCTTGACATTTCTAAGATCCATGTACACCGGATGGGACCCGTACAAATCAGCGTTAAGATTAATGGCTGAGATATCAGTTGTATACAGAGTGTATGGATCACCAGGGAACAGCTTAATACCGTGTGGCTGAGTATTCTCTCCAAGACCATACAACGAAGCATCATTTGGCAGCTGTGTGGATATCTCCAGGTACTGGTCTTTAAACACCATTACACCAAATGAATCCGACCCGTCAGAGCTTGAATTGAAAAGGGTCTGCCCGTTTGATTTTCTCTTCACAGAAAAACTAAAAGGGTCTGCTATGTAGCTAAAAATTAGCTCGGAGCCTGAGTATTCTCGAACTGTTGTCAGGTTCTTTCTTGAACTCCCTATTGTTTGCTTCAATGCTGGTGCTTGCTCTCTCGGTAAGAGATTGTACGGAACTTCCCATCTCTGATTCTCTGCATCAGTAATATGGACCCTTAAACGATCTTGTGTTTCATGCCTGTACAAGTTTAATAATGTTATCCTCAATTTGGTGTTGGGTGCGTGCGGTGAGTCATGGACGCGACAAGCATGCAAATGATAGTGAAGGGGCTTACTTGACATGAAGCTGCAGGAGGGGGATATCAGGACCGTAGATATTGTTCCTTTGCTTGACTTGGAGGAGGCCACCAATGCCTCCCTCGGGGGTTTCTTCAATGGAGATGAGACGGTAGCCTTTGCCAATTTTGGTGGGTGTAGAAGATGAGTTTACCAGATGGAAACACAGGAGCAAAACGAGAAGATAATTACACAAAGGCAAAGAAAGGAAAGAACTCGCAGAAGAAAACATTGCTGTGACTAATCTGGCTAGTAGTACTGCAGTACTGTGAGCAGCGAGAAGGAGGTTCTATTTAAGGACCTGCTTGGGAGACTGTTTAACATTTAGAGTCCATGAAAAGTGAGGGAGGAGTGATCATCAGCACATACAAGGGAGGCAGTGCCATGACTGTGATTTGAGGCATGAGGCATCACTGCCACGTGACGATGATGAAGGTCTGTGGGCCATTGTGCCCTAAAACTGAAAGTCGCTTTTTTTCGTCTCAATAACTTTTTGCCCCTTTTGGTTTTGACTGTGGTCCTAGCCTCCATATATTAGGATAGCTCTCCGAGTAAGAAAAAAAATATCTCATGCGGTGGAAATAGAATTATTATTTTCTTACATTGTGCATGGAAATGAGATGTGTATTATTTTTTTAATTAAAATTATATATTTTTACATTAATATATTTATTTTAAAAAAATATAAAAAAACGTCTTGAATGTGAGTTGTTAATCATATTCTTGGATGGAAGGTTTGACGGGCTTTGAAAATGCCTGTGGAAATAGCGGATAGGATGTTACTGCCAGCAGGAAATGACGGGAAAGTCTGGACCATGAATATCGCAGAAAAAATCCTCCCCAACTTGACTTCCACAATCTATTCGATCAAATCCACTCTCTCTTTATCTTTTTTTATTCCTTATTGACCACGCGTTTATTTTATTAAATTTTCACTCCCCTTGCACATGTTTTATTACCTTGAAATGATTTGTTAGGCAAAGAAAAGTTCATATATTTTTAAATTGTCGTGCTAAACAATGGGTTTTCGTGCAAAGACACATTTTGATTTTTTTTCAAATATGAAATTATTATTATCGAATGTGGAAAACTTTTTTATATTTTTATTAATAATTTAATATAAACAGTTAGTTTGTGTAAATCTCAATTAATCATACGGTCAAATAGTCAGATGAGCACTTCATAAGCCGTCAAAGTAAAGTTGCAAGCAGCAACAACTATTTGTTTTTTAGTAAATCAAGAACAAGAATACACTCGGGTCGATACATCATTGAGACTCATGTAGCATATCGCATTAAAATCATGTTTCTGTGATTGCTTGATATTTTTTATTGTTAAATATTTACCTTTTTCTAGTAATAATATTTGAGCTCATTTGTTGATTAGAAGATAAACAAGAATTACTTTGGCTATGTGAAAACGATACATTTATTTAAATAAATAAAATCAGTTTTATCAACAATTAGATCACGTAGCATTGAATTTGGATTGGGACGGACCATCAAAATTAGACAGTAACCCTAGTTCAAATTAATGCAGATGTTGTGTTATTGAGTAGTGGCATTAAAGTTGTTTGTTTTTATATTTTAAATAATCTTTAGAATTCACACTGATATTTTTTTATGTTTTCTTGATATATTGATGTTAAGATAGTTTTTGAAAAATAAAAAATATATATTATTTTAATATATTTGTTAAATTACAAAATATTTTAGAAAATAACCACTATCAAAACAGTAGCGTGGCGTGGCGTAGTTGAGTTTAGGTGGTGAAAATCAATCGTAATTTTATCTGTAATTTCGTCATAGACTTGCAAATTCAAGTGGTTCATTCAAATCCTTGATTAAACTTCCAAAAAAATCAATAATTGAAGCAATCATGATCTACCTTTTGTATCCTCTACACACAATACAAACAATTATAATCTATGTTGCTATTTGGGATTGTGGGTTAAGAATTTTTTATTTAAAAATATATTAAAATATTTTTTTATCTTTTAAAAATTATTTTTAATATTAATACATGAAAAAGTTCTAAAAATATTTATTAAAAAAATATTTTTTGAAAAAATCAGTTTTGAAAAATATATATTAATTCAAAAAAACAGTTCAAATCAAAAAGTAAAATTATTTAGAATTGTGCAATTTAATCTAAAAAATATACAATAAAATATTTTTTTCTAAACAAAATTATGAGCATATATAATATTATGAGCATGTCATCATCAATCTAAGAGACTCATTACATTAATTGATTGATATGGAACTTTAACATAATATATATAAATATATCAAGCGACTACTCGTAAAATTTCATTACAATTTAATTGTCTGATTAAAATACATGATTAATATTATAAAATTATTCATTTTAAAAAATACTATTTAACCAAGATAGAATACCCAAATGATTCTGTGATATTTAAGCCAATATATAACTAAAAATTCTAAATTAAATCAAAAATTAAACTCCTTTTCATAAGTACCCCGCGTACAAGTACAGCAATAAAAATATCTGAGAAAAATATCAAATCAATCAGTGTATCACCTGCAAAACTGACAGGAATACAGAAGTAGAATAGGGGTACATCACACGCGCATAGTCACCGCTGAATAGGTGTGAGAGAGGGACAACCTTGGCAATAGCAAAAATTTGAGTTGCTAGGAACTTTGGTATAGCTGCGATTTTTGGATCAACTTTTGTTTGGATAGCTAGTTGTGGCTCTGTATGTTAGCTGGGATTCAAAAGAATTGAGTTCCAAGACGGTTTCAAAAATTTCATCAACACTTCTTTCATCGGATCCTGACAAAAAAGAAAACCCTAAAACTAGCCCGTTTGGCTACGCAAAGCCCATATAAATGGAGGATATAGTTTCCACAATTTCTATCCTGTTGAGGGGAATGCATTTGCCTATCCCATGTGCGATTTAAAGCAACATGACGGTGTAATTAATGCAAAAGATTTGGGATATGTTGATGTCAGCCATGAAGATAGATAGGACGAGCCCTATTTCACAAAATTTTGATCGGTACAATCAGAGCAATTTTTTTTTGGAGGTTAATTGATTTGTTTTTGAAATTATTTTATATTTGGAAATATATTAAAATAATATTTTCTTATTTTTTTTTAATTATTATTGACTAAAAACATTACACATTCCCGAAGACCCCTGAAATCTGGCTTCAAGAGGGCAATCTAAACTGCGTTTGTGCGATTGTTGATATAACACCAAGACAATTTCCTGAATACATTGCACATTGAACCTTACATGATCAAAAGATGATTTCCTCTTCTTCTTCTTTCTTCTTCTTCTTTTGTCTCCATGTGTGCAAACCATGCAGTTTGCTAATGCTTCAGATAATTAAACCTGATGCCCGCTACGCGTTTTAAATTCTAATTTATTGCTCTCGTCCTCGTTCTTACAAGGAAGCATCGATTATTTTGCTAGCAATGGGTGAATCATCCAAAGGGATTGCTTGGAAAACAGATAAATTATATATACTTTGGATATCCTGGAGCCAGAATGAAAATAATGTTAGTGTTCATTTATTTGGACTGACACCGTATCCCCGTCATTTATTCAGGTCTAAAATAACAGGTACACAGACACCCGCCGTCATAACAACTTCCCACGTCAAAGGAATGAAAGTAATATAATATTTGTTTTTTAAAATATTTTTTTGTTTCAATATATATATTGAAATATTTTTCTATTTTTAATAAATTATTATTAAAATCATCCTATTAAAATAATCTAAGAATAATTTGGAATTAATTTTGAATTATTTTTAAAAAAATACTTTTAAAACACAAAAATAAACAATCACTTGGAATTCATTTGTATAGTGCTGACTTTTAAAAAAAATATATTTTTGAAGTTCAATAAATTTTACTTCAAAAATTTAAAATTTTGAGCCAATTTCGGTGTCTATTTGTTATCATGAAACTGGCTGTATTTAGCTCTGCTATATTTCCTCACTATATCTCTTCTTTTTATTTTTTAAAAAGTTTATTTTGTTCACTTATCGGTTCCTAGCTTCGAGAGACGAAGAGAAGTTATTGGAAAATTGCGAGGAAACAAAAGCAAATGGTTGATCATCATATCGGCAATTAAAATGACCTAACTTGACGTGAATAATCGTGTCATGGTGGTGGCTTTTTCTCTAAAAATAGCAGGGAAAAAATGAGAAGTCATGTTTGGTATTGATTTTTAGGTTTTTTTATTTTTGAGATGTTTTTAAATTTATTTTTCTTACCTAATTGTACTTTTCATCATCATCATCATCACCACCACCACCACCGCTTATTTTTGCTATTATATATATTTAAAATAAAACCAACGTTTTCCTCTTTTTTTTATAATGCATCGTAGTCTAGCGATGTAGCGCGGGTAAAGAAATAGCGTGGTATCTAATTCCTGTCGCTTTGCATGGATTGGCATTTATCTTTTTGACCCAAGCTATAAAATGAAGGGTCCATCAACTACAGTCGGTTTAATAAGGCAGCGAACAAGCGAATCACGACTAGAAAACGATATGTAAGGTGACAGCAATTTGTTCGGCCTATTCTCTTTAGACTTTCCACTATGTTTTAACAATATTTATGAAAAAAATTGATTTTTATTTTTATTTTTTTAGATCATTTTGATTTATTAATATTAAAAATAATTTTCTAAGAAATAAATTATTTTGATATATTTACAAATAAAAATCACCTTTTAAAACAAATATGATAACATTATCAAACAGTCAAGTAAATTCTTTTTGATGGGCACGTAAACGTTTTGTCTCGATTTTCTAGATCAGGTAAGCCTCTGATCTAATCTCCATCGAAAGGATATTCTTAAGCAACTATAAATTGACCCCTACAACCGCACTAAGCAGCAGGGAATTGTCTCGGTTCGGCCTCAACTATCAATCGGCAAAAGCAAGAGTGTGAGCTGAATCCCAAATAAACAGTAGGTATGTGAGCAGATAACTACTCATTTTAATAATTTTTTATGTGTTAAAATATTTTTAGCATAATTAAATATATATTTTTTAAAAAAATATTTTCGTATATTTTAAAATAAAAAATATTTTAAAAACTTGCCAAATATTCTAGAACTGAAAAGGATCATGCGGCTAAATTTGGGCCCGCGAACATTTTCCACTCACAAAGAGGTTGATCTGGGCTTCGGGTTGGGCCTTGCTCAGCATAACTTATTCTTACAAACCATGAATTCCATCTTGACCCATTTTCACAACGGCGAGCTTTACCCACCCGTGTTTGCCAAGTGGGTTGCTCTAGTGGCTAAACAGAGTTGAAGGGCACCGGGGTGTTCTTATCGAAGCAGAAGTAGGCTGCCTATTTTATAGCACCAAATCCATTTAAAAAGTTATATAATGGCACCCTTTTTAACAAATTATTGTCTGCATGTGACGAGGTACTAAAAGATAAGTATACTGGTAGCAATGCTTACGAATTCAATTAATTTTTATTTTGGGCAACGCTGTCCATTTTTTCAGTTAAGATACGTGGTAACTTGTAGTTGATACCTGGCAAGATAAAATGATAGGTGACTAACACCTGTAAGAGATTTGTTTTTATATAAATTTCAGAGCTCTCGAATCTTTAAATAAAAATAATATAATAATGTTTTGGAAAAACAACTTTGAAATATATATATATATATATATATATTGGGTTTTATGTCTTCAAAAACTTTTTATATCTATTTGGATTTAGATTTATCAAAATTAACAAATACACTAAATTTATTATTCATGCACTGTGTATCAACACTCATAATTATTGTTTATTGGACATTTTGGGGGCATCATTCGAAAGTGATCCCTCGTTAACCACGAGTTGTATGCTTGTATTAGTCAAAAAGCTCAAAAGCCAGCAGTTAGGAATATCACGTGGCAACTCTTCATGACATGTCGTGCATTGACGTTACACGCTAATGCCACTGATCACATCACCACCGTCCACCAAACATTCGGTGGCGGACAAACTTCTCCCAGCGATCTTACAGCATCTCGAAAAGAGTGTGGCTATTTAGAGAAGCTTACTAATATAATTTTTGATATTTGTATTTCAATAAAAAAAAATTTGGAAAGTCAATTTTATTTTAATATGTATAGCATTAATATGATTGATTAAAAAATAAAATTAAAATCATTTTTTCATAAAAATATGTTAAATAATTTTTAATCTCAATTTAAAAATATTATTTTATCTTTTAATATAGCTTTCCTTTTATCTTTCCCTTTTAACCTTTTTTAGCTTTTACCTTTGTAGTTGGTCTTATAAATAACTGGCCACAGCCAAGACAAACCCCAGCAGGGTTTTTTTAATGGAGGCAGAGAAGAGGAAACGAGAAGACGACGGGAAAATGAACGGGAAGGAAGAGGGCGTGCTCAAGGGAGGTCAGCAGGAGGTGGAGGAGGAGGAGGTGGAAGAGTTTTTTGCTATATTGAAGAGGATACAGGTGGCTGTCAAGTATTTTGAGAAAAGTGAAGGAAAGAAATGGAGGCCTTTGTTAGAGAGAGAGGATTTCAAAGAACTTGACGGCGCCGATCTTGACACAGAGAAGAAAGAGGGTAATTCTTTTTATGAGAATTCGGGTTTGGATCTGAATTTGGATCCAAATCCAGATGAATAAATTCTGTAAAGACCGGCCGGCTAATTAGTTCGTAGAGGAACATGCGATATATGGAGCTTAATTCTTTTTAGAAGCTCTAAAGTCTAAACAAAACCCCTTTCTGTTTCATCCTTGTTTGTTTTTATATATTCTAAAATCGATGTCATGTTTTTAACTCTGTTTATCATGTTTCCGTTAGCAAAGTGATGTAGAAAACAAATACCATGCTACCTGATGAGCCTGGATGGATTTTTATTTTATTATATCATTCAGATTAGATTAGTTAAGATTAAGCTTCATAGTTTATTTTTATAAAGATGTTTTGGTCTCGTCGGGGGTTTTATTGCTTTAATCATGGTTAAATAGGATTGTTTTGTATTTTGTTATTATAGAAGTTATGTCGGTAGCATTACCCAGTTCATTGGTCTTTTGATATTTAATTTGTTTTTATTTATTTATATATATATATAGTTTAATTCATACCAATGGATGCTGATATTATCTGTGGCCAGTTTGGAGTATGTTTAGATAAATATATTAAAATGATATTTTTAAAAAATAATAGCAGTATATGAAAAAATCTAAAAAAATTAAAAATAATTTTTTAAAAATAAAAATAATAATTTAAAAAATTAAAATACTATTGAAAAGTAACTTCTAGACGATCACCTTCTCTACAACTACGCTAGGCCCCGGGAACATCCCATTAACTGTTACCATGCTCTTAGGGTGGCACAACTGGGTGACATTTTTCAGTTTTGTTGAAAGAATATGAAAACAAATGCCCGTTATATTAGCCAGCCAGACAAAAGCATATAGAAGTTTATGTCCTCACGACTCACGTTGAGCTTGTAGTGCCTCGTAAAGCCTGCATGCGGCAACCTCGGGATAGGCCCAGAGGTTATATAGGCAATTAGTTTGTAGCTAGATTAGTGCTACTGTCTGGTTGATTAGGTAATCAGAGGTTTAAGATTCGACAAAAGGAAGAGTATTACTATTACCTACTGCGGTCCATGTTTGATTTGGAGTGTAATCGAATTAAGTCGTGAGTTAATTATGGTTTAGGTTTTGGTTCGAAGATGCTTAGACAAAATCTCGTACGTCTTTCTTAGCTATTTCGAAAGGAATGTCAGCATGTTAATTTCAATATCCCTTCTTCATAAGTTACCCTCTTCATTGAAAATTGTTCTCGTAGAATTAAGATTCTCCTCAAAAACAAGTAACATGTTTGTAATGAAATCCCATTTGCCGATTCTGAGGTAGTTTTCAATTTAACGTTCCATGACTCCCGGGAACATGTATACTTGTTGGTGATAACCTACGTGCCAGCCACAGGCACTTAAAAGTCACAAAGCCAAGGAATTAGAAGCCAGTTGAGCCACCCTTCTTCCAAGCAACAAAAAGATGTGTATTATACTTGGAATTAGCTTGCTTAAATATACTCCAATTAAGGAATATAATCACTGAAATATATTAACAAAACCCTTGTAATGGAAAAGGAACAACAAAACAAATGGAGAAAATATCTGACAAGAAAAAATCAATGAATACGAAATATGACGAGAAACAAAGATCCAAAGCAAAAAACTCAAGCAATTACTTGAGATATTAAAGAATCATAGGGGTTGAAATTAAAAATCATTCTTTATACGATAGATTATTTTAAATTAAAAAATAGTAGGTATGAAATAAAAATAAAAGGACTATCCCAGTAAAATGAAATAAAAAAACCAATAAAAACATTTTCTTAAAAAGGTAAAAAAATACAAAACAATAAAGCAAACTTGGAAAATCTGGTCTAATATCTTAAAGTTACACCCTGAAAAATCTCTAACTCAAATTCAATCAAGAAACATAGTTTCCAGCCAATTTAATTTCAAGTGGTGAGATAATTTTTTAAATGAAAACCTACAAAAGCAACAAAAATGAGAATAAGATTTGATAGAAAAACTCAATTATAATGCAAATTTAAAGAAAAACGAAAATATGATATAAAAATAGTGATTAAAAGAATAAAAACTTCTAGGACTTATTTTTATCCTTTTAATTTTGTAAAGGAGTGGATGACCTTTCATCTAGGTGATATGTTGTTCATCAAGCTCCCAGGAACATGGTGGCAAAAGACCGAAGATTAACCTTGCAAATTTCGAGTTTGAACCAAAACATACATTTTGCAAGAGCTCTAAATACACAAAATTTTATTCATTCAATAAGAACCTGTAACAAGTACTTAAGGAGGGTGTGGTTTCCTCTGATTCAAAAAAGAAGTCACTCATCAAAACAAAGATCATATAATTTACAAGACCTCATTTTAGCAACAGTAAGGAAAGGGGATTTTGACTAGAAAAATACAATTTTTCTAGTGAGTTTTAATTATTATAATTTACGTGAATAATTATTTTGACTAGCTGAAGTTTTATTTAAAAAACTACACTGTTAATAAAAAAAAAGACATCTTTCATCAAAATATGAAGAAGAAAACTGCATAAATGAAAGATAAGGATTTTTACAGAAAGTATTTTTTAGGATTTAAATACCTAGAACTCACTCCAGGTGATTATTTTAATTTCCACAGAGTTAAATAAAAATTGACTTTGGAAATGATCATGATCTCTTCGTTCTCCCCCCACTTAGCAAATTTACAGTACTAAAAAATGCATCTACGACACGTGCATTATATTAGATTTACTTACGGTTTTGTTGTTAAAAAATATTAATGTGAGCATCGTGGTTTTCTCTCTCTTGCATTTTAGTCTGTATCTTTTGTTTTTCTAGTATTGTGGCTGTTATTTGTGGGTGGAGGCAGTGGGTAGTGGGCTGGTGGGCTTGATGTTGGGGATTTGAAGTTGCGATCCTTGAAAAACTATTTCAAGGCCGAATGAATTCGTAGCCCAGTGAAAAGCTAGAATGCTAATGGGCCATACTTGGAAAGCCCGCTTTCCCCTATTTTTGCAATCTTGTTTTCAGGGGAGTGTCTCTATTTGGGCCAAGAAGCAATGCAGTTGTAGTTTACGATACCTGCAACGAAACAAAGAGGACCCACGGGAACAGGCCTGTTTAGTTACGGATTCAGAAATCGTATTTCCATAAATTTACATTTTCCCCTTTGTATTCATTTTTTATGGAAAATTTTAAGAAATACTCGTTTTTTGAAGATTATATTTGTGGGTGTTTATATTTCCAATAAAAATTGAAAGAATTATTTAAGATAATTATTAGAGAATAATATAAAATATATTTTAGAATCTAATCTGATAGTTTAATCAATTAAGTTAAATTAGTTAGTTGATATAATATGAGAACCTTGATGATCAAATGGTTATGAATTTAAATATTTTATCTGATTAAATCAAGCAAAAAATACCATGGGCTCGTAAGCTATTGGGTTTAATTGGTTCTTTGATAATATCAATCTAAATTTTAAATTTTCTAATAATTTAACTACTATGTATTCATTTTTATAGTTAAATAGAATTTAAAGTATAATTATATAATTTATCAACTTATAAATTGATTTTATCAAGCTATTGAGAAATTATTCACCTGCGGCTCAACTCATTCATGGAATTTGTAGCAGCTTTCCTTTCCTTTCCTTCTCTGTTTTGAAAGAGACGTTTGAACTCTTGCCACCTCTAGTTTATTTAAAGTTGGATTTTCAAAGCTTGATTGATATTATCATTGTTTTTTTAAAATGTTTTTTATTCGATTTTTTTCTTTTTATATATATTAACACTTTAAAACGATGTAAAATATATTAAAAAAAACCCTACTCTGATTAATCTTGTTTTATCATTACCCATAGCTCCTGATATCACAAAAGGATGGAAATTGGAAGGTATATAACATAAGAGAATTCTGACAAATAGTTGAAAGTTCACTTACGTCTTGCTAATAATAGTAAACGAATAAACGGGTTCAGCGTGGAATATTGATTTCAGGTGGGATGGATCGGCAAGCTAAGCTAATAATTTTTATTTTTATTTTTATTTTTATAGCGGGACTATTCTAATTAGAAAGCATCTCTTTTGTCAAATGTTTCCAATATTTCTTGATGCTCGACAAATGACATTGCTTGTCTTCTCGGCAACCTATAACAAAGATTCTATGGAAAGAAGCGAGTAGCAAGCACTGGTTTATAAAAAAAATATGCAGAAGGACAGGCGAGCCACTTTTGGTCACAAAATACTCTCATGCATCGTCAAATAATAAATATTGCGGAACAACAAAGCCAACTCACCGAATTGGCTAGCTATATGTTCTGCGTGGAACATGTAGGCTAGCATACTTCAATAAAATCATCATAATTTTGTCAAGGAATATGTCCTATCCATGTTATTTTTTTTAAAAAAAGTCATTTTGGACTGCATAATAAAAATATCCATTTTGCATTATTATAATATCAAAAAACCAAGAGACTTGAATAAATCTACAGGCTGTTAAGTTAAGCCCGCTCGTGTAGCTTGCCAGTATTTTTTAAAGATCGTTGACCTATTATTATTATTATTATTATTATTATTTTAATTTTAGTTCTCAATCATAAACTGTCTTGAATTGTTATTTTAAGACCATGTACACATGAATCTATGCATTTACAAGAAGTCATTTTTTTTTAATATCTCTTCTTACAAGTAACAAATGTAGAGCAAAATCTCACTTGCAACGAGGCTGGATTTCTAAGATTGAGTCCTAACTCCATCCATAAAAAGAAAAAAAAAAAGGCGAAGCATGGATCTATGGCGAAAAGTATCCCACACCGACAGAATTTGTTAAGCCATAGCCATAGCCATAGCCATAGCCATACCATACAACTAACCTTCTCGACCTTTCTTTCTGTTTGATGGGAGCTAGCCTCGCATTCTTGGTTACCCGACAAATTAAGACAAGATTTTAAGCAGTCTAATTTTGTCTCTCCATGTGATGTAGCATGTGGTAGGGACTAGCAAGTGGCACTTGATGCTCGCATCATGAAATTTTATCTTTTAATATCTGGCCTGGGTTTATCCTCCCTTTCTGGCCAGTCGGTGGTGTCCATCAGATACCTTTAATCGGGTTAGTTCATATGCTTTTTTAGGTTCCATGTTTATGTAACAAGCTCCTTGATGCCCACTTTCAACCCGTTTGAGATTATCTTTCAATGCTAATAAATTGAGACAGATTTTATGCTGAGATTTACTGTTCGATACGGGAAAAGTGTGGAATTTAACGGTATATTTTTAAAAATTATTGAGTGAAAATTGGAGGCAACTATATATCTCTTACATGTTAATAATCATCTCAACTTGTAAATGAGACTCTATAATATGATTTATATTATTTCCTAACACATCCATTCGAATAAAATCTCTTTGAGTTTGAAACTTGCACATGCCCACATCACCTTGTGTTTGATATTTATCAAATATAATGAGGGTGATGAGATTCGAACTCGTTACCATTGGATAAATAAGGCTCTGATACCATGTTAAGGAGTCATATCGTCTAAAAATTTAAGCTTATATGTAAAGTCCTGTAATATGATTTATATTATTATCTAACACTTTCAAGTTTCACTTTATCTTTTCGCATCTTTATTTCCTGCACAAAAAAACGGTGAGCTCGTTAAAAGCACTAATTCAAAAAACAAATCGTGTGGAAACAATTAGATTGATGAGCTTGAAAGAAAACCGGCCACGTCCAGCACTTATCTGTGGTCCTAGAAAATCAACAGGCTCTGCAACTTGGTCGTTTTTTTATGATTTTGCTTTCTATCCTTTTCAATCATTTTTAATAGCGAATTACTACGAAATATACGTGTGGTTGTGATTAGGAAGAATAAAGTTACGAAATATCTTCTATTATATGAATATCATGGATAAATTAACGATTCTTTTCCATTGATTTGGGCAAACTTATCTATCATTCAGGAAAGCAATGAAAAGAATAGTCACGGTACCATTGTGGAGACAAATAATAGATCTACGTAGACACTTCAAATTAGGGATCGCCTCACATACTTTATCTTTGTAAAAATATTATAAAAAAAACAAATTTCTTTGATTAAAATCGTCCCAGCCCGGAAATTTCCAAACCGTAGGCAACCATTGTCCACAAGTCAATGATGACACCCACTAGCAAGCGAGCAGGCGGCTTCAAACTCAATCATGAAAGGTTTGATTAGGAGACAAGAAAAGTAATGGCGAGTTGTAATAAAAAGAATTAAAATTTGCTTAGCAATTAAAGAACGCTGCTGGAAAGCTATTATCTTGAACATTAGGAAGCCTCAAGTCAACTCATATCTAGAGGGATTATACTAAAGCGAAGGGGTAGAAGATAAGTGGGAGGGCCGGTAAGAATTGCTTTCAAGGAATTTTCGTGATTCAAAAATGCTGAAAGGGGGACAAGTTATGCCCCACCACGTAAACTCTTTCCCGGGCAATGTTTTCCAAGTTGGATGCGATTCTCATCTCTTGAAAGCCAAGGTAAGCGATCAGTGCATAAAACGTGAATCCATGGACTTTGCCCGAGTCTTCTCGCTTGGAATTGTAAAAGTAATTTTTATTTTAAATTAATATTTTTATATTTCTAGATCATGTAAAAAAATAAAAAATATCATTATAATATAATTCTAAATAAAAATTACTTTTTAATTCTAGGAAATTCCATATTTTTTAGTCATTTTTTAATTCCAAATATAAAATTTGGGCAATCGTTAATTCTTTTGTTGCATCCCACTGTATATGGCTCCCATTAATTTAACATAAAAAAAATCAAAATGCATGTTTTGCATGCGGTGCCCTAACAGCGAATGCTGACAAGACGGGGAAAAAAACCTTCTGGAACGAATGAAATAAAGCTTTTAGACTACAAGATACTCAGAAAAAGAATATAAGAACTGGCCATCAAACAAATCTAACTGCGGTTTTCATCTTTGTTGTTTGTGACGTGTTTATAGTAATTTCTTATTAAAAATATATTAAATTAATACTATTATTTTTAATTTTTTAAATTTATTTGTCTTTTAATCGCGTTACAAACTTAAAATACCCAAAAACACTAGAAAAGTAATATAAAATAATAATTAGATTTTAATAATAATAACAAAAACCTCATTTTCAAAGACACATCAGTCGGGCGAATCTGATTTCCACTGCGAGGATGGATTCTCCCTAAAATTGCCAACATTGCCGCCCCGGACCTTTTTCTCTCTCTTCTTTTAATATTGTTTTTGGATGTGTTTTATATGTACACGGCATTTGAGTGCTGGGCCATTCACACGATAATCATGGTTTGTTTTTATAGTTGGAAAGCATTTTTATAAAAAAATTCTTTTTTAAATTTAAATTATTTTAATAAGAGGATATTAAAAATTGTCAATTAATACTCCAACTTTAAACTATAATTCTCTATAATATAATTTATATTATTTTTTAAAATATCATCTTAATTTAAAGCTTTTAAGTTTTAAATTTGCATGGTCTTAAATATGTTGTGATTAATTTTTATTGAATACAATAAAAGTGATTAGAGTTACTTAAAATTTTAAAATCTTAAATTATTAGGTGAAACCTTAATAATATTATTATCTAACAAAATTAAAGTATATCAAAAAAATCATTTTTAAAACATTATTTTCTATGTATAAATAATTTAAAAATATCAAAATAAAATTAATAAAAATACTTTATTTAAAAAAAATGGAAAATTTAAATGTTTTTGGCATTCACCTTCAAAAGTGTTTATTAAAATAATAATAAAATATTTTTAATATATTTTTAAAAAATATATTTAATATGTTTTTAAATAAAAATAATTTTATAAAAATAATTTCAAATATAAAATAGGAAATTGCACTCTCTGTCTTGTCATTGTCTGCCACCATATAACAGGCTGTGCCGTCAGTTGGGCAAGTGGGCTGTATCTTTTGGCATAAATATTTCGGGATATTGTTGTAAATTTTGTTTTTTAAGTATTTTTTTATTTAAAAATATATTAGAATAATTTTTTATTTTTTTCACATAACAACAAAGTAATTTTAAAACACATAAAATAATTAAAAATAAAATAATAAAATAATATTTTTTTATAAAACAAGGGATAGATATATAGATGCACGTGTTTTATCTTAACTATTCTCTCCATTTTATATTTTATTTAATTTATCTTGAAAGTTAATTCATATATATATATATATATATGATTTTTCCTCTTACAAATAAAATATAAAGATACAACTTATCTATCTGAGAAAAAAAACATAAATTAAAATATTTTTTAAAATTATTGTGAAACTGTAGGGATAATTTAATTATTATTTTAGAATATACTTTTTTTAAAAAATAAAGATTAAATTAAAGTATTTTTTTTAATAGAAATTAGAGTTTATTTTAAAAAATAAAAATAAAACAGGTCTAAATGGTATCAAGCCTAACAAGTTAGGCCCGTGTGCCTCTTTTTTTTTCCTTATAAAAAGTAGGTAAAACATCACCAGAAATTTATTTATATAATTTAACAAATGACATGTAACATGGCTTGGTACACGATGTGTTGATCATTTCTATATTTTTTAGTCACCTGTCATGATTGAAAAATTATAATCTATATATTTAAACTCTGAAATTTTATTCTAGCTTATTTATTTACACGCGTATAAATAACACATGGAAACATTCCACAAGCCTCAACAAGCATATTTATAGACCCAAAACACCCTTTAACCGTTTTAAAAGATAAAATCAAACTGATTATAATTAAGTTAATGAGTCTCAATTTACTCTTTCTATGTGTCTGGAAGGTGAAACCATCTCCATTATTTTTCTAAATGGTCTCCTTATACTTTTTCTTCATTTCATTTGATATACTTTCACCAACATTGAGTATGGGACGTAAATCATCCCTCTTTCATCGTGTGCTAATGTACTTGGAATTATGATTGATTGCCCCCCAGGTTTATAGGTTTCAATAATAGTTGTCAATATTGTTCTCCTGTTGCAAACTTGATGAACTGAATTAGGTTTACCAAAGTTATTATTTTAGAAAAAATAAATATTTATATATAAAAAAATCATTTTTCAATATTTTTTCTTTTTGAAATTGTGTTTTACTGATGCTTTTTAAACTTTCTTTTTATGAGATCATTATATGTTTTTAGATAATATGATTCTTTAATATAAATTCTTGTTGACTCGGGTGATTTTAAAATAGATTGTTTATTTAAATTTCTATCACCACATAGCTGAATAATATTTGAGTTTTTTTCACAAGGTTACCGCATTTTTCATAACTCGTGTTGCAAACTTGATGGACTGAATTAGATTTACCTGAGTTATTATTTTAAAAAAAATATCTGTATATAAAAAAATCATTTTTCAATATTTGTTCTTTTTGAAATTGTGTTTTACTGATGCTTTTTAAACTTTCTTTTTATGAGATCATTATATTCTCAAGACCCGTGTTATGAAATCAACATCTTTACCAAGGTTGATTGAAATTCTATTTTTATTTTGGATTTTGCAAGTTGACCATAATTTGTCCAAATCAATCCATTTTTTGTATTTTTTTTGTTTTCAGTATTACATGATTTCAATATTTTTAAAGAATGTTGTGTAGTACGATTAAGATTCTGAATTCATAATTATTATTTTCATAAGAAACAATTATTTGTAATATTTTCCATATTTTTAGCACTCCCGACAAAATGACCATTTTTTTATTAATTTGAATACCTAGGTTAATTCAAGGGTACTCAACTGATTCGGCGGATATATCATATATCCAAAACAGTTACACGTGTCGGCATGAGTGAGTCCACGCGCACGATTCAGTATCTCTGTCTTTTTATAAGAGAGTAGACGACCCGTGTTTGCTCCCTTCAGATTTGTTTTTAACACATCCAACGAGAACGTGCCCGTTATGACACTAAGTTATAAAATGTTTTAAATAATATATTGAATTGTTTCGTTGTTTACATGATAGTAAGATTGATATCAACTATTTTAGTTGTTTTACTATGAAACGGTTTTTTTAGAAACAAATTGGAAAATTTAAAATTTTGATTTTTTTTTCATTTTAATTAATTTTTATTTACTTATAATTATGATATGTTGATATAAAAAATAATTTTTAAAAAATAATAAAATACTACTTTTAAAAATAATCTTAAACACACTTTCAAACAATTATACTCATGTTTTTTTTTTTACGGATTAGAAAATTATTTTTAGCAACAAATAAATAAACATGCTATTTTTTATTTATTTATACAAAATCATATTCTAAGTAAGAACATTAAATTAAAAATGATTTATGCTGACAAATATATATATATATATATATATATATATATAAATTTAAAATAAATAGATGTTATTATTTACTTTCAACTATTTTCTTATAAATTATTTTGATCTCATAATATCAATTGCGAGGTTAGATAATAAACTTAGAAGGCGTTTGGCATTGCGGTGCGATCTGCGATTCGCAGATCGCACCGCAATTTGGTGTTTGGTTAACAAAAATAAGTGCTTTTTTTGTGTGGGACCCACACCAAATTATATCCCAAACGCCGATTCAAAAAAAGCTGGAAATTGATGCCTTTTCGATTGCGATTGCGATTTCTTATCGTGCCGAAATACATCAAAATAATATTTTTTTTATTTTTTAAAAATCATTTTAAAATCAGTTTTATTTAAAAATATATTATAATATTATTTTTTTATTTTTTAAAAAATAATTTTAATATCAATTTTAAAACAATAAAAAAATTATTTTAAAAAAAATACTTTTAAAACAAAATGTGAAATAAGCATGAAAGGTATTGGGGTTTTTCTTTATTACTATTCAGAATTTTCCATCTTTAATTTTATTATTATTTTTCAAGCTATTATTTTCCATATATTTTGTTTTTCTTTCTCTCATATACGTTAGTTGGATTGTTTTTTATTTCTGTAAAACCATTAAATCATGTTTTCTCTAAATTTGATTATTCAATTTAATGTAGTCAAATTCCTATAAAAAATGACATATGCAAATTAAATTCATTAATAATAATAATAATTATCGTAATAAAGTTAACGCAATCTTAACGTTAACACAATCTCATCTTTATTATCGTTCAACTTTTAATTGAGTGTGATTCTAAAGGGGTGTTTGGGAGAGGTTTTTGAAAAAAATTGAATTTTTTTTTTATTATTTTAAATTAATTTTTTTGTATTTTTAGATAAATTTGATGTGTTGATGTCAAAAATTATTAAATTTACAAAAATTATATATATATATATATATATATTATTTTAATGTAATTTCACAAGTTAAAAGCAATATGAAAAGCTTGGTAACCAAACACCAAAAACTGCTTTTTTTTCAACCTCCAACTCAACCACAGTTTTAACCAAACACTCCACTGCTTATTTTGAACCACAGTAAAAGCAATTTTTTTTAAACTGATTTTTTTCAACCTCAATCGCAAAAATAAAAGCAATGTCAAACACACTCTTAGAGCCCGTTTCACACAACGGTTTGACTGTTTTGTCGCATAAATTTATTTTTTATTATTTTAAATAAATATATTTTGATGTTTTAATGTTAAAAGTATTTTTTTTTAAATATCATTTAAAAAAACAAATCCTAGCGAATTATTTTTAAGTGAAAATAATAACATGCAAAGATTTCATTGGAAAACAGTAAATCTATTAAAAGCACTAGGGCTCGTGGCAATATGCTGGCCGACACCGCCCCGCCACTCCCAAGAAAAAGCAATAGTAAAATGACGATAAAAATAAAAATCAAAGGCTGACACAACTCAGAAGACAATAAATAAGCAAGAAACAGCAACACCTAAAACTCTGACAATCTGGCTATAGCGTGCACAGTGCTTCCTTGACCTATCCAAAAAGAAAAGGCCCACGGGTCAATGTACACGTATGCCTTTTCCCGCCAAAAGCATAATACCTCTCCTCGGGAACTCCGGCAAGTGGATCTCTTATCGATGCACGGCCATCGGGTATGCAACCGCACTGTGCCGGCATTTAAAACCACTGCCCCTCTTTAATTCTCATCCGCCGATCCTCGTAAATCTGGCCATTTGCAATCCCCACGATGCACCATCACGAGGACAGGTTAATCAGAGTGGGGACTCTCACCTGAGATCATTTCTCTGCCACGCGATCTATGATCTACCCGCATCGGCAAAAACGTCGTGGAAAGGGATGCTCACGACAACGAATGACAGCTTCCCTTGTATCATGTCATGTGATTACCTTTAACATTACCGATCCACATCCATGACGATGCATGCGGGTCCACTTATCAATCTTTCTAGAGACCCGTCATTTTTCTTTAAATTTTATAAATAATTAAGATTGGAATAGAAAATTGAAAGGATGGATTTTTTTTATCACTATTAAATAAAGAAAAGGAGAGATCTCTGAAACGTTCAAGGGATTTGAAGGGGTCAGTTGACAAGGTTGATTTTCGAGGAGGGGATGTGAGCTGACACGGCAGCTGCCAGACTACACCGTGAAGCAAGCGACACGGCATCGGTACACATGGACATGTCATTTGAATTGAAAACACCACCTACTCTCATCATACTATTCTAATGTTTTTTACACGATTAAATAGACTATATTTCTTTCAAGATCTATCCATCATGAATCCCGAGCGAGCATATATAAAATATTAAGCCGACCGTGATGGTATCATTTTGTACATGTAATCTAAGCTCACGCGATTTGAGATTTGAAAATAGTTATGAAAAAATTTGAATTTTTTTTTATTTTTTATTTTATTTTAAATTTAAAAAATTATTATTTTTAATTATTTTAATATGTTGGTGTTAAAAATGATTTAAAAAAAATAAAAAATATTATTTTGATGTATTTTTAAACAATAAGAAATTTTCAAAAATTACCGCAATATCACTCTCAAATAGTATATGATTTTAAAAAAATACTAAAAAGTAGAACAATAATTTCATCTAAGAAAATTTAAGCTAACATTTCAAACTCGTTAACTGATTTGATACATTATTAACTTGGTAAAAAAACAAAGAATTTAAATCATAACAAAAAAAAAATGAATTGACTTGGATTTTTTGTAAGGTTAGTTTATAAAATTATTGTTTTTTAAGTTGAATAATAAAAAAAAATTGCTTTTTTTTCTAAGCTAAAAACAAATGAAAAATGTCATATCAACAGTTGACAACACACTTTTTGGAATCTTAGTTTTAATGATCACACAATTAATTAAAATTCAGGGTGAAAGTATTTTACATTTTAAATACAATCAATTCTTTAACTGTAATAAAAATTAAAATACAAGCAATCCTGTTTATGCCTTTGAACAATAAAAAACAATTTGAAAACAAAAAAAAATATTGTTGTCAAATATATAGTTAAAGAATATATTATGTGCCCGGGTCTGTTAAATTAGAGTAAATTCCTGTTTAAAGTCTTATTATGTGTTTTCCCGTCAAAGTATAAAAACAGGCCATTTATTTTCGTGTTGTAACATTGTTATTTAAAATAATATTTTTTTATTTTTAATATTTTCAGATCATTTTAATGTAAAAAATAAAGTTATTTAAAGATGCCCAAGATCCAATATGTTAAAATCTGTATTTCTATACAACTACAAGCTTAATTCCCTTTAGTCATGCTGACAAAACTGCTTCTTTTAATTTACTATAGAAAATTACATGGAAGTTGGAAGAAAACAATCTACTCGAAAAATCATGACCAGAAGTGCTTTAAAATCAAATGTACAAAAAACATTGTGTAAGCCTAAAAATTTCAAAAATATAACTCAATTATCCAAGTAGTTTGTTTCTGTGTTAAATTATTTATATATTTGTCTTTAAAAATTAAAAACGACAAGAACTTTCCCTTTGCCAGACAAGAAACCTACCACCTGGATTTCAGTCATGTCATGTATCCCCCGTGAGCCTAGCTGATTTTTCTACCTGACAATAATGGTGTAGCTGATTTTAAAATGTTTTTTTAATTTAAATTTAATTGTAAATTAAAAAAATGGTTTTAAGATTATTTTGATATACTAATTTTAAAAATAATTTATTTAAAATAGAAAATATAATTTTAATATGTTTATAAATAAAAAAAATATTTAAACTACAAACTCGAGGAGGCTCCATCTTAATGTTATACGGGGAAAAGCTGCAATCTTCCCACCCACCTCTCTCGTGCCATTACTCAGATCCGCTGCTCGTGAATCGATGACAATACTGATCTAGGCAGTTTATCGAACATCTTTTTTATAATATAAACATTTGTTTTGTGGGTTTTGTTTATAGAATATATCCAGCCTGGCTGATTTTGATTGACTGGGTTTTGTTTTGTGTCTATCCAGATGCTTGCATCCAGGAAAAATAAAGCGTTAAATATCATCCAGAACAAATGCCACGTCAGGCATATCGGCCGGTAGTCATTTGATCTGCAAGCATGGGGTTACAGAAGCGTAGAGTCAAAAGGAAACCAATAAAATGCAATTTATATCTGGCAGGAGCATCTGTAGAGTGAACAAAAGGCATGTGTTGGCAGGTGACAAGATTATTGTTGGCTCAACATGCAATTCAGTCTTTCAGACTCACAAGGTTCTGTGAAGCTCGTTTCCTCTTTTAGATCCCTCGGGATCGCGTTTGTAAAACCGGAAAAATGAGTTTTGAAATCAATTTGCGGATTAGAAAGAAGAAATAAAATGAATTTTAGTTTATCGAGACTTCTAGAAAATAATAAATTCTAGCTATTTATGCCATATTATAAATGAGGAGATATTTGTTTTTTAATCTGCATTTAAAAAGTGAGCCGTGACTGGATGTAATTCGTGATTTTTAAAACAATGGATGCAACATGTAAAATGAACTAAGCCATGAGAAGCTGAGTGTAATTTCCTCCTTGCATTATAATAGTTTTAGTTATAAAATTTGTATTGTTTTAATGAGATGACTTGGATCTTGACCGGCCTTAGATCTAGATTGCTTTTAATTTTATTTTTTAAAATATATATCTTGATATGACTCACTAAAAATTCTCGTTAACTCGTTTTTTTTTCATATGAATAAAATTGCATTGATTTTCTTTTATTAAACATTTTTAGATCAGACCAAGTTGATGCTCTTTACTCATGACATGTATTTTACACTTTGTATTAGGCGGGTACCCTTCAGTGTGAAGTAATTAGTTCTAACATTGTATTAACTTATGTCAAACTCGACTCATATTGACCTTTCTAATACATGACTTGGTTTTATCTAGGTTAATTCTTAAATTAAAAATTTAAAATTTAAATTATAACAATTTTTTTTTTGAGTCAATCAACGGCATCAACTATTTACACCCTTTGATATAGCCCTTCCTCCAAGTTAACTTTTAAACGTTTTGATACTATAATAATAATTATTTTTATTCACATGCTAACTTAGATCAACCTGAATCTTGATTTAAGCATTTACTGAACAAACTTCTAATTAAATTTTAAAACTATAATAATAACAATTGTTTTTATTTTTATATATTATAATTGAACAATTTTATATTTAAGTTTTTTTTTCTAGTGATATCTTAGAAATACAAAATAATCTTTGAAAATATTCACTCTTTATACTTATTAATTTAGAAGTGCAAAAACCTGATTCAAATTGATCTGAATAATAAATTTATTTTAATGTTTTTCTATGCCATGTATATTTATGTTTGCTATTTTTCAGAATTGTAAATAGCATGGTTATTGAGTGCATGCTTGGTATTTAATTTTCAATGCATTCCGTATGTTTTGAAAAATATCATATTTTTTATGCCTTGTTTATTATTTTAATACATCGATATTAAAAAAATATTATACACCATGCTAATAAATATACAAATAAATTATTATTAAAAAAGATGTTCTTTAAATTATTTTTATATAAAAATAATTTAAATATTTTTATCATTAAAAATTTAATACAATATATCAAAATAATTTTGAAAAATATATACATAAATAATTAAAAATTAACCGACCTCTGTCTAAATTGAAATGCCAAATGGAGGGTTCGAATGGTTCGATACTAAAAGGTGTTATTAAAAAAATATTTTTTATTTATTTTTAAAGTTTTATTAAAAAAATATTTTTTAACAAAAACTAAATATCATAACATGGGTCAGAAACATCTTGATAGAGAAAGAAAGTTTTCTCGGTTTCCGCCAAATAGGAAATGTACAATGGACGGGGAATGAGAAGATTGGATCTGGTTGTCCACCGCTAGGGGCAGATATTTTTTTATTTAGAGAAATTATGAAAACTTACAGGTGTCTAAGAAGGACAAGTGGGCTCTCGTGTGTCTTGTAGTTTTTATGGTTCCTCCCGTACTCGATGATCGCTTTGTAATCACGTGATGTACATGCCATCATCGTGAGCTACTTCTTCACAATGCTTTTCACATTCGAGTATTCGACGCCCTTCTGCTCTAGAATTAATGACTTGACGTTTCACCGTATATATTTTCTACCATCTCAACCTTTTCTTTTGTTATTGAGTTTTTTTAAAAATATTTTCATGTAAATCATTTTAGTTACTATTTAAAATAAATTTTGAAGTGTTTGGTTAAAATTGTTTTTAAGTTTGAAATTAATGAAAATTAGTTTCATGTGTTTGATTATCAAGTTTTTTATATTTATTTTAACTTGTGAAATTACTTTAAATGACATATATATAATTTTTTAAATATTATACATTTAATAATTATAATAATATAATGTAATTAATAATTCATGTAAATTGGATATTTTTTTTATTCTCTAACCAAATTACTTGAAATGTCATCATAAATAATATCTATACAAAAAGATGTGTGTGTGTTGTTCTTTAAATATTTTATAATTATAATAATAAAATATAATCAATAATTTTAAGTAAATTAGATGGTTGTTTTTATTTTTCCATAAAACTACTTGTAATTTCATCATAAACTACAACTCCATACGTGAAAGACATCTATGATCCCAAAACAACATATAGTAAAATATCATCTTAAATAAAATTAAAATTGCGAAATAAAAATTATATTGTGATCTTTTTCTAATATATTTATTTATATTTTAATTAATTTTTAAATTATTTTAATATTAAAAATATTATTTTATAAGAAAATATAATAAATAATAAATCATTCCCCTCCCTACAAAATATAATACATGCAAAATATAATACATGCAAAATATAATAAATAATACCACTCCCAACCCAACCCCCCCAAAAAAAAATATATATATAAACTGTAATAAATAATACTACCCCACCCCCCACCCCACCCCAAAATAATAATAATAATAATAATAAACCCCTAAAAATAATACCCCCACACACACTCTCTCTCACACAAATTTCAAGATAGGACCCAATTTCCTATAACCAAACCACTTCTAGCTTTTTTTGGAACTACTTTTTGCAAACCACAGTTAAAAAAGCTTTGATAAACACTGTTTATCACGGTATATTATTTTAAAAATATTTTTGAAAAAAATAATATTTTATTTTAAATTAAAATTAAAAATTTTATTCATTGACATTAAAAATACTTTTTTTAAAAAAAAAATCATTGTAATATATTTCTAAAAAAAATCAATTTAAAAAATAACATTAACTATACTAATAAACAATTGATTAGTTCGGTGAAAATTTGGAGCGTGATTGGAAAACGTTTCTCGAATGATCCAAAAGAAACCAATAATACACATGTTGTGTTCATATTAGTCTTTTCTTCTTTTTTTGTCATCGTGAGCGGTCAAGATATTAGATATTCTTTTATCATCCTTTCACGTTAAGATAAAATCTTTAATAGAAAAGTCACAGCAAACGGTCCATTCATGAATAAAAAATCAATTCCATGCATAATTTGCTTCAATTCACATCTAGAACAGAAATACTATCAACTTCAACATATTCAAATTTACGCGCGTGGCACAGCCTGTGCCATTGTAAAGTGAATACATAGAATATGTTAGTTGATGCGAGGATGTTGACTAAGCTATGAAGAAAAACTATTTGTATTTTTTTTCATTTAAATAATTTGATTTTTGATTAATTTAATTTTTTTAATGAACCTAAAACCCAGTCAAAAGACAAATTCACTAGAAAAAAAAGCTCTGCTCCATAACCATGTTTAAACCTGTTTTTCACATCTAATGCCCCATACAGCTTGTCCAGGTTAAAGTTTTAATTTTAATTATTTTTAAAACCTCACACGGGTATCTCTATATTTCATAATAATTTAGTATATACTATATTCATTATGATACGATTTATAATATTAAAGTGATAGAGATGCCATTTTTTAAAAAAAATTGTTTTTGACATTTATAATTACCAAAACACGCGTGAATTAGAAAAAAAGACAAGTCTCCCTATAACCACAGGAACTTCTACTTGATCCGATCTTCGACAACTTACTGGCCGGTAAGGTGCAACCTCTCACTCGGATCGTGTTGACAATTTATGAGCATAATCAAATCTTATTGTCTCGGTAAATCTTGACACCCTCGACAACAATTTCGTGTCATGCCTCTGGTTATACTAAATTCACACAAACAGTAGCACTACCTGAAAAATATTACACAAAATCACATTCTCATAAGTCTATCAAGGGATAACATGTCTTTATAATATTTATTTTATACGAGAAAACTCTATTTACCAGAAAGTGTATTCTGTGAGTTAAAATGAGCTGGTAAAATCTCAGTTATTTTAAATTTTTATAAAGAATACATGCTCTGATTTGAAATTAAAATTTATTATAAAAATTATAAATTTTTTATCATCACGGGAACATGTCTTTATAATACTAATGTACAAAATCGGTATTATAAATATACCCCCTGGCTATCATGGCATGTACACTCGTTACCATGGCCATTGTTCTATGCTAAACTCGTGCGAGGAGATTTCTCTCTCATACTCCAAGGCAAATTTCGTGCGAGACTTGGAAGAAAGTTACTATTTCATCTTCATGTCTATTTAGATATATATTTTATTTAATTCTAATGTTTAATTTTCCATTTTTTTGTACGTGTCTTGACAGCTCAACAATGTTCTTTTCCAAAATATCCTCTGTTTTTAAACCATAATATCACACGTGTTTAGAAAAGCACTAACTTTTAACTACAATCATATTATATACAAGAGATTAATTATAGAATCATATTATATACGGTAACCAATTTGCAAGGTAGCATAATTTTGCAACCTCACACAGTCACACTGGAAAGTAGACTCGACGCAAATCTACCACCTAGAATTAGGTGCAATATCCACTGGCTAAATTGCTGCTTATCTAGATGGCATCAAAATGCATTTTGCACCCGAGCTATTTTTTTTTAATAAAATAACAATTTATTTTTATTTTTATTGTTTCAATAAAAAAATTATATTGAAAAGCTAAAATAATATTCTAAATTAAAGAATTATTTCTACACGTTTGATTAAAAGAACAAAAAAATAGTTAATATTTTTGTAAAAAAATAGTTTATATTATACTTATATTAATTATTTATTATTAATAAATAGTTATATTTAATTGACTTTTTTTTAATTGAAATACAAATATAAATTATAGTATATTTATATTATTGAAAAATCATATTATTAATTTAACTTCTCTACATAATTGTTTTACTCGGAGATGTTCTAAGTAACAAAGACCAGATGGCTGGGGAAGCTATTTCTTCAGCCAGAGTTCTAAAAGCAAAAATAATCCGTCGTATTTCTTACAAAACCAGTGAGCTCGTTCGTTCGTCCTTCTACCCCCAGAAAATAAATAAATTAATGCCTTTTGTTACTGCCCTCGTCAGTCTTTGTTCCTGGCACAATCATGTATTCAGGCAAAAAAACAGACTACTTATCTATATGATCTTTGTTATTGTTTCCAGCAGGCAAAAATACTAAAGCTATGACGTGTATTATATCCCACAAGGGAAATAATGTGCGCCAAAATATGAAAAAAATAAATCAATGGACAACAGAAATGCCCTTTCAAATCTTTCAAGATTGCAAAAGTTTTTAAATGTGTATTCGATAGTCGATACTCTTCCCATGATTCTCCTCTCGTTTTTACCTGAGACGTTTTTTTAGGTGTAACTGCCCATCACCATCGCCTTTCTCATTCCATGTAATATAAAAATACCCTAACAATTTCCCTCCGTCAAGTTTACATGTGTAAACTGTAAAGTTTTTATAAAATATCAGATGAGCTTTTTATTTTTCTACTGTTGATATATTAAAACAATAAAAAACACAAAAAAAAATTAAAGCTAAAGAAAATAAAAATATATTTTCTTACAACGGAAATAGAAAACACACTCTGAATCACACTTCACAAAATCTTTTTTACCCCCAACTAAAATCTAAATTAATTATAAAAATAGAAGAAATAATTTAAAACTAAAAACTAAAAAAAAATACACAACTGCAATAGTAAACATAATCTAATACCCCGATTGTCATTGCGATCCTACCGGATTTTAGCTGAAATTTAAAAAAAAATTATTTTAAATTAATATATTTTTGTGTAATTTAAATTATTTTGATTTGCTGATCTTAAAAATAATTTTAAAAAAAATATTATTTTAAAAATATATATTATTTTAATATATTTCAGCCCGCATAGGTCACGACTCACGAAATGTTATTTAATTCCCAACTAGAATCCAGATAGGTAAATTAACTTGACGAAAACAGCCCACCTCAAAACTCCACCCTCAAATCAATTTCCTGTCAAACAAACATACAAGACCCAATTACCCACCATGCAACCACCACCACCCTTTCAAAGCCGAGCCGAGCCGAGCCGAGCCAAAAAACTTATAAGAGAGAGAAAAAGTCACGCACAGGCCGTGATTGACTAGGCATATGGGACCCACTAAGACCGGACTTCAGAGCAGAATTCAAACCGATTAATAAATAAAAGAGCATAGTAGTTGGAAAATAGAAACCCCTTGAGGGGCAGGACCGAATAAAAAAAAGAAGAAAAGAAGCAAGATGAACGTGATGGCCTAAGTTTTTGCACCCACCACGCGCCTGCCTTTCACATCATCTCTCTCTCTCTATTGCCCCACTTTCTCTCTCTAAGTCATCTCCTTATATAATCTTCTCGTTTGTTTGTCGCTCCTCGCCACATCTACTCCTACCATTATTTTACTCTCTTATTCTCTGAAGAAAAAAGCAAACCCTAACTTTGTTGGGTTACCTCCTTCTTTATTTTCAGCTAACTTTGTTCTCGCTATTTCGCTATGGAAGAGCTGCAAAACAATAAAAAACGAGTCAGGGATGACTCCTTGGAGTTGGAGTTGGATTTGCCGGAGGTGAAGAAAATCAGAGAGGATTTATTGGACACCCTCGACGAGTCCGACCCTGACTCACTGACTCAGGATCTTGACTCCGTCATGAAGAGTTTTGAGCAAGAGATATCCGCCTGTACGTCATCTCCGGCTCCTGTCGTCGACCTGACGTCCGAATCCGCCGAGTCCCGGCCGGATCTAGGGTACCTTTTTGAAGCTTCTGATGATGAGCTCGGCTTGCCACCCACCATTAATTCCTCGAGCGAGGAGGTCAAGGGTGAAGAAGAGACTGAGTTGGTCCAAATTGACTCGACTGAGTCGTCCGGAATCGGCGGGGAGCTGTGGGGGTTTGAGGACCAGATTCCGACTTATGACTCGTTCGGGTTGGGAGTAGGAGACAGTAATTATAATAGCGGATATGTGGCGTTCGATGATGGATTGTTCGAGTACTCTAATGTTTGTTTCGGCTCGTCCGAGTTTTTGGACTTGTCGTGAAGATTTGGTGGCCTGCTGGCCGAGTTAAAGAAGGAACGGAGGGTATCGGTTGTCGTTAATATGAAACGATGCCATTGCCCGATTATTTTTGTAAATTATTTTGCCCTTTTTAAGTTTTAGAAAAAAGGAATTAAATTAAAATGATATATATTTAGGGGTAGAACTTGGAAACGAGAGATGCCGTGACAACAAGTTAAGATTTTTTTTAAAATTTATTTATGCTATTTTTTTGCGTCTCTTGGATGCTATTTTTGAAGAATCTTGTTCCAAAACCTCGGCAAAGGCCAGGGAATTTGAACCACCAAGGCAAAATCAGTTCCTTGCTTCAGAATAAAATCTAATTAATTTAATTCCCTCGCAGTAAAGGAGTTGATTAATTTGCCTATGTTACTGATATTCGGACTTTTCTCTAAGATAACATGTCACGTGCGAGGATATTTTTAAAAAAGATTTATTTTTTGAAAATTATTTTTAATATACACATGAAGATATTTTAAAGGTATCAAAAATTTTCAAATTAACGCTATCATTACGAAACACCTCTTCGTGTGGCGTGGCGTGGCCTGGCGAAGTATTTAAAATGATTCATATTGCAAGAAAAATTGGTAGTGTGATCTGCAAGTAGCAAGCGTACGGAGCGGGCAGGCTAACTTCGGCGAGTTAGCCGCATTGATTAGTTCGTAGCGAGTTAGCCGCATTGATTAGTTCGTAGCGGTGCCACAACCTAAACCATAATTACTGCTCATGTTTGGAATTAAAAATCACCTAAATTTAATTTTGAATGCATTTTAGATAATTAGTTGTTTTGTAAAAAGGAAACAATTGCAAGCAAAGGAAAATACACCTCATACCGCAACAATTTTTTAGCCTATCTTTTTTTTTTTTGAACGGGGTGTACGGGAGCATCTCATCTATTTTTCGGGTTCACTTGAATACCTTGCAATCTCAAATGAGCAAGTAAGTATCTAGAAATACACGAGGAAGGAGCACTTCAGCTCTCCTCGGACTTGAACCGAAGTTCAAAAGAAGGAGGGCGCGTCCATACACTGGGCCACAACCTTGAAGGCAATATTTTTTAGCCATCTTAGGGTCTGTTTGTTATTGCAGTTGCTGTTGGAAAAAAAATATTTTTATAAAAAGTGCTTTTACTGCGGTTCAAAATAAGTAGTGAAGTGTTTGGTTAAAACTATGGTTGAGGTTGAGGTTGAAAAAAAAACAATTTTAAAGTGTTTGGTTATCAAGCTTTTGATATTGATTTTAACTTGTGAAATTACTTTAAAAGTCATATATGTGTATATATATACATATGTATATATATAATTTTTAAAATATTATAGATTTAATAATTATAATAATAAAATATAATTAATAATTCAAGTAAATTAGACACTTGTTTTTATTCTTCCATTAAGCTACTTGTAATTTTATCACGAATTAAATATATACGTGAAGTCCTCTGCGATCCTGGAACAATATTAAAATATTATCTAAAATAAAATTAGTATTGCAAGATAAAAATTATATTGTGATATTTTTCTAATATATTTATTTATTTTAATTATTTTTTAGATTATTTTAATATATAAATACACACACTTTTATATATATATATATATATATATATATATATATATATATATATATATATAAAGATGAGTTTGAGCAGAGGAGAAGTTAAGAAAAAAATTTTGTCGATGGAATGAAGGAATGAAACAGCGGAATAAAAAAACTATTTAAAGCTGCTTATTACATAACCAAGGGTTGAAACGCGTTCATGTGGGCCATAAGAATTGAAACCAAATGTTCATGTGATAGTTTTTTTTGGAACGTGACTTGCATCACAGAACCAAACAGACACTTAATATACCTCGAGATGGTATTAAGCCAATCTAACATCATTTTTCTTGCCTCCTGAGTTTTAACTGGTAGCTAAAAAAGAACTTTCAAGAGATTTAATATAAAATAACTTCTAATTATTATTTTACCCTGTATTTTCATTCGAAGGAGGAATGGTAGTGTAGACATTAAAATAAATAAATTATAATATAAAATAACTTGTAATTGTTATTTTTTTTCCAAAAAAAAACTAGCATGGATGGAGGATCCCCCATCGATGTTGATAAGAAATTCCGTATAGCTAGAGAGGGATCCAGAGGTTAACTGACGAGAGAGCAATTGATAACGGTCGCATGTCAAGTTTCGTGTTATTTAATCAATTTAATTAGGTGTAAGATCGGTTCAAAGCAATAACATAACATCACCAATAACGTGTAAATTGTTGGCCGAATCAATTGGTGCATAATCAAAGAGGTTTCTAGTGCTAAAAAGAAAGCGTAAGAATCGGCTGCGAGGACTTCAGAAAAAGACATGCATAATAAATGGATCGGCACGGCAGACATCAGCAATTGACAAAATATATGTTTTTGTTATCCTCCAATAATGGGTCAAGCTTTGAAGCTGATGTAACCCACCCCAAAGGTTAGGTAGGTAATTTGGACACGACTAGAAAAAGAAATATCATTTTAATTAACCATATTGGGATTTATTCGAAAGCTGAAGACGTGGTTGCGTGTTCTAACATCCAAGCTCTGATGGTGCACACCTTTTTTTTTTTTTTTTTTTATACTCGGCTTGAATTTGGTCCATGGCCGGAAAGGAAGTTGGGCCTTGCCCCCGGCGGATCGCTTGCTTGCCAGCTGGAAATTCCTCAGAAGTCATGGCCTGAAACTCTGCCCTAACCTCGCCGCTATCCAACAGCCTGCTGGGGCACCCACATCACCGTATTTCCAAGTTTCAAGCAAGGTTATTGATACCGTTTCGTTTCGGCCGAAACGTTTCGTACCAGGCAAAAAAACGAAACAAAATGACGTCGTTTTCATCTCGTTTTAAATACCGGCCGGTACCGGAAATACCGGTCAAATACCGCCCGAAACACCCCGGAATCACACCGGGTGTTCCGTTTCGGTCACTATTCACGCCTCTTCAATTTGCTATATATATATATTATATAATACAATATTTATAAATATATTATCATAAATATTATATATATACAATATTATATATATATATTGTTTGAGTGTATTGAAAATTAAAATAATAAAAATTTAAAAAATATATATTATAAAAAAAAATTGTTATCAATTTTGATTTTATATTTTTTTTTTCGTTTTAAGTTTTTTCATACATATAATTAATTAATTATATATGAATAGTATAACTCCGAAACGGCACACCGAAATGCTCCGAAACCGAAATGTTTCGTACCAATAGAAAAAACGAAATGACAACCGAAACGGTATTGACAGCTTTGGTTTCAAGAAGTCATAGCGGGTTCTACACGGACACGGCACCTACCATCCACACCTACACGGCTCCAAAAGCACCACCCACTCACTTTGCACACTCACGAACCTTCAAAGTTCAAACTACCCAACGGTGTTCTCCGCGGCGCATTATCAATGACTGCACCAACTTCAACCGATGGTTTACATTAGGTTTTTTTTTAAAATGATTTTTTTTTAATTTTAAATTAATATTTTGATGTTTTAAATCAATTTCATACGTGACGATATCAAATACAATTTTTTTTAAAAAATATTATTTTGATATTAATATGTTTCTGAACAAAAAAATATTTTAAAAACAATTTTCAACTTTAAGCTAAAACAAGCGATGACATGGCATTATGAGCTATGAACACCACCACAGTTCATGTTCTATAATCTAAGCTAACATGATTAAAGTTTATAAATGTCATAAGATAAGAAAGGCCAAGTCTCTTCCTACATCTATTTCTCTCGCACATTATTTTCTTACATTTATCAATATTAAAAAGGTCTTTCGAATAAATAAGTGGCTTGCCTTTTCTTTTCTCTTAGAATAATTATTGAGAATAGATATAAAACTTACACTCAACCCATCGTATCACAACCTAAAATGTAGCAGTGGAAGAGGCTTGATCTAGAGCTAAATTTTCTCGACCTCGTCGATCTCTCTTTATCTGGACTGTACTCTTATCCCTGCCAATAAAGTGTACTGATGCCTATTTCATTAATTCTCAAATACCTTAATGATTCGTACTATCCTTAGAGTATAAGTACTCACATGATGAAAAGTTTGTATCAATTTAAATGTCGATTCAGACACGTATTAATATCCTTTGTAGTTAAACTAATTTCATATTCAATTTAAATGTTGATCGAGACACGTGTTTTTTACTGAATCGACGCGTATTTAAATTTTGAAAGCAAGAAAATAAAATATATATTCAGGAAAAAAAATAATTAGAGGGGGAAAAAAACAAGAAGAAAGAAATAGCCAGCGCCATTCATTGCCCAAATCAACATCCATCAACGTCCATCTTAAATCCAATCCAGCCACCGTCAACATCCACAATCAATTTACATCATCTTGTCTCCTTTCTTTAAAATCAACAACAACAAAATCAATTTTATCCTTGAATTCAAATCCCAAAAACATTCAAGACTTCCGATGCATCCGTTGATGATCTGTCTGGCAATTTCAGAGCTAGCTTTATATTGTGATCATCCATGATGATTTTTAGATGATGTTTGCTTACTATATCATAGTAAAAACAATAGTAGTAGAGATAAAGAAAACAAAACAAGTCTATCAGTTATGGGATTCTTAAGTTTCATATGAGATCAGAATCCTCTCCTTGTGTGTGTGTGTGTGTGTACATACCATTTTAGGGAAGCATAATTTGTTAAGATTCATATGTTATCATGTCAAAAAACTTTCAGCTTAAACCAGCTAACAAATCTCATTTCAATTGAGTGGTTGATCGGATGCTTAAATAATACTATAATTCTGAGTTAATTTCAATTTATCCACCGAAGACTAGCCAGTTTAAAGTGAATCCAGTTTTCTTCCCATCTTTAGATTTTGACTAATTCAGTTTCCTTGATAAAGTTTCAGTCACGTATCAACACCTTCAATCAAGTTATTCAAAGTAAAAGAAAAAAGATTTTTTTTTCCAGATCTTAGGCTTTTGAAATTTGATCACATAATTTTTTTAAAAAATAATTTGATAAAATTAAGTCTTTTACTCCAAATAAAGGACCCAAATGATACTGTATTATTTATACTCAAATTATAAGATCAAAATGATACTGCATATGCAATTTATATTTAAGAGTAAATAAAATTCATCTCCTTTTTATATATATTTTTTTGAAGGATATGTCCTTTGTTATCTTTCCACATTCTCAGTCGAAACTTACCATGCAAGTCCCAAGCTCTTTGTCACCACATTACCCCTATTGAGAACTCTTCTTTTACAACGTTTTAAGTTATTGTCGTGCTTTGCTCATAATCTATGTCATGATATTAACTTTAATGCGTGATCGTTCTATCTATAGCTTCATCTGTACTGGTCTATTCTCTCTGCATATCAAGTGCTTGTTCTTGTATCCGAACCACGACAGGCATCTTGGAAGAAGCCTGTTTCTGAAACTCAATTGAGCATCGATAGACAGAAGCTGTAAAGGTGTTACGAAATTTATCAGTGCCCTCACTGCCTTGCATAGACGAAGTTGAGGAAAATGTCTTGTTCATCCTTCGGAGCAGGATAGCAGAACAAGTTTCCCAGGTAAAAAATAAAAATAAAAAGAAACACCTGTTTAAGCACATCAACCTATTTGGGCATGCGGAACGGAATAGGTTTTAGGCAGAGACCACTGCACCGCTTAGGGACCACAGCCTGGTAAATTCTCAGTGAATTTGGTAGGTGGCGCCAGAGTTCAGAGAAAGATCATAAAATTTACAACGAAAAACCAAATTTACCAAGATAACCAGTATAAATAGAAGAACCCTAACCAAGGAGAGAGCGGCATAGGAATGCTACATCTCCCTTCTCCAGAAACTTCGCATCATATTACTCCAAACTCCAAACTTGATATTGAAATGATGTCGGGGGAATATAGAAAACGGGAAAGAATAGCAAATTATTCCAGGGGACGGAAGGGTGACTGCACTCCCACCAATTCAATCCTCGAACTCATTTATGTGATCTAAAAGGTAGTTGGCTGCCAGCTCCTCATTCTTGTTGCAGGCAAAATACACCTCCAAAACAAGTGCAGGATCAAAACCCATAGCCCCAAGCTGAAATGGATGCAAAGATGACAAAAAAAGGTTAATGAAAATCATCCAGGTAGATAAAAGCGCCCCCAAAACCATCCACACAACTTGAAAAAACAAGACACAATTAATGAAATCTAACTACAGTTAAGAGGTAATGTTACCGAAATCTTCCAAATAACAGTTTACAAGACTCGAGTTATTGTATAATTGAAGCAGAACTTACACGTTCTATGGCTTCGCGCTCCTCAGGTGTGACTGTTACTGCTTGTGGCATTGCTGCAGCAACCTGCCCCAATACGTTCCTATAGGCACATAAAACAATATAAAAAAAACAAAGTAGCATGTTTTATAAAGAAAAAACAAAACAAAAAATAAAATTGATCTTACCCCTGTCCACCTTCAACAGGTTCATTGATCAGGCGGAGAAAGTCATCCTGGTGCTCTTGAATAAGTCTCATCAAGTGAGGGTTTTGTTTTCCCAGTTCTTGGAGCATAGGCTGTCAAACTGAAGGAATTAACATAACCTTTTTAGAGGAGGGAACATTAAATATCAAGAGGTGAAAATCGAACCTGCAGTATCTGTGGGTTAGCCTGAACCATAGCTCGCAAGGCTTGGAACTGGCAATAGAACAAAGATTCAGTACCATTGGCCATGCATCAGTCAAAAAGGTATCAGATAACAAACAGGGGGAAAGAAAGAGAGTGAGACCTGTTGACTGTTCCGCAAAAAATCAAGAGTCCCTGCATCAGCAGCCCCTGAACCAACACTGGGAAGGCCCTTTGAGGGGAAAAAACATAACTTTTAGAGTCAAGTCAACCACCCAGATAATCTTACATAATTGACCAAAAATTGTATACATGACAACTACCTGGGGGAAGAGATCTAAAGGATTTGCATTTGGTCCATCAGCAGGAACTGTAGTTGGTTGTGCTGCCTGCTGCCGAGGCTGGGTTGCAGGAGCTTGCTCGCTTACAGGGGCTCGAGCCGCAGGTGGGGCTTCTGCTTGTTCTGGGATACCCTGATATTTTGCAATTACCAAAGTTGAAACAACAATATTGAAAATGACACAAATATAAGGGAGAACTCTAAACATGCAGAACATTTAAAAAGTAACTTGGGAAATGGAACTTAAACTCAAGAGACTCTCCTGGGACTTGGATATTTGAGTAAAAGTAATGAACAGGGGACATGAGAAACTAAAATCAAGACCAACTTTATAAAGAAATTAACAGGAAAAAATCGTTCTTGTCAACAACCTCTGCCCAGTCAATTCTTCAATATTCAAAACCATTCAAAAGAACAGTTTGATTCATGCAATTCGAAGCAGCTCCTTACTTCTAAGAAGATATTTCGTCAATGGAACGGATTCACAATCCATGTTAACTAGATAAAAAGTGAAGCATCAGTCATGTAGCACATAAACTTCTTCATTAACTAGAATTCATGCAATTACTTGCGTAACTACATATAAAGTTCTTCAATCATTTTCTTTGATGAGATAAATATCAAATAAACATGCAGCAAACAAAACTTTAGGGCAATATCAGATCCTCTCCTGAACCTTATTGCAACAGAAACAAAACCCACCCAGCATTTTGATGAATGTCTTTTCCATTAATGAAATAACAAACTAATAAGTCCATCGTCTTTCCCAGAAAAAAGAAGAATCAAAAGGATCTCATATATAGACAAAACTTACAGTATATAAATATTCAACGGCCCTCTCTGGATTATTGTAAGCAGCACGAAGAGCACGAACAACAGTATCTCTATCCCAAGAACCTCCACCCATATCAAGAATTTGCTGGACTGCTCCCTCCAAGTTATTTCCCGCAACAAGATTAGATGCTGCCTGGCCATATACATCAGACTCGGATCTGATTCAACAAATAATGCCAGAAAATGAGGGGATCGAAGGAAAACAAAAGGATTAAAAGGCACATTCCATGGTTCAAACATACCAGACCACTAACTAAATATCTAAAGAAGGAATAAAATACACACGCAGAAATAACTGAAGAAACTGGAGCTGGAGCTGGAGCTGGAGTAGGAGCTGGGGAAGGAACGGATGTTGGCCTGTTAAGTAAAAACAAATACGGAATGAGCAGGTAACAGAAAGCAAGATGATAGAATCCTAGAGAAGTCAACAACTTTGCAGACAGAAATGGCATGGAACCCTTTAGACTCACAATGCAGAAGTCACTGTGGAAGATGGAGGTGCTGTTGACATTGGGGCACTTGTTGTGGGTGCCTGCATAAGCGCCAGTTTAATTCAGAACAGTGAATAGAGGGGGGGGGGGGGGAGACCCATAAAACATTCTGGCCGGGGTGCAGGGTATCAGGAACTTATAAATGAATTGCCTGGGGCTTCTCACAGAATCTATAGCGCAATTGAAGCCCTTGTACTTCAAGCTATTTAATGCAAGTTGCAAAGGCATTAGAAACAGCAACTACAATGCTATTACCTTAGGGGGAGGAGCAGCTGATTCTGGAGGTGCTGTTGACATTGGGGCACTTGTCGTGGGTGCCTGCATAAGCACCAGTTTAATTCAGGACAGTGAATAGAGAGAGAGGGGGGTATTTCTATTTGAGACCCATAAAACATTCTGGCCGGTGTGCAGGTATCAGGAACTTTATAAATGAATTGCCAGGGGCTTCTCACAGAATCTATAGCGCAAGCGAAGCCCTTGTAGTTCAAGCTGTTTAATGCAAGTTGCAAAGGCATTAGAAACAGCTACTACAACTACAATGCTATTACCTTTGGGGGAGGAGCAGCTGATGCATTTGAGCCCTCGCCAGATGAGCTCTTAGTCTAACAATTTTTAAAGCAAACAATTAGGAAAAAAAAGTAGAAAACCTGAAAAATATAAATGTCACAATACAACATTGATCAATGATATTTGGAGAAAGCAGCAAAAGGAAAGTGTTGAAATTGATAGTTTCACACGCGCAGAGTATAAACATAACTTTAAACTACTTGCTAAAATACAATGAATTCATGTATGAAAAAAATAGTTTAACACGTCATGGGTACAACGTGACAAGATACATTGCTATTCCCCAGTCTAAAAAAACCAAACAAGAAGTGTTTTCCCGGTGTCGAGCATTCAAATTAAAGGTAGAGGAAACAGATTTCAAAAAGAGCACACGAGAAACAAATCTCACCTTCGATAACATGATAACAACAAAACTATTTTCAGCAACTTTATTTTCACCTAACGTGGTGTCATCTTTAAGAACTTTCCCCTGATGAATAAGCATTTGCTTCTCAGCAGGATAAACGGATGCCCCTTGAGCAGTTTCTATGATCTTTTTGACATCAACAACCTGTACACCATAAAACAAAACCAAATTGCCAGAACAAAACCGAACAGACAAGACAAAAAAAATCAAATTATAATGCCAAGCAACTAGCGCAACATAGGATATATAATTCCAACAAAAACAACGGAAAAGGAACCTAAATTCACATAATAGGACCATCAGTCCACACAATTCTCAAAATCACAACCGAAAACACGCAGTAGCTTGAGTTAAAACTAACAACTGATAAGGATAAAAAATAGCAACAATTTTGAATCTTAATTCAATTCCACAATTAGGTAATTCAATTACAAGACATAAGAAGAAGAAAAATCGTAATGAAAAATTAATGGTTAAGAAAAACCCTAGATAATCGAATTAGAATTGCAGACGTAGACAGAAAAATTAAAGAGCAGATGCGAACCATGTCTTCAGGTTTAACTTCGATGTCGAAAGTGCTGCCTTTCAAAGTCTTAACAAAAATCTTCATCCTTCTTTCTTCTTTTTCTTCACGATCTCCACTCTCGACCGGGTTTTAATTCACTCCCCCGATCCGAAAGGGCTCTTATTGTATATATATATGCTGCTACTGTGCCCGGAAGTGCGATGTTAAAGGTCTGAAGACTCGAACTCAAACAAGCAAGGAATATCCGAGGGTATTTCTGTCAATTAAATGTCAAACAGTTTTTCTTTATGTAATCAGTGAGGTTTGGGATCTAGGGGAGACACGCGGGGTGTGAGTTCGATAAATAAAAAATAAATAAAAATTGTATATTACAAAACACACACACGAATAATTGCTTAGGATTATTGTTTTGAACTTTTTTTTAAATTTTGGATCTTCATTGTCAATTAATATAAAAATATATTAATCATCTATAGAAGATATTCTAATGATAAAAAATTAAAACTAAAAAGTTTGTTCATTTTAGGTTTGGGTCTTGTAATTTCTAATAATCACTGAATATTTATATAATTGTTAATTTCAAGGCTCGTAAGATTAGTTGAGGTGTTAATAAGCTAGCTCGTATATTCATGATAAAAATATATATAATTTTAAAATATTTTTAATTAATAAACTTTTAAAAAACCTGATGCATTATAGACACGCTAAAGTAAATGTTTTTTTATAGTTTAAATATAAAAAAAAATTATTTTAATATATTTTCAATTTTAAAAAATATTATAAGTTTAATTACAGCAGTTTTATCAAACAAACATTGACGTAGCTGTATAGGATTCAAAGTTTTTAACCTTTCAGATCTTGGGCCTGTTTAATAAAGACGTTGGGCCGAACAACAAAAAATGTAAAAACAACTGTGAAGGTATTGTTTCTATCAGTAAAAAATATACTATTTGTGATCTTAAAATTTGATTTTGTACTTAATAAAATATATCAAATAATACAGGAGCTGATAAATATTAAAAAGAGTTGTAAGCTCTTACCAGGAACTAAAATCAAAAGGTGAGAGATAAATACAAATCAAGATATCTAATTTTGTGTAACAGAAACCTTTAAATATTTTTTTTTCCATATGCTTATATATTATTTTATACAAAAAGATTAATAATTTAAATTTCTCTAAAAATAATAACTTGCTAATGTAATTCCTTATCGACATTTCTTACCTCCATTATTTGTTTATGTCATCTATTTATTATAAAACAAAAGCAATTAAAACAAACATAAAAAATGCACCTTTTAAAAATAAAAAACAAAAATATATCTCTTTAATTATACTTCTTTGTTCATCAACATTAACATTTTTTTTATATAATTTTTTACGGTGCTGTTTTTTAAAAATAATATATTCTTATAATCATAAAACGAGGCCTTAAATAAACAATATTATTAAAATTTGACATGAATGTATTAAAAAACACAAAGGTAATATATTGTTCGTTTGTTGTCATGTGAAACTCCTTGTTAACATTACTAAACCCAATGTAGCTTGATAGGTCCACCTGAAAATCCACCAACCTGACTCCTTGCTTGGATTGAGTTTCAAAATTAAATTGTGCAGGTGTATCACGCTTCAATTACTAAAAATAATTTTTTTATTTTTGAGAGAAAATTTTCTGGAGTATTTTTGGGTTTATGATAACTGAAATAAAAACTGAATTCAAAAAGGGAAAACTAGAAAGAAAAAATAATTGAGTCTTTTTTGGTGAGCAGATTCGAGGAAGCACGGGCCTCCTGGAGCAATAAAGCAATTTCATTGTGAATGCCTTTTGAATTTGTTCTCTGCCTTTTTATAGTTTTTTGTTGGAAGTGCTAGGGTTTCCTTCCAATACATTGTAGCTACTTCTTTGTATTTGGTTAGGATTGTATCTGGTTTATACTGCTATTTGTCCATCCTTACTGCTCTAGAACGACGTCTTCTTCTTTGGTACTTATCTTCAGTGCCAATGGTCTTTATTTGGCTTGCTTTAATCTCGGTCGTCCATGTGATCTTCTAGGGCTTTCTTTTGGGTGCCATCTGTCTCTGCTCGGTTGTCCTGCTCCTGAGCGTCACACGTCACTGCTTGGCTTGCTTCCTTCTCGACCGTCCGCGTAAGTACCTCCTCTTCAATCCTAGCCATACACGCTAACGCTCTCTCTGTTTTTTTTTTGCAGATAATCGTGCCAAGAAAAGCTTCCTTCCCTTCATTTTTCATTTCTTCTTCTTCGAGAGTGCTGAGAGCTTCTGTCTGGTCTTTACTCCCTTCTTCTTCTCCGATCTGTGCCCTGAGAGAGCTTGTGGTGGTCGTGGAGCAACCGGGACGGTCACAACAGGGTTATACCCATGTAACCAAATTGGGTTGATGGGTCTCGACACGGTTTGGTTGATCGGGTCAATACTCGACCGGGCTTGAAAAAACTTTAAGACTTCGTGAATTGAATTTTTATCTAAATATTGAGATTACGATTGATTTGATTGTATGATGATAAAAAAGAATATAAGATCATCAAAACCACCATATTAAATTAGAGAAAGAAAACTATACAAAAAAAGCATTTACCAATATTATAGAAAACATTATAGTCTTGTTTGGAAAAAAAAAGAGAGAGGGTGAGACTTCAATGAAATTAATATCCTAAATATATACTTAATTGGTTTAATTTAATTATTTTACAATAACTGATAGAAAAAAAATCAATAAAAAGCCATGTGCTCGAGCTTAAGTGGGCCAACAAGCTTGGTCTGTAAAAAACGCCCGACATGCATGCCCAAAACATCTTTATTGTTGTTTTCTTAAAAAAGGTGTATAATGTATCGTCCATTAGTTTTTGCTTACAGAAAAAAACAAAACATGCATCGCTGACAACAATGGAGGCACGACTTCCACGACTACAATACAACCTTGTCATTCACCTTGTGTATTTTGGACACTCCTCGTGTTAAAATAACTGGTAGAAAACGAGATAGCAATTTTTTGGACCTGGACAACATAAAATTAAATCAAAATCATGATATATATATAAATTCGAGGGAAACAATTTCAAAACTAATTTGATCAAGGAGAAACATATTGACGATTGATAGATTCTCAATACGTCGGACAAGGTACATTTTTTAGCATGTAAAATTTGTCCTATGGAGAAGCGAATGTCTTCAAACTTTACAGAGCATATTCCGGCTTCCTGAACAACGAGGCTGCCGGAAGGAATTTTGCCTAGCACTCACTGCACATAAGGAGGCTTTGGGCTTTGACTAGAGAAATAACTTGGTCTGGGGCCTGAGTTCTAGACTTCTTGATATTATATCTCATTTGGGCCACAGCTAGCTAATCCATGACTTCGTTTAAGCTGCAGGCCCAAGCCGCTTGCTTTTAAAAACCTAGGCCCTCTGAAACAATTTGTTAGAGCAATAAAACCGCTTGCTAATTCATTTCCATCCGATTAATGTTGAGCCCAACAAAATTAAATGCTTCTGCTTGTGTTGTTTAACTTCATTAATCTCTTTTATTCTTAAGGTTGCTAATAGATTTCACGATTGTTTTAGGTTGTTTAGTAGTAAAGGTTAAGTAGATAGCTTGTTTTCTACCAAATGTAATTGAGAAGAGATAAGAGATTGGAAAATCTTTTCAATGATGAATATTCAAAGTGAAAATTAATATATATTTGCTTCGATGATCAGTTCTAAAATTCCAATGATGGATGTTGACATGGACCAAAGTTTGTTCATTTGATTGATTTTTATATTTTAATTCAAATTATTTCTTTATTATTCTACATGACATTGATTTTGTTAAATTCCAAAAAAACTCATCCTTGTTTGAGTGGCATAAAAACTAAATTAAATACTCTCCATGAGAATGATCCTTGCTTGCACTACTTCATGTATTTTTTAGAGTATAGATTTTATTATTATGTTTTGATAGATAATTGCTAGTAATGACAAGGTGAGAATGCCAAAAATATAGACACCAAAGGGTAGCTTGTTAATATATATATATATATATATATATATATATATATATATATATATATATATATATATATATATATCATGGTCACACATCCTATTTTATTCTCACTCTACCATCTCATCATGAGAGAAAAAAATAAAGTTATAATAAAGAGAATCAAAGGCTTTCACAAGAAGAACGTGTTAACGTGGAAAACTATCCGTATAACTCTAGAGAACGACTTTCAGATATGAATTCATGTACACTTCCACTTGATTATTTATGTGTTCTTGATAATTTAACATAAATAATTTATATATGTTATGAAATAAAGTCCCAACATAAATATCCTCCAAAATGAGAGAATTGTCACATGGAGTAAATATAAAAACCAAGGAATCAAATCCAGGACCAAGTCCAGCAAGTAAATATGTGATGATATTGGAACTACCCAAATCCATGTGCAGGACCAGCCCATTCGGTTGAGGAGGAGTATCGGAGATAACTTTCAAACTGTTGAATCAGCAGGTGTATCCAAGATAACTTGCAAGCTGATAAACTTGTACACCAGAGATAGGCTTCAATTCTATTTTAACTTTACAGTTGCTTAAATATAGAAGAATTAATATATAGGAGGTAGCTGTGGTTAGCATATAATATAATTGCTGTAACAATTCTATTTCTACTGTGATAAAAACACAATAACCATTAAAAAATTTATGTTCCCTCCATTCCAAAGTCACATTTTTTTTCTATTCTCGTTCTTCCAAATTAGATGGATCGATAGTGGGAAGCATGCGCAGAGTGAAAGTGTGAGTTGATCGGGACCGATCTTTCTATCCGAACCTAGCAGCGTGCGTGGTTGGCATTAAAGTGGCCGGCAAAAAACTGTTTCTTTATTACTGTTTGGCTTGCCATAAAAGATAAGCTCTAGGCCATAGCAGGGATTTTTCATTGCCGCACAGGAGCCTTGAATTGAAACATTTTTATTTTTAATATTTACGTTATTTTCTAAGTACTCTAATCTCTAAGGTTTGAGATTAAACTATTGTTTGATTAAACTCTTTCCAGCTAGTTTCTGTAAAGGATTAAGGTTAACGTCGTAGTCTTCATCAAAAGGAAACAAGCATTATCAAACCTTGCCTAATACTCACAAACCTGGACAGCTGCGAATATGTTGTCCGAAACCCAACTCACAGCTTAAACGCATATTGTTTTCAGTGAGAGGACAATGCACGGTAACTTTTTCAGGATTGGATGAGCTCTATAGATTGTCGCCCACAAAATAACTGGGAATGCGCAGAGAATTCATTCTATTTTCAAGAATCACGAGATGAGAAATTATTGCAAAACATAGCACGTGACCGACCTAGCATTTATTTTGATTCGTATGTCGAATGAAAACTCTGACAATAATTTCGATTGATCTCAAGAACAATAGTAGGTGCAAGCTGTGGTGCAACAAATGTCTTTTAAGTCTGCGCCTCTCTTCTTTCAACTATGTGCACATGTATACACACTTCTTTCCCTTCACGCTTCTTATAAATATATTTTTATTTATTTATTTAGTCTAATAATTTTATTTTTCTTATTCATATTTATTAGACCTTTTAGTTTTTCCTTTAAAAGATATTAATTTCTCTATTTTACTTTATTATTCGGTATTATTAAGTTTTCTTCTTCTTCTATGAATAATTTTCTTATTTTACTTTTCTTGTCTAGTATTATTTAAGTTTTTTTTTTCATATAAAATATTGTAATGTCTTTTGACCATCAGTAAATTTTATGAATTAAATATTTTGAATATGTTTTTTTTATAATTATAATGTTGTTTACTTTTGAAGATTTTAATTCATAACAAACTTCATTATCATTTATTTTTTAATAGGTCTAGTTAGTTTTAAATTACACATAAAACTAAACGAAATATTTATTTTACATCATCACTCTGTCATATCATTGCCCACAGATACATCAATTCCTGTTCCGGTAACCAACCCCACCATCATTGATTCGTTGCCCTTAGGACCCATCCTTTAACCCAGACCGATTCAATTACACAATCCACACCCATTCATCACCAATAACTCATCTTCACCATTATTGTCCCGATCTCATCTCATGACTACACGATCTCAGAACAATATTTTTAAACCCAAACAATTAAACACCCTCACCAAACACCCATCGGCTGCCTTCATTGAACCGACTTGTGTAAGTCAAGCTCTATCTGAACCCCATTGGTGTGATGCAATGTCACAAGAAATCACAGCCCTTATGAGTCATGGAACTTGGGATTTAGTCCCTTCTCCCACCTCTTGCAACCCTATTGGATGTCAATGGGTTTTTTGTGTAAGACAAAAACCTGATGGGTCAATTGACCGATTCAAGGCCAGGCTTGTAGCCAAAGGCTTTCACCAACGGCAAGGGGTGGACTACACAGAGACCTTTAGCCTTGTGGTCAAACCGACCACTATCCGGACAGTGTTGTCCATTGCAGTGATGAATGGGTGGGGGTTGAGATAAATGGACATTAATAATGCATTCCTGCATGGTAAACTAGATGAAATTGTATACATGTAGCAACCTCCCGGATTCAAAGAATACAGTAAACCTAATCATGTTTGTCATTTACGAAAAGCAATTTATGGCCTTAAACAGGCTCCCAGAGCATGGTATTTAGCTCTGAAAAATGCCTTGCTTAAAATTGGATTTTTGAACTCATTAGCAAATTCTTCTTTATTTATCTATATTCATGGCTCAATTACCTGTTATTTGCTTGTCTATGTTGATGATTTAGTGCTTATTGGAAATGATGTGAACTTTGTGAATTATATTGTTAATTATCTTGGTCGTCAATTTTTGGAACAATTGCATTTTTTCATGGGAGTGAAAGTGTTACCCACTAAGCATGGTATATTTCTATCTCAACACCAATATATCAATGATCTTTTAACTAGTACTAATATGCTTGGGGCCAAGCCTATTTCCACCGCACTGTCTACTAGTACTCTTCTCAAACTCATGGATGGCACAACATCATTTAATAGCACCACATATCATCAAGTACTTGGCAACCTCCAGTATTTGTCACTCACTCGGCCAAACATTTTTTTTTGCTGTGAACAAGCTTTCCCAGTTCATGCATAAGCCTACTCAAGCTCATTGGACAGCAGCTAAGCGTCTTCTTCGCTATCTCAACCATACTATTTTTTATGGTATTCATCTCACAACTGCATCACATTCCACTCTCACTACTTATTCTGATGCTGATTGAGCAAGTAATCTTGATGGTCGCACATCTACTTCTGCTTATATTAGTTTCCTCGGCTCAAATCCAATTTTGTGGAGCTCCAAGAAACAACGTGTTGTTGCAAGATCCTCCACAGAAGCAGAATACAGGGCCCTTGCTAATGCTGCATCTAAAACTATGTGGATATCCTCACTCCTGTAAGAACTTGGGTTTCAACTTTCAGCGTCTCCGTCCCTACAATGTGACAATCTTGGGGCTACAAACTTAAGTCACAATCCAATCCATCACTCCAGAATAAAGCACATTCAGATTGACTTTCATTTTGTCCGAGACCTGGTCAACAAAGGCATTCTTCGTGTGAGTCATTTTCATACCATTGATCAACTTGCCAATCTTCTCACTAAACCTTTATCTCAGCAACGCACTGACCTCCTCAAAAGAAAAATCTCACTGGCCGACGACAACTCAATTTTGAGGGGGTGTATCAAGGCAGATTATAGCAACACAATCATCATACCTTTTGTATTTAGAAATGTTACCGTTACAACAATCAAAGCCATCACACATTTTGTATTTACAACAATTTACCGTTACAATTATACTTGTATAAATTAAACATTGTGATAATATTACAAGTGTGGGAAAACACTTATTCATCACCCTCTGTGTCTCTAGTATTTATAGACTGACTAGCTGATTGCAAAGGTCAAGGAGAAAAGTGTTTTGATTAAGAAACCATAGGAACGCAAGTGTTAATTAGGATAACACCCGAGTAGGTTCTGATAATTACCCTTATATTTATCAATCCCACCCGTCTCATGACCCCCTAACCCCATTGTTTTTTTTTTTACTTTTTGAAGATATGGTAGTATAATAATTGACAACCACTCTTTCTTCATTGCGTGAAAACGAATACCGAGATTCCTTAAAACGACATAAAAAATGGGTTTCTTATACATTCACAGATGGTTTCTTATAAGTCTTTCTTGATCTTATCTGGAAGGACCACTAACTCCACTCACACCCTCCTTTGTCCCCTCCTCGCCCACCCACTTGCTCTGCTCGTACTGGGACTACTTTTCTTCAGTGACCTCGGAGACAATCAGAATGACCCCATTCAATAATGGAAGAAGAACTTGAGAAAGCTTGGGGACATGCAGTGGGTAGATTTTGAAGGGAGCACACGGTTATATTGACAAGTAATTAAAGCATACTTGTGAATCCCGTTCCGTTCCGGCCGGAAAGGCCCGTTCCACTTCAAAATCCGGGACAAAACGACGACATTTTTGTCCCGGGATTTTTACCCGGCCCAATCCAGCAAATCCGACCAGATTTTGGCCGGAACGCCCCGGTTCCGTACCGGGAGTTCCGTTCCAGGTTCAAAATAAAATAAAAATTCAAAAAGAAAAAAGAAAAACTCAACCCATAAATTATATATTAGTAAAAACAAAAAATTAAAATAAAAAACGAATCTTGTAAACTTCATGGAGGATTGACATTTATCATAGGAATATTTTTTGGTTTATGAAGAAAAAGAACTTTGAAAAAGAGAGAGAATGATGGCAGAGTTTTGATGGGGTTATGGGAGTGAAAGGAAAGAGTAGTTGTAGAGGTGATGGTGACCAATTTTTTTTTGTGAGAAAGAGAGGCTGGCTTGATGTGTGGGTGGGTGGGGTGGTGGGGTGGGGGAGGGGGGGGGGCTAGAGAAGAAGAAGGGATGGGTAGGGTTTTGTTTATTCAAATGAAGGGGACCGAGGGGAGGGCTAGAGGAGAAGAAGGGATGGGTAGGGTTTTGTAAACGGGTGGGGTAGTTTTTATAGTAATTATTGGTTTTTATACTAATTATTATATAATAATAATAATTAATTATTAATTACTATAATAATAGTTAACATAAAAAATAGGGGTATTAATTTGTAATTAATTTGATTGAATTATTTGTAATGGAATGTATTTTAATTAATTATGTATGAACTATAATTATTTCTTAATTTGTTTTTTAAGTTTTTCTAACATTAAAAAACAATAAGTAACATGAATTAATTTCAAATACAACAACCATAAAAAAAACATAGAATTACTTGAAAAACATACAATAAGTAGCTTAAATTTCAAATTTCAAATATTTTGGATCTTTTAATTATAATTAAATTCATTCTTTATGTTTTATTTAAAAAAATAATTTTATTGTTGGAATTTTAGAGATGTTTCTAATTTTGAGATTATATTTGTTTGACTTTGTGTTTGTATTGTATAATTTAAAGTTAATCTATTTTGAATTTTAATTATATTTGTTAAATTAATATTTTATTTTTCATATATATATATATATATAATTAATTTATATAAATAGTACGACACCGAAATAGAATATTGGAACGCTCCGAAACCAGAACGTTCCGTTCCACTCGAAAAACTAGAACGACGACCGAAACGGTATTAACGAATTTGAATTAAAGCTTACGTCTCACATGTTAACCCTCAAACCTCATTGTCTTTAAATGCGAAAGGGAATTTTGGCGTTGCATATTCAATTTCAAGATTTTAAGAGACGTGATAGAAAATATATTTTTAAACACACTTTGAACTGCAATTCTGAAATTTGTTTTCTTCCTTTACACTGCCTGACTGCATCGTCTCTCGCGTCAGGTCAGTAAAGCTGGAAGAGGTACGGAGTAATCTAACGGCAAGCACTCACCTCCTCGGTGTCATCCTCCCATGTAATTGTGTTAACTTACATCATTTTTGGTTTCTGGCATACAGTGTCGTTTTGATTTATGGCCGCCCTGGTTTCGTATACCCACCCAAGTCTCGCTCTTTTCAGTCAGCTTTGGGATGATAATTGTCAGGTATATGATCTTTTCTAAAATAAAAAATAAAACCCAGTGGGATGAACAGCACATATATTTCCTTGCTAGGTACGTGATTGACGTGTAACTAGTTCCTCAAAAAGGTTGTGGGATGAAGACATTACATTTATATATACCATCTTATTTTAAAGAAGAAAATAGTAGCGAGTTTTGCATATTAATTATAAGATACCTCGGACAATTAAATGAATATGTATGTGCGCGCGTGTTCGTATGAACCAATTAGCCTGTGGAAGCATGTCGTCAACCCAGGGCTATAAAAATGGTTGCTCATCAGCTTCAGATCGATAATGATATTTTCATGATGATTAGCTTAAGAAGTCGAAATCAAATATCAAGTCTTGTTAGCAGATTGAGAAATATGCCAGAAAACCGTGTCGATTACAGATAGCTCCCAAATAAACGTGTTCGAATTAATAATCATCCACGTAATTACTAACGTGGTCAGTTGAGATAAAAAAGAGAGAGAGAGAGAAAAAACCGAATTAATATCGTGGAATTGCTACTAGGTTTGAACACGACAACATGCAAATAATTTCAAACGTTCGAATAGTTATTTACCTGTTTGATTGTGCTTTTTAAGGTATTTTTTTATCTAAAAATATATTAATTTAATATTTCTCTTAAAAAAAACTTTTTTTGATACCATTATATTAAAATAATTTAATACAAACAAACATTTATAAATAAACACTTTGATGTAAACATTACGCGGGGTGTAAAGGTTGGATGATTTCCCAAACCGGCTGACCGAAAGGGCCGCGTAGCTTCAATACATCAAATAAAGACAATATCCATGCAATCATGGAAAATCTTGAAATGATAAGTGTAAATAAGTACCTAACAACTGTTAAGATTTTCTAACCAGTTCGATTACTATGCCAGCCACTTGCCATTTTGCTGTTTGTTGCATGCGTGTTCGACTATTAATAAAGAAAAACTCGACGTTGGCTGAATTAGTAGATAAAAAGGTGGAAGGATAGGATGGGATCAAACCATTTTAAAGGGGGTTTATTTTAAATTCAAGCTCTTTAACTCATCTAAAAGAACTTATTTAAAAATATATATTATCCAAAAAACAAGTAATTTTTATTATTTAGATACGCTAATTCATGAAGTTTATTGATATCCCAAATAAATCGTAGGCTCTACACTTGGACTATAGTGTATGGGCAGGATATTTTCCTGGAAAACAAGTTTCATATGCAATTAGAAGATCTTCTGATAATCAAATTAGTAAGGAATAATGAGCGGAGGGGAATATATGTAGAGTAAGAATTGTGCTTGTGTATTTTTATTCAATTATGTGCGGATGGTCTTGGAGTATTTACCAAATGAAATAGAGAAGTATACCTGCAATTATTTTTATGTGGTGTTTGAGACTGTATTTATATTAGTTATTGTTTTTTAAATTATTTTTGTATGAAGATATACTAAAATAAAATATTTTTATTTTTTCAAAAATTATTTTTTACAGTAATAAAAATTATTTTTTTTTTCTAAAAATGAATATAAAAATAAACGGTTACATAAGAACTACGATGAAGTTGGGCCGCCGCTAGAAACGTCTTCTGACCAATGAAAATAATGAGTGGTCGCGTCGATCAACAAATAATAAGATTTGCTTGGGCAGCGCAGGCATGGATAGTTTTCAAAAGAATATTCTTCCGACCATCATGCCAGCCAATAAAATGAGACAACTTGTCAGAACTCTATATGTTCGTCTAATTTCATGGAGGTGGTATCTCTTTATTGTTTTGTGTGCCAATATTGGAGAATGATTGGATGGTAAAGCCCAATGAAAATGATGTGTATATTTAGACCGGACCCAAATACAAGGACAGCTACCCTGCCTTTTGAATATGGCCCAAACTACAACCAGTCAACCACAGCCACGCCCAAAAAATGGCAGGGTCATTTTTTTTTTTTGGCTTTATCCTCAATTAAACTATTTAAAAATAATTATTTATTATTTGGTGTGAAAGCAAAATAAGAATTCTTTGCTGGTGGGATCCATGATTTTTGACATAGATAGTCTCATAATCTCACAGTTTTCATCACTTGGAAACTTAAGTCGTTTTAATATTATTTTTAAATGCAAAATATTTTTTATCGACAAGATTTTTAAAGTAAAATATAAAAAAACATAAAAATATATTTTAGTAACAAAAACAAAACTTAAAATTATTTATATATTCAAATATTAAGTATTAATCCAATCTTTGGGCTCAAAGTTGTTTTCCGTTAATAAAATATTAAATTATATATGTATTTAATATTAGTTTATCGGTCTGTGCATCATTCGTATGATTTTGAATAATGACGTTAAACGCCTGCTGTCTTTGTCATGCAATATTTGCTTTAATGAAGATATCAAGTGGTTTGATTGAGATATTAAAATAAAAAAAATTGAGATTCTAATGTTTTATATAGAAAGATTACAAAATATTCTATATAGATGTAAATTATATCTAATTATTTCACATAAAAATTTAAAATATTCTATGTGAAAGTGAAGACACATATAGAAAATTTAAAAAACTTTTTTTTATGAGGAAATAAATCATATTCATAACTATTCTATGTTAAAAATTAAGAAATATTTATGTGAATATAAACTATAAGCAAGATAGACGATAATCAAAATATATAAATTAATTTTATATTTTTTTAAGAAATATATACAAATAAAGTTGAGTCTCACATACGTTATACTGAGTCACTGAATCTCAAAGTAGCCTATTTTACCTCACTAAATATAAACTCAAGTTTTATCTATTTAAAACCCGATCAAATCCTAAATTAACATGTCAGGTCGGGTTTCGAAACTACAGCTGCTAGCCACGTAAGTGTATTGTCTTGTTCTCTTGGTTTTTATTCCTTTTTCTACTGGGGAAAAAAAATATGATAATTGAGATACAATGACGTTCTCGGAGGTAGATTCAAATGGAAGGGGAATAGATAGGCTGTCGTGTGAGGACTACGGGGCTGTTTGAAAGCTTCTGGGAAACATTTTTGGAAAAAAAATTATTTTTTATTTTAAATTATTATTTTAATGTGTTTTAAAATTATTTGATAATAAAAATTAATTTTTTTTAAAAAATTTATTATTTTAATATATTTTTAAATGAAAACAATCACTAAATTTCACATCACTTATTTAATGCTGGGGATTATTTTTTTGTTTTCTTTTCCAAATATTTCTTAACAACAAATAAACAAGCCCAGCTAGTAAAGCTGTTATTCTAGGTTTTGTTTGTAATTGCATTTTAAAAGTATTTTAAAAAAATATTTTTATTTTTACTTTAAATTATTTTGTTTTGTGATTTAGATAATTTTTATATGTTGTTGTTTTAGGTTTCGTTTGTCATATTATATTTTAAAAAATTAAAAATATTTTTTTTATTTAAATTATATTTTTATGATTTTAGATTATTTTTACATGCTAATGTTAAAAAAAATATATTTTAATATATTAATGGAATTTTTCTTTAAATTTTTTGAACAGAATTCAAAACAATCACTTATCTCGTAGGGGCATCATTAGAGGTGGGGGTGGGGGAGTATAAGAAAATAAAGGAACTTCCCCCTTTACCCCACCGGTCAATTCTGGAAAATAAATGAAAATAATTATTTATTAATATTTTATTTAGAAATATGATAGATATTCTTTTTAATTTTTTTTAAATATTTTTAAATTTTAAAAATCAATAAATCAAGCACAATATAAAAACATTAGAAAATAATCTAAAACTAAAAAAACACATTTTTTTTTTAAAGATGCAGTTGAACTATAATGTCAAATAGAACCTAAATCAATGAATATGTGATGACTCACTGCAATTTCAAATGGTTTAATTGCAAAAAAATCCATGGAATTTTATTTTAAATAATCAAGTAAATACATGGAGAGTGATTCCCTGAATATATGTATTTGATAAATTATTCGAGAAGACGAACCTCAAAATAACACATAAATAAATGATCATTCAAAATATCAAACAAATTTAGTAAGCATGTCATCTGTTTGCTTTATTTTATTTTATCTGAAAAACTAATCTAGACGATGGGTAAAAAATCTAGAACTGCTTCGGGAAATAGAAGCAAAGGGATGGCTTTTGATTAATCTAATTAAGAAGGGACTGTTTTGCAATTTTGAGCAATCTAGAAATCCAGAACTGTTTCGGTAAAAGGCAAGGAGTGTATGATCTCATTCTCATCAATTATTGATTTGTATCCGATATGGTTAGCGTAGTATTTGTTCATATTCTGGCACGTGTGATTTTGGACTGTAATGATGAATACCTTTTTACACGAATACCTTTAATCCTCGACCTAATTTGTTCCGGTACAAATTGTAAAGACAATCACACCCTCTTTTGGATCAGAACAGTAGTAGAGATCTGAAAGCAACCTTTTCCGGTTAATACTTAATAGTGAGTTTTGAGATCACGGCATGTATTTTTTAAAATGTAAAGATTTTTTTAATTTTTATTTTTAACATAAATACACCAAAACAATAATAAATATTAATATAAAACAATAAATATGTATTATTTTAATTAAAAAATACATGCCCTAGCAATCCGTGAAGCCAGCGTGGTGTTAGCATTTTTGTCATTTTCTTACTATAATATTTTAATCATTAAATAAGATAAGAAAAAGGAGACGGGACAAATTTGCGAGAAACTACTATGCTGAAGCTGAACCCACGCTTATCAGTTGTCCTCATCCTCCACGGCTCCACCTATCGTGATTTAACTCATCAGCCTCAACTGTTCTCTGGACTTGATGGACCTGCTATTTAAAACTTTGACGTTACTCGCCTTCCTCTTCATTTTTTACCTGATTTTAGTTCAAAGCTCACCAATAAGAGCTAGATTTTATTTCAATAATCAATCATATGGAATTTCAATCATTGAGGAGAGTTTATGAAAATCTCCTTCAAGGATAATTAATTTTCTCAGTAAAATGCTATTATTTATTTATTTTGTTACCTTAAGCCCTTGAATACAACCCGACTCTTGGAACAGCACCCTGTATTTTTCTTTCGGTATATCCCCTTTTGTATATATTTTTGGGCGTAGACACCTTGTATTGATGTTTGAATACTCATTGCGTAGATGTGAATAGTGTTAGTAAATCATCTCGTATAAAAATTTAAATTATTAGATAAAATTATAAGATATAATTTATATTATTTTTTAATATATTTTCTCAAGTGAAAGTTCTTGAAGCTTGAAATTTGCATACATATTCATATTAACTTGTATTTATTTTTTTATCAAATAAAATGATGATAGTGAAATTCAAAATCGTGCTCATTTTGATAAACAAAATTTTGATATCATGTCCAGAATTATCTCACATAAAATCTTAATCTATTAGCTAGATCTCATAATATAATTTATATTATTCTCTAATAGAAGGAAGATCACCACCCATGTTATCTCATTCGGTCATCTTCAACAGGGTGCAATTTGTTTTTCATTAATTTTTTTTTAATAAAATGATATCAAAGATATTTTTTAAAAATATATTATTTTAATATATTTTCAAACATAAGCATTGCAATAATTGTTTTTTGCACTAAAAAAATCAATAACGCGTACCATGAATGAAAAGATAATGACATTGCAAAATTTCATAGCCATACTTGTCGCAAATTATTTTATATTTTTTTTAAAAAAAACAAAGAAATGGTCTCTGATTTAAGTAATTTCGATCGAAGTCGGTGATATATGCCTGTCATCAGTTTAGGAGTGGACCGTAGATAAGTAAAATGGCAGGGACTAGACAGTGTAAAAAACCTTGAGTTATGGTGGCCTGTATATAAATAGGGCTCCGGGGTGCCTCTTAAAGCATCAAAACACGGAGAAAGATGGAAGAGATGGAGAGCAACAAAGGGTGCCGCAGAAAAAGGCAGCAGGGTGGATTGGTTACAATGCCATTTATATTTGGTAAGGCTAATTTCTGTTCTCCTTTCTGCACAGGATTATAGTTTGGTTTTGTTTCATGTCGGATTTAATTTGTTCTGGTTCAGCAAATGAGGCTTGCGAGAAGTTGGCTGTGGTGGGTTTCAGCACCAATATGATCAGCTACTTGACAACACAGCTCCACATGCCATTAACCAAAGCAGCTAACACCCTCACCAACTTTGGAGGAACTTCAAGTTTGACACCGCTGCTCGGTGCTTTCATGGCCGACTCATATGCTGGCCGGTTCTGGACAATAACAGTTGCTTCCATAATATACCAAATAGTAAACGCCACCCCTCTTAATTTCATGTTCACGCATATACATTCACACACACACACACACATATAGACATATACATACATGTATATCATGAATCGTTTATGTTTTGGTTATCATGTGAAAGAAAGTTATGACAGCAAAAGAAATTTGAACAGTACCTAGCTAAACCACTCAAATCCCCTTTATTGATCTTTTAAAAAATGTTAATCATGGTCGAGTATGCTATGCTCTAGCAATTAATTTAGCTGCAGCATTAATTCATAATTCAAAAGTTTGTTGAATCTGTTGAAATTCGAGATTTTGGTCCAGGTTTATGTCAACAAAAGCTCAAAAGTTGTAGACTTTCCAAAATTCATGTCTCACTGAAAATTGACTAGCATGTTCTTTTTCTGCTGTTCTTCTTCTTCATCCACAGAGCATGACAAGCCTGACACTATCAGCAATCCTTCCACATCTAAGGCCACCGCCATGTAAATTAGGAGAGCAGGTGTGCCAAGAAGCTGATACAAGGCAATTAGCAGTCCTATATGCATCTCTCCTACTAGGAGCCTTAGGAGCGGGCGGGATCCGACCCTGTGTCGTAGCGTTCGGGGCAGACCAGTTCGATGAGTCGGACCCTAAGCAGACAACAAAGACATGGAGATACTTCAATTGGTACTATTTTGTCATGGGAGTATCTATACTTGTGGCTGTGACTGTGATTGTCTATATTCAGGACAACATTGGATGGGGCTGGGGTCTTGGAATTCCAACCATAGCGATGTTTCTATCAATTATTGCTTTTATCGGTGGATACCCACTTTACCGGAACCTGGATCCAGCCGGGAGTCCATTTACAAGACTGTTACAGGTGTCTGTGGCTGCATATAGGAAGAGGAAGCTGGCCATGGTTTCGGATACCAAGTTATTATACCAGAACGATGAGCTTGATGCGCCCATTTCCATTGGTGGAAAGCTTCTACACACTAAACATATGAAGTGAGTGTCTTAACATAATGTCTTACCAATTCAGCAACAAGAAGCTTCTACTCACTATACACATGAAGTAACTGTCTTAACATTAACTTTTCATTAATTTCTTGCCAATTCATCAATATATATATATATATAAAGGGCACTAGCTAGAACCAAATTTGGAAGTGAGGTAAAAGAACAAAATTTGAGCACGCCATCTATCTCATGGAGATTACGGTGGTGATTGACTGGAAAAGGCATACAAATGACTTGGTAATCTGTCTCTGGGTGCAAATTTTATGGTAGGACCGCAACTTTAAATCTTCTTGTGTATGACCACACAGCTTCTGTAGAAATCACTTTCAACTGCAGCTAAACAACAAAAACCCTGGGACGTTCTCCAATGTCTTAATAGTGTCATCACAGCATCACCTATGGCCCAACAATTTCATGAGAATTTTTTCGTATCAAATCTGGTTATTGGCAAATGCTGTATTCTTCAACCGCACAGAATTTCATCGATATTGTACATATGCTATAAATACTTAACAATCTAAATTAATGTTATTTTTTTTTATTGGAAAGCAGGGAGAATTCATCTTTTTTCTTCTCAAGTTCAAACTTGCTAATAATATGTACCAAATCGCAGATTTCTTGATAAGGCTGCAATTGTGGTTGAAGAAGATAATTTCAAAGAAGGCCAAGCACCCAACCTTTGGAGACTAAATACAGTTCACAGAGTTGAAGAGCTCAAATCTATCATCAGAATGGGACCAATATGGGCAGCAGGAATTCTCCTGATCACAGCCTATGCCCAGCAAAGTACGTTTTCCCTGCAACAAGCGAAGTCCATGGACAGGCATCTCACAAAATCCTTCCAAATCCCAGCAGGTTCAATGTCTGTCTTCACCATGACCTCCATGCTCACCACAATAGTCTTTTATGATCGCATCTTCGTTCCTGTTGCACGTAAATTCACAGGGCTCGATCGTGGCATAAGCTTTCTGCATCGGATGGGAATTGGTTTTGTCATATCAATACTTGCCACTCTAGTTGCTGGCTTCGTTGAAATCAAGCGAAAACAGGTCGCCTCATCTCATGGTCTCATCAATTCTCACCAGACTATTCCTATCCCGGTCTTTTGGCTTGTGCCGCAATATAGTCTTCACGGAATAGCCGAAGCTTTTATGTCTATTGGGCATTTAGAGTTCTTCTATGATCAAGCACCAGAAAGCATGAGAAGCACTGCTATGGCACTATTTTGGACTGCGATTTCATTTGGGAATTATGCAAGCACACTTTTGGTTACCTTGGTGCACAAGTATAGTGCTGATTCTGATGGATCAAATTGGCTTCCAGATGATAATCTGAACAAAGGAAAACTGGAGTACTTTTACTGGTTGATCACTTTACTGCAGGTTGCTAATCTTATTTACTACCTAATCTGTGCAAAGATGTATACTTTTAAGCCCATTCAAGCCAACAACAATGCAATCAGTGACTCTAAAGAAAGTGGAGTAGAGCTCGCAATCAAGGTTTAGTTTCATTTCCACGTTATCTGTAATAATTAGGTTACACGTACAATTTAGCTGGTAAAGAACCGGTGCTCCTTCGAATAAGAAGAAGCATGTCAAGTAGTATAGAATTGCCAAGGCCCTTCCTGTATGATCTTTTTAGAGAAAGAAAAAGGGATTCCAGTTGGCTTTTACATTAATTTAGTATCCTTGAATTCCAAGTGTTAGTATCTCAAGCAAGGTCATGGATGCACAGACCCCGCCTCTCTACACCCGAACTCAAAAGGTCAAAGTAATTTCCACCTCAAAAAAATTCATCGTATCTGCCTATCCATTTTATATATAATACTAATACTTTACGTCATATTAAGGAGTCGCCGGCTAAACCCTGATCAGATGGTTTGATCGGAGAAACGGCGACCCGTTACCTCTGCTGGGTTAAGGTCCGGTCCAGCTATGATAATACTCATTTTTACTAGTGGATCGACTTTCGTAACCATGACCTTCATTCCCCATATATAAAAAATAAAACCCATTAAGAATTGGAAATATGAAATTAAATTAGGAATCCAGCTTTGATTTCCTTATTTAATTGAAGATTTATCCTTCAACATTGATTGGGACACAAGAAAGGAACTGGAAATTGCAATAGCAAGAGTGATTATGATGATAATTAATAAAATAATGAATTATTAATCGTAAAATGTGAATGCATGCTAGCTAGAAGAATGAAATATTTTCTGTAGGGCAAGGATCTAACCTACTAGTGGCAGGAGGGGGCCGACCACGTGTAGTCACACTGGGGGCAGACCAATCCGATGAATCAGATCTTAAGCAATCGGCAAAGGCAGAGAAATACTTCCACCGCTACTTTTTTTCCGTTCGGACATCTGGCGCTGATTTAGACCACAATATGCACAAAATATCCCAAAACCGGAACTGGACTACTGTCGCGGTAGTCTGTTATACCACGTCTAAGCGTTCACCTCTTCTTGAATCTTAGCATGTTATTTGCTCCGCGCGCAGCTGATTTGTTTTCTATTTTGAAATTTAATTGTTTTTATTAATATTATAATTGATTGTTTTAATATTTAATTAGTAAAGTTATAATATATTTAATTTGTTAATTTGTTTTTTCTAAAATGAGCAATTAAAAACTAAAATTAAGAGCGTATATATAAATATGGATAAAAATAGAGACTGTTTAGAAATATATCTAAAAAATAAAAAAATTGAAATAAAGAATTAAAAGTATATGAGCAGAAATGAAAACAAAATATGTTAATAATTTAAACAGAAGTATTGAAGTAAAAAAATTAAAAGTGCTGTAAGGAAAAAAATAATTCTTTTATTTCTTGATTTAGTTTCTATCCCTTTATTTTTTCAGTAATTTTGGTATAATTTTAAATAATTTATTTTTATTTATGTATCTATACTCTTAGTTTTGACTTTTAATTTTTATTAGAATTTATCTTTGTATTAAATATAGCTTTGGTTAAAAAACAGAGTAAGTTGACTTTTGGTGGTGTGAAATGAAAGTAAAACTTTTTTTTATGTATGTATAATTAATCTTCAGTTGTTGGTTATTTATTATATTTTTTAAGGCATTATTAAACAAAATTATCATGATTGTTAAATTATCATAATTATTATAGGTGTTATTGTAACAATTATTATAAATAAATAATATGTTAATCATTAATGCAATATTATCATTGTCGCTATCATTATCATTATAAAAAGTATTTTTTTATTTTTCAAAATTATTCTTCATATTATTATATTTGAAGTATTCCAGAATACTAAGATTAAATTACTTTGAGAATATTTTAAAAAACAAACTTACTTTGTGTGTGTGTGTGTATTTATTAAAGTGTAATATTAAAAAAATACCAAAATATATAATTATTGTTAAGATAAAAATACATAAAAATAATTGTCATCATTATTTTAAACGCATTTTGCATAATAAAATAAATATATAAAAACCTAATATAAAATAATTATTATTGTAAATAATTTTGCTATAGTAAGAACAAAAAGCTTTGAAGGCTAATTATTTTGCTCAGATATATAGCATTATAAAAAAAATATTAGACTATTAATATTTTTTTGCATGTTAAAAAATTTATTTATGGCTATGGTGAAGTAGAGGGCAAGTGGCTCATGTATTTTTTTATTGTAGATAAATTGTCCCAATTTTTCCACCCGTTTTGTCTATGTGTCACTTCGTATATTTTTTTGTTTATATGATATTAAATATGAAATATCATAAATAAAAAAGCCTCATAAGTCAACCTCTAAGAAAAATAACATCAACTGATGAATTATTTTGATTACTATTGTCATTGTTATCTTATTATCATGATTGTTAAATTATCACAATTATTGTTACTATCATTATAAATATTATTATAGATAATTCATATTCATATTCTAATTATTATTGTTTATATTATCAATGACACTATACTTATTGTTAGAAAAAATAAATAATTTTTTTATAAGATTTATTTCTCATATTATTATATTAAAAATATTTTAAAATATTGATATTATTTTTTAAAAAAAAACCCTAGGTCATTTATATTATTTAGGCACTAATATTAAATACATATCAAAATATATAACAAGTCTAACATATTTATTAGAAAAAAAAAACTTACAAATAATCATTATCTCCAATGTCTTATCTTTAATAATTAGAAATTTCAACATCTAATAATATTTTTAAGAAAAAAGCAATTAAAAAACAAAAAAAATGACAAAAAAATATTATTAGATTTAAAAAATTACTTGACTTGAAGAATAAATAAAAATAATAAATAATAAATATCAATTTGTTGACATATAATGTCATACTTTGTATGCTTTATATATTTTGATGATAACAATAAAAGAAAATGGACTAATAATATGCTTGGATGAGATTAAGCTATAAACAGGTTTTATACAAAGAATACATCAACAAGCATAACGAGTACACGAAGAAATCACTTCAAGAAGTCCAAGATGCAAGCAAGTGAAGACTTAGAATAAGTGTTCATTTTAGTGCTTTATGTAAATCTCAATTTCTATCTTGATAGCACAAATTAAAATGAACTCACACACTTCACATTGCATGCATTAAAAGGATTTGATGATTAAAAGGTTTAAGTCATAATCAATCGGTTCAAGAAATTCAAAAAAGATAATTTGTCAAAATAGATTTCTGCATGAACCGGTCGACCGCTTGGAAGACAAATTGTTTTATCCGTTGTGAACCGGTCGACCGCTTGGTTTTGTCCGTTGTGAACCGGTCGACCGCTTGATATGGCAGTTGCACTAAAACGGCTAGAAACGGCTAGTTTCTTTTAGAAACTTATAAATAGGCCTCTTAATTGCAAAACTAAACCGATGGAACTTTTATATCTTATATTGAGGCAATTAGAAGTGCATAAACACCTTCATATCATCAATCCTCATTAATACTCATATTTGTGTTTAAACCTTCATATCTTAACACAAAGAGTATTTCTCATTCTCACTACACTTAAACACCTTCAAATATCTTAAGTGCTATTAAGTGAGAGAAAGAGATCATAGATCTTCATTTGTAATATCCACACTATTAAGAGTGTATTGTTGTTTTACTAAAACAACCATTGTGAAACTCTTGAGAGTTGAGTATAAAACTCTTGGTATTGGTGAGGAACATCACCAAGGAAAAATCTTGAAGAGGGTACATATTCAAGTGGGAAAAGGAAAATCTTGAAGAGGGCATATCTTCAAGTGGTGTAAAAGTCTTGGTGTGGATTCATCAAGCGGAAATTGTAATCTTGTTACTTGGATTAGTAAAGAGTACAATACTCAAGTACGGGTTGGTACTTGAGTCGTGGACGTAGGCTTGCCGAACCACGTTAAAAACCCGAGTTAGCAATCTCTTTCCCTTATCTCTTTACTTTCAAGTAATTAATTTTAAGATTGCATTATTTATTGTATTTGCACCAATTCAGCTTTTAGGTGCATAGTTGCCTTAATCCATGAATTTCAACACAATTTTCAAATGATCACCAACACAAATTTAAATTTAAATATTAACTAAAAAAGCCTTAATAACAGTGAAAATAATAAAAATAAGAAACAAAAACTAAGAGCATGTACATATGAATATAGACAAAAATAGGAACCATTTAAGAAATATATACAAAAAATAAAGGAATAAAAATAAAATCCTAGATTTAAAGTATAAGGAGCAAAATGAAAAACACATATATAATAAATGTCATTTAAAGAACAAAATTTAGCAAGTAGTTTAATTCACCTTGTACCTTCCACCTCCACCACATGACGTGCCTATTTGGGATTATGGTTGAAGTTGCTTTTGAAAGTATTTTTCATTCAGAAATATATCAAAATGATATATTTTTTTAAATTTTTAAAAAATTATTTTTGACATCAACACATCAAAATTATCTAGAAACACCAAAAAAATTTAATTTAGAATAAAAAATAAAAATAAAAAAAATCATTTTTTTCAAAAAAGCTTTCTAAACGCATTCTCAAACACTCTTGTCATCTCCCACCAAAACCACAGTTCAATTCACCTTTTCAAATAGTAATGAACAACGAAAACCATAATTGAAATAATTGTTCATTACTATTTGAAATTGCAATCTACTTTATCTATTCTATAAAATAATAGTCGTGATACTCGTAAGCTGACTCAAACACCCCAGTTATAAAAAAAATTATAAGTGGGAAAAAATAGAAAAAAATATTAAAAAAAGTGGGTTCGAGGATTTTTTGTTGCGCGCGTAAGCTGCCCCAAATACCCTGGTTATAAAAAAAATATAAACCTGGGAAAAAACAATTGTGGTGCGTGTAAGTTGGCCCGATCACCCTGGTTATAAAAAAACAAAAAAAAAATATATATAAGTGAAAAAAAATAGGAAAACAGATATAAAATGTGGATTTGGATATTAATCGTGATGCACGTAAACTGTCCTAGACACCTTGGTTATCAAAAGAACAAACAAAAAAAGGAAATCGAGTTTAAAAAAAGGAAAACATATTTTCAAACATTAATGAACAGTAAAATCATTGTTCATAATTGTTTAAAAGTGCAATTTTGTAGTGTGAGATATTTGAACTCTCACCGCGGAGAAAGCCGCACACCTTAATCACTCAGGCAAACGACTTTGTTGTGTAGTTGTAGTATACAAATAATATTTATATTATTAAGTAATTTTACTATTCCAATCCACAGTGTTTTCGAGTCTAAATGAACAATGTAATTCAAAAACCTATTTTGTTTTAGCTTTTGTAGTAATATGTGTGTAGTCGTTAATGTTATTTTTTAAATTATTTTTTATTAAAATATATATTAAAATAATATTTTGTTATTTTTAAAAAAAAAAATTATTTTAATATCATCACGTGAAAATAATTTAAAAACACTAAATTTTTTAATTTAAAATAATAAAAAAATAATTTTTTAAACAAATTTAAAACACAATGTAAAACAATAATTTTCGTCAAAAAAGAATCTCATAAAACAATTTCGCCATTTAACTCGAGCATGCGTGCCAGAAAAAGGGATGAATACGAACTTGATATGACATAGTGAATTTTGAATGGAATATAGCCAGAAAAAGACATATCCTGAGGTGAAAAAATATAATTCTGTGATCCTGTATTATTGATTTTCAGTCCTATCAACACCTCTACTCAGTTTTGGTTCATCACTTCAACTTTAATGCCCTTCTGCGAAACTCTGTTTGTTCGATGCATTCTATTGGTTGCTTATTATTGATCAACAAGACGATGATAAGTGTAGCATGCAAATAATTGAAAATCTGAAAAGGAAAAATAAATTGGTAACATTTTTAGAAAACAGCATCAATCATATTACTAAACAGGCTGTATTGCTTGTATACGCAGTGTCCCTTTATGCTAAATGGTGTTGCTCCATTTTCTTCAGCGATAGTTTATCATTATAGCTTCGACTGAACACTTCGCCATTGGAATCAGTTTCAAATTCAAATTCTGTTTCCCCGTCCCGGGGACCTCTAATTTATGTTGTAATTGTAGTTGCAGATCAATCAGCAGAGAAGAACATGAGAATGTATATCAATGACTCGCTTCCAGTCATCGAGTATATGGATAGGCTTTAAATTTTACATCAGCTTGGACCTCTAATTCAAATTTTATGACGATGGCTAGGGCAACATGTTCATATAGTTGACAGGATGTGTTTTGGTTGTTCACCAAACAGATCGTGTAATATCGTTATCAGCCATAGACCAAACATCTAACTTGAAGGCTTTGTCTTCGTTTGCGTTGTTTCACTTGAGCATATATCCTTGCTTTCTAGACTTCAATGTTAGTGAAACAGAGCTCAAGGCAAACGACCTCTTGACTGGGATTCACTTCGCAGCGAATTATCTCATGGGGTTCTGTCCACGGGATGTTGTTTTGATGCCTGGAAGTGAATCTCTTTTTTTGAATGGAAGAAATCTGGTAGTCTTGAAAGTGGTATTATCAACTCGCAGTTGAGGAGGGGATTCTTAAATGTTTTACGCTTCAAAACCAATCTAATAGTACAGACTCACTCCCGATACACACTGTTATCCAAATTTATCATCAAAAGATTTATCCAAAAGCTACATTTGTAGCAAAACATTACCCTGGCTTCTGTCAAAAACTTTCAAGAACTAGCTCGTTATTCTCATCTTTAAAATTATAATCAACGGTATCTGTCCTGGTACTGAAACTCTTACAAAATCAAGACAAGAAGAAATACTGCAAGCACGGTATCACTTGGGCAGTGCACATCCAGCTTCCTATGCCCGGTGCTCTTCTCACTAGACATGCCATCATCATCTCGCAAAGGACCAAAGAATAGGGGCCAGGGTCAACTGCATTCTTTCTATAAAAATCTGGAACATTTATAATGTCAGGCTTTCTGGGTTCTCAATAATCCTGGCAAAGGTCTGGAGGAAGGCAGCCAAGTCAGCACCGTAGATGATTCGGTGATCAGCTGTCACATTCACCTGAAATGAATCGATCAACAATTTAATTAGAGTATCCTATAGAACCATTTCCATGGAAGGAAAGCTGAAAGGTTTGATGTTTGAGAGCACATTCTTCGATTTTCAATAATATCAGATAACATATAATAACCTACAAAGGACAAGCACAGGGACCTAATGCATGACAGCCCCATTAGCAATTAGAGATATTAATCTATCCCAGAGGATAGGTGCCAGAGACCATAAATAATCAGAGCAGCACCAAGGCAGGGCTTTTGTTCCCCTCCGGAGAGCATACAAACATTCGAGGTTCACTCGTGTGACTTTTCCCATGATGTTTCCTCCTTAGAAATGATCAACTGACTTTCTAGAATGAACAACTACTTGTTAATGAATATGACAAGTGAAGCTATAGGAGTTGAACCCGCTAGGTTAATTACAGCATGCTGAAGAGCTAAAACTTTGGTTGCCTTTCAAGTTAACATCTAGTTGAAATATCGTTTTCCAATGATAATATTTCAACTTGCAACCAGTGAATTTTTTCAAGGACAAAGTTCCAAGAAAAAGACACATAATGAGTTCCAATACCTATAGTTTCAAAGTAAATTCTAATTTTATATACTGAGATGATTTAGTCACAAAATATTTCAAGGAGAAAAAGGCCAATCACTTGAGCATGAGACAACCATATAGGTTTTGCATAATCCCTCCTGAAGTATGAAACCAAATGATTGTGAGACAAAGGTCACTTAACATCACTTGGTGATCCTGTGTATTTAACTAACCCCCCACTCCTTTGAACAGACACAAACGGACCCCAAAAGGAAAATAGATACATTGATTACAAAAAAGAAGATTGAGAAGCTTGTCAGGGCACTTCTATTATTTTCTTCTTGTACAATAATCCAAAGAGTTAAGAATAAATGGCAGCATTTTTAGGCACCATGAGTTGAAGTTAATGCACCAAAACAATGATAGTGTTTTTCGAAATGGTGACAAGGAGGTTCATGATCAAACTGCTGATGAGAAAGTGTTTGTGTCTAATATGTACAATTTATCTGATACAATAGTACTTCTAGAACTATGCTCCATCCAGGATAGTGAATTGCATTTCAGACTAATCATCAGTAGACTACAGCTTATCAATGTTAGCACTTAGAACCAGGAATAATTTATGCTTGCTGTGAAATGTAAATCACTTTCTCAAATGAACAACAAACCATATGCATATGCTAAGGTCAATGTCTATGCACCGGAAGATCTTTTGTACTTACAGCCCCACTCCACCCTCTGATCCACATGAAAAAACTAGATTATATGAATCTAACAAAATATTTTACCTCTTCCATTAACACAATAATATCTTTAAGTTGAATTGAACCAAAGAGAACTCGCTACTAACAGTCTGAGGCCAACTTAAAATCACATTATGCCACAAAATTCTTAAAAAGTTTACACTTGCAATCATCCCTATTAATTCCAATCTTCCATGCTTCAGAAACAACTATGACCCACATCACTTCTAACCTAGTAAACCAGCAGATTTGTCAATCATAACCACTAATGACAGCATATTGGGGTCACTAAGCTAGACACTAAACCACTGGAACGCTGTGCAGTGCAGAAACCAACATCCGAAGCCATTTATAAGCCTCATGGATATGTACAAGGAATTCCTAATGAGCTGAAAGATTTATTTAGTCCAGGGGTGTTGATGTATTGTTATTTTACTAATAATAAGTGGACTTGGGAAAAGCTTTAGCTGAAATAAATAAGCACAAGTCAGTCAAATGAAGATTTGTAGAGAATTTCACTTGATCTTTCAAGAATTTCCTAATAAGTCTTATGCAATGCCTGACATTGACTCAACTCATGTGCTGATGGAGGAAAATCATGGTGAAAGTTGAGTGTAATTAGTTTAAATATTCCACCATAGAAGGCTTTGAGTTTCCCGAAAATTATACAGTTGGTGAAAGGATGTCATAGTATGAATTACAGGAGGACAGTTACTGATAATTTCAAAACATGAAAAGTGACATCAAATTTGATTCAAAGAAAAATGTTCTATCATGGTCTATAATTTTTTCAAACCTTTGTTTGTTTTCAGACAGAAAATGATAAAAGAATAGAAATCTCACTCACCAGCATTTTACTTTTAACACTGAAGAATCCGTCTTTATCAGCCACCGCAGTTGGTTTTGATGCTCCAACAGCCATGATAGCCCCCTGGACATTGTTTCCAACTTTTTAATAAATTTCTAAAAAGTCATGATAAGAAGAAAAAAAATGTCTATCGCTACTTGCCTGGCCTGGAGGAAGAATGGCATCAAATCTGTCCACTCCAAACATTCCTAGATTGGATAGAGTGAAAGTCCCTGCATACAAATAGAATTAGAATTATCACTCCAGAAAGATTTTAACACAAATCCAAGCCCCTGAGCAGACACAGAGAGAGAGACAAAAAAAAACTCATATAGTAAAAACCTGAATTATAATCTTGGGGCTGAAGCTGCTTTGCTCGGGCCTTCTCCACCAACTCTTTCCATTTTTTAGATAACAAGTATAAATCCAACTACACCAACAAAGCAATTTACTAATTTAAATTCAACATGGTCACGGCCCTGACGCCAATAAAAAATTGATCATCAATCAATAAAACGAGAATTATAGAGATCAAATAACAAGATTACCTTATCGGCATCCTGCAGAACAGGGGTTATCAACCCACCATTGATTGCCACAGCTACTGCAATGTTAATGTTACTGTTATAAGTAAAGCTTTTCCCATCTTTGCAGCTTGCATTCACAACTGGGTGCTGAACAAGTGCCATCGCCGCCGCTTTTGCCAACAATGCAGTCATTGTCACACCCTTGGGTTTAACCTTAAAATAACCATAACGTTAACAGCAAACAAATTAAACTCATATATTTCGTACCCTCATCAGCCAAGTCGATAATCACCATTCTGAACAAAATGAACGAATTCATTCTAATAGTTAACACAATGTACCTTCTCGTATAATGCATCAAGAGCATCAGATGTGAGGGGATACCCAACCCTGAAAGTTGGAACGGAAAGGCTCTCCACCATATTCTTTGAAACAGCCGCTTGCATTGAAGTAAATGGCACAACACTAGACCCCGGTAGTGGAGGAGGAGCCGAAGAACTCGCAACAGGCTTAACTGGCGCGGCAGCAGGGGAAGCTGGACTCACATTCGGCTTTGAAACAGCAATTCCCGCAGCTGCCTCCACGTCAGCAGGAGTTATTCTTCCATACGGCCCCGTTCCAACCACTTTATTAATATCAACCTTATGCTGCTTAGCCAATTTCTTCGCAAACGGCGTGGCAGCCGTCTTCCTCGGCCCCTCGGGCGCAGCCGGAGCAGGAGGTGGTTGCGAAATTGCGGGGGCGGGAGTGGAAGTAGCAGGAGGAGAAATGGGAGTAACAGGTGAACTCGAACCACCAGCTTTGGAGGCAGCTTTCGACTTGGCTTCCGCAATTTCCTCTTCAGTCTCAGCTAGAAGTCCAATTGGAGCGCCAACTGGAGCGGTTTCACCCTCGGGAACTACAATCGCAGCGAGAATACCATCGTAAAAGGTCTCGACATCCATGTCGGCTTTATCGGATTCAACCACCACGACGCTTTCTCCTTTAGAGAGAACGTCCCCTTCGGATTTAATCCAGGAGACGATCTTGCCCTCGGTCATGGTAGAGCTGAGAGCAGGCATGAAGATCTCGCGGATCTTGGCTTGGACTCTCAAGGCATTTGGATTTCTTTTGCGATGGGAGAGTGTGGAGGGAGGGAAAGGGAAGGCCGGGGAGAGGGAGGAGGAGAAGGAAATGGTTTTGTTGTTGATGGGCATTTGGGAGAGGAAGGGAGAGGAAGCCATTTGGTTGAGGAGAGATTAGAGATTGGAATGGAGAATGTGCTCGAGGGAATGAAATGAGGGAGGGGAGTTCGTGGCTGGAAGAACTAAAAGGTGCGAGGGGGCGGAGATGACGAGGTGATGAAGTTGGTTGGGAGTAAGAGCTACCTCGACTGTGTTTACATCGCCCTTCTCCCTTTAATTTTATTAGTCCTCAGGTTTGTTAGCTTGCCTCTCTAAGCTTGCTGCTGTCAATTCATAGGAAGTTCCAACTCCCCCGAGTGTAATCTGTGTGTTTCATTTGGGCTCCGCTGGGCTGTGGATGTATTGGGTTCGTGCGGTCAAGAAAACAATTCATCGGAAAGGTCTCGATGCTAGCTGAACTTGTAAATTATTATTCTTTCAAATAAGATTTTATTTTTTTCATTAATAGATTTATTTTAATTACACCATTCAGTAACTCTTTTTTTATTTAGCTTAATAAAAAAGTATTCTTGGCTTGTTTTAAGAATTGTGATTCCTGAATTTTTTTATACTGTGTTGCATATCAGTTTGGTGATTTTTTTTCTAACCTTCTAAGTTAGATCTATTGAAAGTAAAGTTTAGCATTTTTTTAATTTATTTTATAAGAATTTATCTTAATCAGTTACCGGCTTGGCAAATCAACTTGTATTAACTAGTGTCATTTGCTTATGGCTTTTTATAATTGTTTTTCTTCTCGATTTTATTCTTTGAATTAGTTAGAAGTTGAATTTTTTGTTTTCTGTTTTCTATTTTTTTATAAGATTATCTTAATCTCACAATTTCGGTCATAAGTTTAATGTATAATCCTAGATTGATTATGTTTTTTTTATGCGTGAACTTGTAAAAAATAAAAATTATTTTGAATGAAGTTATTTAAATTTCTGATACGTATCGAGAGTTAACAAGATGACTCAAATTATTTACTTATTAATTATGTATTTTATTTTCAATTTTACCATGCAACAACTCTAAATATATTTTTTTAATTTTACCGTTTAGTATTGATTAAAAACTAGGTTTAGCATTTATTTTCAATTTGTTTTACATGTAATTATCTTTACCTTGGATTTTGTTTTCTTTTATTGAATTCAAGACCCTAGCGCTGGATCCAAGATTGTTGAACTTGCTTTTCAACTTATAAAACTATAATTTCATTAGTTAAACGTATAAAATTGGTAAAATCAAGTTAAAAAATAAAAATTCATTAAAATTAATGTATAACTCGGAAAAACCAGATAAAATTATATAATCAAACTGAATCGGTCCGATTTTACTATCTCCTTACTATTGTACGCATGCACTGTGCATGTTAATTAATTTTGCACAAAGTTATCTTGTCACGGAGACTCTCGAGTGCGTCGACCTTTTACGAACTGCAGGTTTCTCTTCCTCCAAGTCCTGGAAATCCCAACCGGCAATGCAAGCTCGAGAAAGCAATTTACGTCACAGCCTTCAACAACTAAAGCAGATCCCCTTATTAGATCTGATGGGGCAATGCATGCAAAAATGGAGAAAACGGAAAGACAAAGAAGAGTAAAGGGAAAGAGAGTTTTCTTAGAGACACCATGGATGTGAGAATCCATGGTGCTCAAAGACAAAGATTGGAACTTGGAAGAGAAAGATGAAAAAAAATTTGGGTCTCTTTGGTTTTCGGTCATTTGCCATGAGAAGAATTTCTGCTGTTGAAGTCCGGTTATCCGCTGCTTCTCGACCCTGCCAATTTTTGTTTGATGAAGGAGATTGCCTTGGGCATTTGCACGGTGGATGCAACCGGATCCTGCGAGGTGATGATATCTTTCAACAGATTTTTGAAAGAAATTTTAGTGACTGATTTGCCCTGTTCATGAAAATGCTTAGATTAAAATTGTATAATTGTTTTTAGCATTTTATCTTTTTTTCTAAACTTATATTAATTGATGTTTAATTTTATATTGATTAGAAATATACTATCTTAAAAATAAAATCAAAATCTGATAAAAAAAAATTATAATATATTGAAATTAAATTCTTGATCATTCTTGATTTTTAAAATTACTACTATTATATTAGTTAATTATGTAGTTTTAACTATTAAAGTTGTATAGATATAATTATATTGTATTGTATTTTTAAATTTTTTACTGGTAATATTACGATTTTATAATCCAAGTTTATATTACATTTATGTGTCATGTCAAAAAAAACTGACAACCTTTATCGAATATTCTAAAAATAAAGTTTTTTATTTTTTTTTAATTAAATTATCCTAATTTCATAACTCAATTTATGAGTTTAATATATTAATGTGGGTTGATCTAAAATTATTTTATCTATTTTTTCTGTTTTCACCATCAACATCAAGTTAGTTGAAAAATAAATTTTATGAAAATAAATTACATTGAATTATCCTGATCCCATTATTGTGAATTTGACAAATTAAGCTCGGTTAACTCAACTAGTTTTTCTTCTTTCGTCAACTATATATATATATTTTTATTATATTCATTTTAACATTAGATTAATTATGAATTAACATTGAAATCTATTATAACTTTTCTCTACTATCCATAATGGTTTCGTGACCATGATCATGTACATGATAGTTTAATTTGTTATTAATTCAATATATTCCTGTCTTAAAAATTTTAAAATGTATTATCATTTATCACATGATATATATCATATTTCATTCATATTTTAACTTTGTGGTTAAATATTTTTATAAAAAAAACACTTTAACTATATATTTATTTTTTATCCCGGGACAGAAGTGACAAGGATGTGAATATATCTTCTTGTTAAATAAAAAACACTAATATCTGCAATTAGGATTAATGTGCTATTAGTTATTAAAACTCAGTTTAAATAACAATAACAATATCTAATTATTTTTTAAAACATGTAAACTTGACAACAATATATTTTAATAGTTAAACATACTTTTTTATTTTGTTTTCTTAATTACCAACTAAACTCACACACAACAAAATAGCATTATATTGTTTGCTAAATACAATCTTGTTTCGATCATATAATTTGTATTCTTATTTATTTCCATTGCTTTGATATTCTCTATGTTTGAATAATAACTACAAACACCATCAGAGAGACTAATACACGAAAAACATGCTGTTTATAAGAAAAAATTTGTTTTTACAAAATCGTAAAAGAGACACATGGGATAAAATCAGTATTTAGTAATCGGCCCGACTTCAAAGTTCAAAGTAGCATATGGGGTAAAAATATTTTTTTGGTAACTGGTCAAAGAAACAAATGGAGACACGTGGATTATAATGTTTTCTAGAAAATGTTTGAGGGATCATATTCAAAAAATAAAAAAGTCAGTGAATGAGTTGGATTAAGGTTTTTAGATAAATTTGAAATTTTTATTGTATTTTTATATTTTTGATGTTTTTAGATAATTTTTCATGTTATAATATTAAAAATATTTTTTTAAAAATAAAAAAATATATATATTTCTAAATGAGAAATATTTTTACTAAAAAATATTTCGAAAGACCGCCTAACTATCTTACCATGATACTTACTAGGAAACAGCTTCTCGATGTCTCTAGCTTTGGAAAGGAGAAATGTATCGGCCTCGTTAAGAATATTCAAAGATCCTAAAGCAAGAAACAAAGAACGTGGAACGAAGAAGCCAGCGTTTTCCACGAACGCTGCCTAACAAACCCGGAATATAAAGACTAGAGACTTCTAGGAAACAGGTCTCCATAGTAAATAAAAAAAGGCAAGATTCTCTCTTTTATTCTATCCCGTTAAAATCCAAGAACGCACAAAAATGAAAAATAAATGCAGAAGCATATTAATTAATCCAATCAAGTTTTATAAATCAACCCCTATGGTTTCAAGAAACATATTCACTAGTCCATCTTGTTTTGAAAACTGTTTTCTTAATTCATGTTACGAATTTTGGTTGAAGTTGTTACCCTATGGTTTCAAGAAACATATTAACTAGACCATCTTGTTTTGAAAACTGTTTTCTTAATACATGTTTCGAAATTTAGTTGAAGTTGTTTTTTAAGATGTTTTATATTAAGAAATGCTTTAAAATAATATATATTTTTTATTTAAAAAAATATTTTTGACATCATAAAATGATCTAAAATTACTATTTTTTTAATTTAAAATAAAAAATAAATTTTTTTTTTTCAAAAATGTTTTTGAAAAATACAAAGAGTGACTTAATGCATGTTTAAGAGTGTACTTGCGATTACTTTTGAAATTGTTTTTTATTCAGAAATACTTTAAAATGATATTTTTTTTTAAATATTTTTGATATCAACATATGAAAATAATTTAAAAACACCCTAAAAAGTAATTTAAAATAAAAAAAAAAATCAATTTTATTTAAAAATATATTTGAAATGCAGTATTAAAACAACTCTTAGGCTCTGTTTGTTTCCCGGAATTCACTTTCCGGGAAACCACTTTCCCGTGTTTGTTTGTCTTCCGGAAAGTTGGTCAACGGAAAACATTTTCCGGTCAACAGAAAACACTTTTCAATCAAAGAAAAATTTAGCTTTATTTTCAGGAAAGTGTTTCCGGAAAATTTGAGTGAAAACACTTTTCGAAAGTTGTGAAAAAATTAGAAATGTCATTATTTATTGATTATATCAAATTTGATCCTCAAACTTTTGATTGCTATATATAATTTGTTTTGAATATTTATTTTTCAATTCCATCTCTTAAAATTTAATTTTTATATTAATTTTGGTCCTTATTTTTATAATTTCTATTTGCTTTTTTCTTATCATTTTTTTATTGAAATTTTTTATCTATGAAATTTGGTCCTCGTTCTTTTTATTGTTACTTATTTTATTTGAAATAATTTATGAAATGTTAATTATTATTATTTTAATTTATTCACCTTTTATTTTTTTTAATTTTTTAGATATGATCTCTATTATTTTGATTATTATTATTTATTTTATTTGAGATAATTTATGAATTTGTTTTTCAATTTTATTCTCATTCAACTTTTTAATTTGTAAGATCTGTTCCTCATTATTTTAATAAACTTGAAAAGAATAATTTATTAATAAATTATTTTCCAGATCATTTTTCACAACACAAACAAACACTGGAAAGTGTTTTCTAGTTCATTTTCCATAACACTGTCAAACATCGGAATTCACTTTCCAGGAATTAACTTTCACTGGAATTCACTTTTAAAAAAAAACCAGTTTCCAACAAACAAACGGGGCCTTAGTCTCTTTATCTCTTTATTTACATTTTCGAGAGGAAAAATACTTAAATTAAACAGGATAAATTCATGTCAAATAAATGCAGTTTTATTTATTTATTTATTTTACCTTTCCTTTTCTATTTTTCTTTACTGAGTTGAGTACGACGACATTGGAGATTCCTTCGTTCAAATTGACACAAAATGAACACAAAATTGATGTCAAATTTCAAAATAAAAAACTTTTCCATCAAGCAATTACCCACCATGTATTCGATCCAATTCATTTAAAAAAACAATTTTATAAAAATAAAATTCAAGCTCAAGAGCAAATTGCATCGGTATTCATAAATCATTAAAGCATATCATTAAAAAATTATTTAAAATGTGTGTATAAATCGTAACAAATCCTTCGTGAGTTGGAAAATAAAAATTCATGCACTTGAATAATAAAAGTACAGTTTCATACAAGTTAAAAGAGAGGGGTCACAGACAGGTCATGTGATGGGGCAGGTACTCATTTTTGCATTTGACTAGGTTCAAATCCGACTGGATTTCATCTATTCATATTTTTAAAAATATTTTTATTACTAAAATAATATTTTTATTTTTATTACAAGACATTAAGACAATCCAAAAATATAAAATAAATATATTTTTAAAAAATACAAATTATCATGAAACTGTATTTGGAATATAATTTTATAGCTAGCCTCACTAGTGAATTTGAAAGTGTTTGAAAGTGAAGTTGCAATTATTTTTTAAACTATTTTTTATTTTGAAATATATTAAAGTAATATTTTTTAAAATACCAGTACATAAAAATAATTTATAAATTTTATTTTTTTATTTAAAGAAGAAAAAAATCTCTTTTTTAATTAAAAAAACAACATTTTTTCAATGCTTACTAAATACCTTCCTCCACCACCTCAAATAAAAACATGACACCACAAATGAAATGACACGAGTATTCAAAAGATGAGATGAAATTTACCGTCCCTGCTAACAAACACGGAACGGTGAAGGCGAGTTGACAGCAACAAATACCGGGCCAATGCATGACCCTAATCAGGGGGACAATAGTTGCTGGTTATTGTTATAGAATATTTTTGAGAGTTTGATGGTTGCTGTTTTTTTTCTTAAAAATATTTTTTATTATTATTATTAAAAATTATTTCTATATTATCACATCAAAATATAATTTAAAAATATTAATAAAAAAATTTAAAATAAAAAAATTCTATTGTTTTCCAAATAATATCAAGATGTGGTTTCGTCTGAAGGAGCCGACCGGTCACACTAGCAAATGAGAAATCTCTTTGGATAAACTATATGCTCACCCTTTTATATATCCCAATAGCTTAGCCTTTCCTATATTACCGCCGACTACCAAAAAGTTCAATTTTTCATGTTTTTATTTTATTTTATTTTTCTCTAAAACAACACACACGTTATAGCACGAATGATTAAAAATGTAAAAAAATCCATGATATTTGAAGGCAAAAGGGAATAATTGGAAAATACAAGGGTGATATTGAGAATTTACAAAAATCGGTATAGGAATAGAACATTTGTAAATCTAGTAGAAGGGAAATGCAATTTACCCGATCTCTTATGTAGATACTAGAATCCTGTCCGGCCGTGCTTTGAAAAAATATATATTTTATTTCGATATTTTTATATTGATTTGCAAATATGAAGAATGGTTTTTAATAAATAAAATAATATATATATTTTAAAAAAACATTATTTAAAGCTAACGTTATCTTAAAGCTGGATCTAGGCCGGCTTAGCTGTCACGTGGAGCCATTTCCCAGAGCTACGTCACCGGTTTTGCCTTTATTCACCACTTTACAATTTGTTTATCGAGCGATTATTATTTCTTTTGTTTTTTTTTTTAGAATAATTGAACGATTGTTTATTGAATTTGTTTCGAAACAATTATTGACTTTTTTCATCATTTGTTTTTTTTTAAAAAAGGCAAGCATAACGTGTCGTCACAGTGCATACATGCGATACTGGCACGATGGCGTGCCGCGAAGATCAGGAAGACGGGTGGTTGATCTGATTATATGGCAGGAATGTGGGGTCGCTTAATTTTTTAATGTCAGTGCTTCGCTCGAGGCAACCATTTTGTCGTTTTTGCCATGCATCGCAGTGGTTCATGTCAAGGTTATTGATCTCGTTCCGCTTCAGTTCCGCCGAACGTCCTGTTCGATGCAGAAATTCGGACAAAACGACGACGTTTTGTCCCGGTCAGATCCGGCAATTCGGCCGAATTCGGCCGAACGCCTTGCTCTGCACGGCGTTCCGTTCCGGGTTCAAAATAAAAAAAAATCAAAAAAAAAACTCAACCCATAAATTATATATTAGTAAAAATAAAAAATTAAAATCTGTCCCGGTCAAAATCCCGGTCAGATCCGGCAATTCCGGCCGAACGCCTGGTTCGCATCGGGCGTTCGCTCCGGTTCAAAATAAAATAAAAATTCAAAAACAAAAAAAAAAAACTCAACCCATAAATTATATATTAGTAAAAATAAAAAATTAAAATCATAAAAGTTAACATATAAAATAGGGGTATTAATTTGTAATTAATTTGATTGAATTATTTGTAATGGAATGTATTTTAATTAATTATGTTTGAACTTATTGATTATTTCTTAATGTGTTCATTTTTTTTAAAGTTTTTCTAACATTAAAAAACAATAAGTAACATTAATTAATTTCAAATACAACAACCATAAAAAAACATAGAATTACTTGAAAAACATACAATAAGTAGCTTAAATTTCAAATATTTTGGATCTTTTAATTATAATTAAATTCATTCTTTATTTTTTATTTTTTAAAAAATAATTTTATTGTTGGAATTTTAGAAATGTTTCTAATTTTGAGATTATGTTTGTATTGTATAATTTAAAGTTAATTTATCTTGAATTTTAATCATATTTGTTAAAATATTTTTTTTTCATATATATATATATATAATTAATTTATATGAACAATACAAAACCGAAACGGAACGCCGGAATGCACCGAAACCGGAACGTTCCGTTCCAAACAAAAAACCGGAACGGTACCCGGAACGGATTTTACAACCTTGGTTCATGTAGTAGAAGGAAGTTTCCGCACTAAACGAATAATATATACAGCGGCTGTACCGCAGTTGGGCTAAATTTAAAAAATAAATAAATTAGTGTATTTAGATTATTTTGATTTGTCGATATTAAAAATAATTTTTAAAAAATAAAAAAAATATTATTTTGATATATTTCGGCACGAAAAACACTTTAAAAAGCTACCGCAACCACACTCCCAAACAGGCTATCCTCCATCTATGAGGTTTGATTGTCTACTCAAAAATATTTTTTTATATTTAACAGACAAAGGATATGAAATTAAAAAATATTTCATAACTTATTTCAAATACAAAATCATGTTTGTTTGTGGTTTTTTATTTAAATAAATAAATAAAATTTATTTAAAAAAAAATCAAAGTTTTTTTAAAATAAGTTCGAAATTAGCGCCAAACATTTGTATTCAAACTTGCTTGCTTTGGATATTTAACTTTCATAGGGACCGATTATTTTAAATTAGTTTTTTTGTGTGTGTTTTGGTTTTATTGTCTTTTTGGTAATGTGTTTAATGTTATGAAAGTATTTTTTATTTTAAAATTTTTATTTTTTATATCAGCACATGAAAATAATTAAAAAATATTAAAATAATTAATTTAAAATAAAAATAAAAAAAAAAATAAAAAAAAAAATTTTTTCAGAAATATTTTTAAAATACAATGACAAACATAGTATTATGGTTTAATAATTTGATAATGATTTTAAATTTGGGATGTTTATTTGGATGTTTGACATGCTTTTTGTGTTGGGATATAGGAAGTTGATTTATTTATGGAATGTAGACTGATTTTTTTTTAAAAAAATTAGAACGTTATTTTTAACATACATACATATGTGTGTGTACTATTTTTAGCATACATGCATATACACATGCACGCGAAACGGACTTTGAGATGTTTCAGTATAGAAAAATCTGTACCAATTGAAAACTGGGATGGAGTTAACAATTTTTTATTATTGTTAACATGAATGTTCAAACTAATTTAATTAATTTTGAATTTAGAAAAAATAATCATGTAAATTTTTAAAGTCAATTATATAGCAACTATAAGGCTTAAATTTGGGATTATGAGAAGAAAACTCTTAATAAGGTTATTTATTAATATCTATTTAAAAGTGTGATTAAAGTTGATTTAGAAAATGTTTTTGTTCAAAAATATATCAAAATGATAAATAATTTTTTTTTTGACATTAATATATAAAAATAATTTAAAAAAACATTTTTTTTAGTAAAGAGCTTTTAAAATGAAGAGCAAAACGCTTTCATGACTAGAGTGTGAACAATTTTGATATTGATGGGCATTGGATTTATCCAGAGGATTATTGAATTGAATAAAATAGTAAAAGCAACCATTAAATTCAAATTCATGCCTTATAGACTCATAGATATCAGCCCGTTGCTTTTGACCACAAAAGTAAGGAAACGTCCAGGGCAAGACTGCTTCTCAGATGTTGGCAATTTCTAAACGTTACCTCCAGTAAGTAACGGTTACAAGCAGTGACTAAAATTCGAGGAGACCAGGAACGGTTTTATATAAACTGATGATTTTATTCTCCAAGCCCGGCAACTTCTGGTGAAAAAATAATTTGTTTAGATGATCAAGTAATTCAAGTGCAGGTTAGAACCGTAAAATAAATCTTTATCCCTGTGTATTTGATGTGTTCCTTCCTGTTTACTGTTAGGAAAATTTAAACACTGCAGTTACCTTGCCGAATATCCTAAAACGACTGGGGAATTCACTACAGCAGGAAGAGGACATTGAAACAAATAATTTCCATCCCTAAACTTCTCTTTTCTTCTTTTTTTTTGGCCTTTTCCACCTGATTTTACAATCAACGAAACAAACTTTATCCAAATAAGTCAAACTTGACGAAAGAGGACAAAGATGTAATAGTTAGCACAAAATCAATTATTTTTCCCAATCGAGACACCGGTTGGACCGATTGAACCCATTGTCTGAGCAAAATTGCTTTTTGTCAAAATTAACTGGAAAAAAAAATAGAAATAGAGATGAGTATTGGAGAATGATTGCACAGCTTAACGCCGATAAGGAAAATAACTGTCTTGAAATATAAATAATAATTCAAATGAACGCGTGAAAGTGTAAATATTATACCGGATGTAAATTTTGCCGGTTACGTGTGGAATGCCACAGTCATCACAGACAAAACGCAAGCCCGGGCCATTTTTATTTTTTTTAGAATTGACAGTTGTGATAATTCAGAAACATTAATTTAAAAAAATAAAGTTATAAAATATATTTGAATAAATAATCTATAAAAATATTGTTTGAATTTATGTGTACATGTTTTTAGGATTTTTTTTTAATTTTTATCAATTTATTTCTTGTTGGAGTTTTATTTTTATTTTGTTCAATTTTAAAATTTTAATTTATGTTAGTGATCATTTTAAAATTAATATTTTTTCTTTTTACCCTTTTTTTATTATTATTTTTATATGTTCTTCTGATCAAATAATTTTTTTATACTCATAGTATTCATTTTAGTTTTTTTTTGTTGTTTTTGTTTGCTCTTTTGTTTGGGTTTTTATTTTAAATATAATTTTATTATTTCATTCTTACTCTATAATAATGATAATTTTATTGATTTTTTTTTTAATGATTGCTTTCCTGTAAAAATATTTTTTTTATTCTTGGAGACAATCTAATGATAATAATTGTTTGAGTAGTAACAATGAAAAAAAATATTGTTATTGTCATCACAATGATGATAATGTAACAATGAATTTCTTATGATGTTTTTTTTATATAGATTGAAAATGATCGAGTTTTTTTTAGTTATCATGGTTGTTTTTATAATTTATATTTTATTGTTGTTTTTAATTTAAATTAGACTATGAAATGAACTAATTGTAATACAATGAATTCGATAATCAAGGTATCTGAATCTTTTTATTTTTTAATTACGATGATAATTTTATACTGATGATTTTATTGAACAAAAAAAAATATCAATTTAAAATTCATATATTTTTATTGAAAACTTGCACTTTGCGGGAATTCTACATAAATTTATTATTTTATCCATATTTATAGTGTAATAAAAAAAATCTTATACTCTTAATATTTATTGTGCATTGGAAAAAAAAATATGATTCTAGCCATTAGGAGACGCGGGTAGGCGGCTAGTAAATATGTATATGGTGTAAATATAACATTATAGATGTGTAATCAAGTCAAGGTTAGATATTTTGTTTTTTTTTTTACATTGAGGATTTTGTTTTGAAGTTAATTAGATATACAAATATTTTGATAAGTCTTTTAAATAAAATATTTTCCTGCAGGGTCTAAGTTGTTATCTATAGATCGTTTTTTTGTTATTCTAACCCACTTGGACCTGGTTTGTTAATGTACATGGATTCATTTCTGTATTTTGTTTTTGTCAAAGGTACATGGAAATTCAAGAAGGAATTAATGCTATCCTCTTCAACAACTATAGAGGTGTTTTACACTGCATTTTGAATGTGATTTAAAAAAAAAATTCATTGTATTTCTAGATTATTTTCACGCACAGATGATAAAAGTAATTTTTTTTTTAATTTTTTTTTAATATATTTTTAAATAAAAAATATTTTTAAAAATAATTACAAAGCACTAACCAAACATGCACTAAACCAGAGTGGATACTTGTCAAAGCGAGCACATACTTAATGGACAATATTAGTAAGAAAATAAATAATGGAGCAATTTATGTATTTTAATTTTAAAATATAAAAATGTTGCACGAGTTGCCCCTTAGTCACTATCTTCTCTCCCGTATATTGGATACACATGTATGTTTTTCCGTGTGTGAAAAAGAAGAGACAAAATTGCTCCTTCGAATACTCATTTATAATTTTTGAAATACGCATTTTAAGGATATTGCACGTGAATATAATTTAACCATGAAAAAAATAAATAAGAAAATGCATTTGTTATCCCTAATAACAAAACCTAACCAGCCCCGGAAAAAAAGCTGCAGGTATATCTTTTCACAGGACGAATTAATTATAATTTAATTCATAGAGAATAAATAATTTTTTTAAATATAAAATAATGAAACCATCAAAATATTTTTCGAATAAAATATTTTTATATTGGCATCAAATGTTTTTTCCCCCGTTGTTTCACAATGACCTTTTCATTACTATCAATAAACAAAGGATAATTTAGTGTATGATAAAATATAAAAAAATAAAAAACAAAAGCCATGGTTAAACTACCGCTCTTGGAGCAAAATAAATCCATCTGAATGAGTTATTTTTAATATTTTTATTTATTTTTTCATTCAATTATTTTATTTTATGTATTTCTTGTTTAAAATTTTATCTTATTTTTTATTGTTTTTCTTGGATTATCTTGTTGAATTATTTTGCTTTTCAATTTTACCACTACATGAAAGATAAAAAGATATTTGTATTTTAATTATGATGATTATTTTTTTAATTTCTATTTTTTGTTTTTAATTATTTTGTATAATTGATTATTTTTTATTTTATCATTTAATATTTAATTGATTATAAATTGACTTTAATGGATTTTTCCAACAGTAGCTTTTGGTTTAATAACCTAAGTCATGAGATGAAGTTTTTTTTTAAATATGGGAATGGATTATAATTTTAACATGAGAGATGAGATTGATATGACTTTAATTTTTTTCTTATTAAATTTTATTATTTTGTATATAATAAACTGAAAATCGATCCATATCATTTATTTAATTTTGATTTTTTTTTCTCACGTTAGTAAATTCTTTAACTTGATCTGCACGCTGTTATTGTTTATTTTTATATATTTTTACAATTAAAATGAAAAATATTTATCCTACACAGATTTAATTTTAATTGATCTATTCTTTTCATCAAGTCGTGGATTAGCAACGAATCAATAAAGTAGGTTTCACTTATTTATAAATTCTCAACCCCAGTAGAGTTTGATTTTAGTGCATGCTTGTATCATGGTGTATTGTATTGCGCTTTAAAAAAATTGGCTGTTAGTTTTTATTTTTATATATATATATATATTAACATAAATATATAAAATTATTAAAAACACTAAAGAAAAAAAATAGTTTAATTTGTTTTTCAAAATATATATATTTTTAAAAATGATCTAAATACAGCTGGAAACTCCCTCCAACTAAAAAATCACTAATCAAAACACTTGATGGAGAGATCTTCAAAACATATCCTTTAAAAACTCAAAATGAATCAACAAAAAGATCATGACTGCACATCTATCTACACGTTAGATGCATTTTATTTTAATAACTGATTAAGAGTATAATTGTGGTTATTTTTAAAAATATTCTTTGTTCGAAAAACACTAATATGATATTTTTTAAAAAATATATTTTTTATATTAACACATAAAAATAATTTAAAAACACCATATTTTTTTAATTTAAAATAAAAAATAAAAAACTTTCAAATTCATTCAAAAATACTTTTAGAAGCCCAGTTCCAAACAGGAACTAAATAAACACCACCCAATCCTATTTACATACAGAAGCAATGTCAGGTTTCTTGAATTATAAATATTAACAATCATCGTATTTGTAGACAATCTCTCCCTCCCTGCCTTCTCATATCAAAGGAGGGACAGAGAAACTTAGTATTCAAAATAACATGGAGCGATTAATTACACGGCTAATGGACAGCAGTAGGTGGAATTAAAGTTTTTACCATATTTCCTAACCCTAATCCGAAAGAGCACCATTTTTGGAAAAAAAAAAGCTGTTATCATATTTTTTTGAATCTAGGCATTAATTTCAAAACAATTAATTTCTTCTGACAACTGGCAAATAGACTGAGCGAGTCTCCAACTTTAAAACCCGACAATTGCGGGCACCACTGCCCTACCCCCTCTCTTTCAACTTGTTCCTTGTCTTTTGCTTGGATCCCGTACAGGACACGTGTCGTGTAAGAAAATAATACAGAACAGGGAAGTTATGAACATTAACAAGGGTAGTTCTGGGAACTCGTTTTCCCTCCATAGCAATCCACGCAGTTCCAAACTCCTCTCCTTCGTGGCACCCTCGTGGACGCAATCGTAACCGCCCATCTCTCCTTAAAATCCCCCCATCACGAAACCCTAGCAACCCCCTCCTTTTTAAAATCCCCGTTCAAATAAACACGCAGAGAGGCAATACAAACAGATGAGATGATAAAAGAAAGAGGGTAGAGAGAGAAACCCTAATCCTCCTATTCGTGCACACTTGTCGTTTATCGTTTCTGAATAGCAATTGATGGAGAGGTCGTGGATTCGGTCGCCGACGGAGAAGGCTACGTCGCTGGGGTACGTGAGCTGGGAGGAGGTTTACGTTTCTAGCGACAGAGGGAGGAGAGAGGTGCAGTATTATCTGAAGAGAAGCGACGGTGGAAAAGACCTGGCAATTACAGGGAAAGAGAAGAGCTCACGGCACATGTCCTATCAGCTTGCAATCAGGAGCCGGTCAAATTTGTTTCCTATGGCACCTTCTCTGAAGCCGAAGTCAAGAAGAGAGGTTATTGACTGGCTTGATTCAATTGTTTCAGGTACATGAGCAAAAACCTAATTGAAACTTTTTGTTTTATTAATTTCCCTTTAAATTCTGAAAATTTCGAAGCTTTTGGGATTTCTTTGCAAGGGTTTGTGTTCTTTGCGGTTTTGTGTTTCTTGTCATAGTTGGATAAAACGACCGTGGATTTTGTAATTCAATCCAAAATTCAACATCTTCCGATGTTTGCATCGGGGGATGATAAATCTTCATGGAGTTGTGCTGTTTTTAATTCGTTAAAATAGTAGCCTTGTCGTTCAGTTTCTTGCTGCATCCCTGGCTGCACGGGCTTTTCAAGGCCTTTGATTTTTAGATTTGAAGATGTCTCCACCCTCGCTTAGTTTTGCGACTTATTCTCGGTGGAATTCTATCTGTTACCTCTCCTGATCTGAATAGGAAATATACATAGATGTTTTTCCTTATTTTCTCAATTTTTTGAAATATATGGATACCTTTTATTGTCAGAACTTCCCTACATATGACCGGTTATATCAAATTGAAAAGTTTGCATCTTTAAGCATCTGTTTCCAATCCTTCATGGGGAGTACATGCTTGTAGATGCCCTAATTAGGGCTGTTGTCAATGATGTCATGTCCATGGGCTTTTTCTTCTCGAAGATGCGCCTATCCATTTTCTTTCCTTGAATTCCTCGCGTGCTGTGCCCATCTATAGGATGGGTGATTTCTTTTCGGCACCTCTTGACGTTTCTTCATCTTTCCTGGATTTCTTTTCTTAAGGAGGAAAGAATTGTGTTTTTGTGATAATGGACAACACCTTTTTATCCCCGAGCATATCAAGAAATTTAAAATTTTCTTTCCAAGTCCAAATAACAAATCCATCGTTTATTTTTGTTTTTGGATCTGAAGGGAAATAAATGCTCAGATGGATGCTTGCCTCTTTATTAGAGCAAATCATTCTGTAGTCTCTAAATATCCGTATAACAGGCTTGCAGCTCTTTATATCCATATTCAGGTTCTTTTAGCTCTATACCCCTCTCGTTACTGAGAGCAGGCTGCTCTCCTTCACCTTTTTTCATGCCTTCTCCCTATTATGTGTTTACTGCCCTAACTTTTAACTATGCCCTTGTCATAATCACCTATTTCTGTGCTATGTTACTTTAAACTGATGATGATCTGGGATGCAGGAATACCTGTTCAATTTTTAAAGAGCTGGTTAGAGCATCGGATGCTTATGCCTCCACTATCTAGGTCATGATCTTTTATGGCCAGATTTATCATATTTCATAAGTAAATCTCCTGATCACAGTACCCTTTTGTGCTTTCATGTTGAATTTATACCCTCCTGTAAAGATGCCAAGACCTGTTTGTTTAATTGCATTTGTACCACGAGTTTTCTCTGATGATAAACCTTTAAATGCTGCTCTTTTGGTTGTGCATGCTGCTCTTTTCACCAGCTCCTTATCCTGTCTTTCACTTGATTCTTTTCTTATTGAATTTTGAGTTTGCTATGAAATTTCAGGTTTCCTTCCACATGAATCAATTTTTCAAGCAGGCTCCTTGGATAACAGTGATGCTTCTCAGTTGGATATGAAATTTTTTAAGGTTAGAGTTGTGTTATTGACTCTTCTAATTTTGACACGTTGTCAAATTTTTCAAGTAGGTCATTGTCTTTTTGATTCTTATTTGCTTACACTTTTTAGGATATCCAGTCGCAAACGCTGGGGTATTATTCTTCAGAATTTTCGTGGTTAGGTTCTCCATGGGTTTGCAGGAAGAAAAGAAAGCATTATGAGTCTTTTTACCGGAATGGTGTCAAAATTTCAGTGAGTGTGTTTGTGTTTTTTTCCTTTCCATGGACCATAGTTACACACCCTATTATATCTGACTTCTTTATGTGCTTTCCTTGAAAACATTTCAGGTTCATGACTTTGTTTATGTCTTAGCCGAGGAGGATAAACGACTCATTGCTTACTTGGAAGACCTCTACGAGGACTTGAAAGGGAACAAAATGGTTATGGTACGATGGTTTCACAAAATTGATGAGGTTGGCATTGTTTTACCTCACAATTTTAATGACAGAGAGATTTTCTTTTCTCTGTGTCTTCAAGATCTCAATATCGAATGCATAGATGGATTGGCCACTGTCCTGAGTCCTCAGCATTTCAAGAAGTTCTCAGATGAGGCTGTATGTGCTAGGTTCAATCCTTTTGTTTGTGACAAGCAGTTTGACAATGAAGATGTCAATCTCTTTGACATTACTCAAGTTGAAGGTTACTGGAGACAGGAAATTCTTGGGAACTTGACCTTCCTTCCTTCAAAGTGTCTGGCGAATTCCCGATATCCAGGCAATGGCTTGAGAGGGGAAGGACATGACAATGATTGGAGTCATATGAAACCTAAGAAGAGGCTTCGCAGATTAAAAGACAATGATGATGTTTGTGTTTTCAGAAAAGAATCAACTACTGCTAGTTATTTAAACACGCAAAACTTGCACAACAGTCGGATTAATAGCAAAACTGGAAATGAGATATGCAATCAAAGGGGGGAAGAGCATACTGCCTTTTTGTCCACAACAGAGGTTATGCAAAATCCGCAAAATCTACATGTTGGCTCTGAAGTTGAAGTGCTTTCTCAAGATAGTGGTATTAGAGGTTGTTGGTTCCGAGCTTCAATAATTAAGAAGCACAAAGATAAGGTAAAGGTGAGATATCAAGATATCAGAGATGCAGCTGACGAAGCCAAGAAACTTGAGGTGTGTATTGTTAAACCCACTGATGCTTGGAAACTTATTTGCATTTCATTAAGGAGAAAGAGGGGATATAAAGAAGTCATATGCATGTGGTTATGTCCTTTTAAGCTCATATTTTTACAAGTTTGGTGTTGTTTTTTGTTGTAGGAATGGGTTTTGGCCTCCAGGGTTGCTGCTCCTGACCAATTGGCTATCCGGATTGGTGGAAGGACTGTTGTCCGCCCCACCCCCCAGGTCAATAAAGACCAGGCGACATCAATTGCTGATGTGGGGACTGCTGTAGATGTGTGGTGGAATGATGCTTGGTGGGAGGGTGTCGTTGTCCAAAAAGATTCTGAAGATAGAATTCACGTCTTTTTCCCAGGTTTGGAAACTTTTCTTCATTGAAATTGCATTATTCATTCCTCACGGTTATTTATTTTTTTGTTAACTTCAATTTTGTAACCGGACATGTTCTAGGTGAAAAGAAGGAATCAGTTTTTTGCTGTTCTGACCTCAGACTTTCCCAAGAATGGGTGGGAAATGAGTGGAAACATATCAAGGGACGACCAGACATTCTGTCCCATTTATCATCCTGCTTGGAAAGAAAGCAAGTGAAGTTTAGATTTGATGAGAGCAAATTGGCCCAGGCTGCTATTCCTGATTCCAGGCAATCAGGTAAAGCCAACCCTGGATGTATTGAATATTCTTTAGACTCTGGATGTGATATGGGAAAGGAATTGAAGGTAGTTCCAGATCTTTCAAAGGATAATTTGCTAGCCCAGTTGAGGTGGAGGTCAATAAAGAAGAGAAGACGCGGTAGTGGGAGTTCTGGCCATAGGATGCACCCCAACAATAATAGGGGTCGAAGGTTATCAGAAGTGGTCAGATCCAATACAGGTGAAAGATTTTTGATTCCAACTGCCCTGAAAGCTGATCATGAGAACTGCAAGTACATGGGGGATTCTCTCTTTACCTCTGCTGTTGTGCAGCCTCTATCAAGCTTGGTTATGTCTAGATGATTGGCTCGTTGTTATTAGGATATCTCAAGCAGATGTTACTTTTTGATCTTTTGCAGAGGTATACATGTGTTGCCGATATAATCCTTGCCTATGATAGATTTTTGATGTTGACGACCTTGAAAGTGGATGAAGAGAGATGCTGTACATCGCGGGTTCTTTCTTTTTCCGTTGTTCAGCCTCTAGCATGCCTGATTATACGCCTATCTCTCAAGTAGATGTAGTTTCTGTTCTGTCGCTTTTCAGAGGTATATATATTCTCATGGTGCATGAGCTCGATGCAACAAAATAGATTACAGGCTAGTGCCGTAGGTTATGAAAACTATTATCTGAGAAGTGATGGCAATCCAATCCAAGTTCTTCCACCGGATCTATGTATTTGTATCTAACAGCAGCCACTGTGGTCCGCAAACATCAGAAAGCAATTTTGTTTGATCTTATAGAGTTCTAACACCTGCATATACTTGTACCTTTCAAAGACTATTGCAGCATGATTTCTGCTTGTGATTCGTATCTGTATATCATCCTTGGCAATAAAATTTTGCCTTTTTTCTTCCCTCTTCATGCTCAAGTTGACCAGTTTCACTCTATACGTGTTTTAAGTTGAACTGATATTAATTGTGCCGGCTCCTGGGACTTTCTTTTGTTCCGATTTCCTGTTTTGTGCTTTCGTTTCAGCAGCAAAAATCACTTTGTAACTGACAAATGCCAGTATGAAGCATGTTGTGATTCCTTAATAACCATGTGAAACCTATAGATTTATATTACAGTTATGACTGGGTTTCTATGTTAGAAAAGATCCAAAAGTGGTCCATTGGATGATACATACAGCTCAATTCTTTATCTCGAGAAGGAAGATTCCTTTTATTTAGATATTCTTCCATGGGTGTGTTTTATTTTAAAAAACATTAACTTGATATTTTTTTTTGTTTTTGAAGTATTAATGTCAAGAACAAAGTAAATATTTTTTTTATATTTTCAAGTAAAAAAAATACTTTTCAAAACATTTTGCATCACAATACTAAATATATTTTTAGTCCCTTTGTACGCTACTACCTAATTTTGTTGTTTAATAATAATTATTGTCTTTTTATGTTTGATCTTTATTTCATTTTGTTATTCTATATGAGCTAGCAACATCATTTATTAAAGAGTTGCAAGTGGTAAGCATGTTGTGCTAGCAAACTTTGGCATAAAAGGATATCGATGGCATATAAAAAAATCCAAGCATGTTTGATTTTTTGTTATTTAAATGTTCATCTTAATATTTTTCTCTCATAGCATAGGGAGGACATGATTGATGATAGAAATCTTGGTACATGCAAAGCAATCGATTTTAATAGTATTTAAGAATTTTTCTGTAATAAAATAAGTTATTTTAAGTAGGAATTGTAATAAATAAAATAAATATTTTTTAATTCCAAGAACACAAGTTTTTGTTATTGTTTTTATATTATAAATGCTTTAAGGGTTAAGGTATAAATGCTTCAAGAGTTTTACTTGCATGATTGAGTGATATCTATAATTACTGAATTTATTATTTTGATGGAGTAAAGGGATTAAAAAGTTATTGGGTCTTGACAATATTAATGTGGGATGAAAACCCATAAGGAAATTATAATTATTTATAACACGAATAATTCATGTCAATAAATTTTAATTTAAATCCTAGACCAATTAGGACCGACAAATAGTTAAGCTCATGGAAAATAAGATTGGAACTCGTGATATTTTTGGTCTAGCACAAAATTATCAAATCATGTATATTAAGTTTTATAATATACTAGATCTATATTAGTCTGAATTTAACACCAATTTATTAAAATATATTAAATCTAATAACCTATGAAATCCATAATAATTTTCTTCTCAATATGTAAATTAAATTTGAAACTCAAGTATATTGAATTCTAAGGCTCTGTGGATGCATCAAAATATAGTAAAAAACTCCAACTCATGTACATATTCAACGAATTTGCTTATATGTGGAAAACCACAGGCCACTTGTTTGATTTCTTGGTTAATCCAGTTGTTCAGCATCAAAGTTGCCGAACAATCAAATCAAGTAGGCAGAAAAATTTCATTTGTTTAGCTGTTAACGTATAACGTTGTTATGGTAAAGAGCACAAGCTTCAGTGGCTTGATTGGCGCGGAGCTGTGACAGAGCCGAGAATGAGACTCACAAGCCTTCTATATGGTCGCTCATTGACTAAACAATCGGCTCTGTCGGCTCGCTGCAGCCTGCAGAGTTTGGACATAGCCAAACTCTTTGTTGACCTTAATAAAAGATTAGAGTACTAATGCAGGTGTTTGGTCTCACAAGCAAGCGACAAAGAATAATTCAAGAACAGAAAATTCAAGAACAGTGTTTTGTGTGGACCCGCCCCAGCAAATGAGGCATCTTTGTCAACAAAGCACTAAGGACCCCTTTTCACTTTTACTAGGCTCTGTAACCTGTTCTATCTTTAATCCCCTGTTCTCCAACAATTGAAGCATCTTAAGAGTTGGGATTGCTCTATCAGGACAGCAGAAGCTGTTCTTAGATCCTTTTCTGATAATTTTCACTGTTTTTCTTTCCCTTGCCCATTTCAAGATGGGATTGAACTTTTTACCTCACTTTCCTATATGAGTATATTTGCTGCTTCCAGTCACAGAACAAAGATATGGCTCTTGCTACAGGGCCTAAAAAGGAGATACAAAGAATTGGAATCAATAAGTCAAAGAACATGCTATATTCTGGAACTAGCCTGGCCTCTGCTGAATCCTTAACTGTGCCTCTTGTGAGAACTCTCTCCATTTTCTTATGATGAGCTTACACGTTTTACTTTTTTCACTCACAGCTTAGGAATTAAGTAAGTTCTGATGGTTTATTGTGGGTGCTTATTGCAAGCAGGTTCAGGAAGTTGTTCTTTCAGCAGATATTCGATGTGCAGAATGCCAGAAGAGAGTAGCTGACATAATGTCAAGAATGAATGGTAAGATTTCTTGAAACTTTGCCATTTAGGTGTTAAGCTTTCCAAGAGATGTAACAAGTTCTTAGGATTGCTCCAGACTGCTGATTAAAAGATGATATTGGATGTCTTTGGAATCATCTTCAATGTAACGTTCGAACACTGATGTGGTCCCAAATAAAAATACTCTTTTAATTTAGCCACAGTAACCTCATCCTTCTTCTTCCCTTCTTTTCTTGAGGCTTACTGACTTCCTTCTAGCAATTCCATGTCATTGCTTCTTCGTATCAAACAACGAGGCCTCTCTCTGTGGCATTTGCTGCACGAGTTTCATAAAATGTTCTGTTCTGTGAAAAGCTGATACAAAAGAAGAGCACTAATCAAACATCAACCCTTGAAATGGTACAAGTGTACTTCCTGTCACTGTTGAGAAATTCACACCCTTCTTCCTCAATGCCTAATCAGCAGTTGTTATTTTGTGGGGCGGACCTTCAGACTGTCTGTAGATTTGATGCAACCATGGACAAGTTATTAATTGAAATTCACAATTCAATTTATTTTCTTCCCATATATGTTCTAGACGACTCTGATTGTTGGAATATTATTCAACTAGGGATCTAGCCTGTATATTTGTATGTCGTTTTGCAATGATACGAGGTATACATGCACCTAAAACAACTAAAATTCTAAGGATGTAGATTTTAAAATTAATTTCAACATTCCCTTTGAAAATCTCACAATTCTTGAAAATTAAAGATGTATTGCAGATGCTCGCAAACTTTCTTGTTCCTTGCCATTTTCCTTTAGAAAGGTGCCGATCTCACGATAAACTCTTAAATATTTCGGAAAACCACTCATTACTTTGTTGTAGCCACTGTCTCATTGTAGCTTGCTAGACAACTACATTGCTGCCACCATTTCCTTCTTACAACTTTCTTTCAAGATTTGCTCTTCAAGTGGCCTTTGCTCTTATTCTTCAACAAGCTGCTGCCTTCCTTTTATCATGGCTCCTTGTCCATTTTCCACCTCCTCCATTTTTCTGGATGTCACTCCATCCTCTAACTCTAGGGTTTATTGTTCATTTTTTTTTGGTATCTCTCATTCTACACACATGCTTTAAATCCCTTCTTGTTAGACTGATCTAGCTCTGGTACCAGTGATAATTTTTGAGCAGCAGCATAAGGTGAGAAGTCTCTAATAAATCTGAACGTGTCTACAAGTTTCTTATCCCAAGAGATAAACACCCCTTATATAGAGGTTCTAAGCAACTCTTTAGAGACTCCTTACATATATATTCTTGTAACATATGTAGGAACCTCTACTGCATACACACATGAACTACATACGTTCATGAAATTCTAACAAATAATGAATCTAGAAAAATGAAGTTCAATTGCTGTTTTATTCATAAACTCTCTGATATAGCAGTGACGAAGTTCAATGTGCTTTGTGAGATTAAATAACACTGGATTTTTAGTCAAGGCAATGGTTGGCATGCTGTCACAAAACATGGTTGTTGAAAAAACCTTCCCCTGACGCAAATCCTCCAGATAGGCCAAAATGGTTCAACTGCCGCACTTGTAAATGAAATATGTCATGCCTCTGCTGATGATAAAGCCACAAGTGGCTGTTATGCCTCTGCCATAAGTTTCTTTAACAAATCAGCTGCATATTCTTCTCGAGAGAAATAATAATTTTCCTAGGTTCTTGCTTCACCTGCATCATGCCTAGGAAATTTCTCATAAACCCAGGACCAGTAATCTAAAACCGACTCATAATCTTCCTTTTGAGATCTTTTATCATCTGGACATTTCCCAAGTAAATTAAATCATCCACATAAAGAAATATCATAACAAAGCTATTCCCGTTGGACTCTGTGTTCAATGGTGTGATACTGGATAATGTATTCGTTTTCTTTATGACCACAGTAAGCATCTTAACTTTTTCCCCTCTTTAAAATTTTGTTCTTGGCAGAGACAGAATCTGTATCCATCAATGTATTGGAAAAGAAGGTAACTCTCACTTGTAGGTATCCTGGTGTGAGAGTATCTACAAGGCAAGTTGCTGCTGTACACAGAAATCCTCTAGGCAAAATGGCAGTAATCAGGCGAATTTTTCGTTCTTACTACCGTTGATGACATGTAAATGTTTCGACAATGAACACAGTTCTATTATCAAAAGATCGTGGATGCGTGAATAAACCATGTATATAATTGTTACATTGACAAAGTAAAATAGAATCTCAGATACTTCTTATCGAGCATGCTTGAATTTGTTAATGAAACAGATGAAAAAAGGCAGATATGTTTGGACTGACATGGAAATTCTGCGTTCCTGTTATATATGCAGAGCTTGCTTTCCAATTTGAAGGAGAAAAAAAAGTTTCTTTTCTAGGAAGGAGTTAAGCAACTACATGAATGTAAAATCTTCCATTACTGTAAACTTTTTCTATTCTCAGGGCAGGCTAACATGTTTAAGGTGGCTTCGAATTTTGCATAACACAAACCTTTGCAAACAAGAAAGAGATGCTTCGTTTAATGTGCCATGGAGTAAAACAAAGCGCAGAAGTGAAGCTAGGGATAACAGGCCAAACGTGCCAAACAAAACCCCCTCGCTCAGCTCAAGTAGAATCGGATTCCAAAATGAACGGAAAGGATTTCCAGCGGACATTCCAAAAGCCGAAAATACAGTCGGTCTATGATTATTCAAATTCTCAAAATCCTTATTTCTCCTGATGTTCTTAGCCATCATATCAACCCATCATTGATTTCGTACCATGTCTTTTCGTAACTTCGTACCTGCTAAGGTAAATTACAAACATTGTATTCAAACGGGCTCTGTTTTTGTTTCTGTCTCCTTCCCCCCCATGTCAAGCTGATTAAGATAAGCTTATTCTCCTAGAAAACTATAAGATTGCAAACTAAAAAGGCTCCTGTTTTTGATCCATGGCTGCAGACTTGCTGCGCGGTGCTGAGAATCAACCTTGATTGCAATGCTTGTTGCAGAAAAGCTAGGAGAATTATTCTCAACATGAAAGGTAAAACTGTCTTGGATGAAGATATTAGCATTCATTTAATAGAAAATTGACCTCTCCTTTTTCCCCATTTTATATTTAAGAGGTAGAGACACACATGATTGAGAAGCAGCAATGCAGGATAAGCGTGTGTGGAAGGTTTAGACCATCTGATGTAGCAATAAAGCTAAGGAAAAAGATGAACCGTAGAGTTGAAATAATGGAAACTCAGGAATTCGCCAGCAGCAATGAACAGGAAGACCCGCCGCCATAGTTGACTGACTAACATGCACTCCAACTTCTTATCTTCTAATGATGCTGTTGCTCAAAATTCCACGTGCCAGGATAGTACGCGTGACCAAACCACACCCATGAAATTTGGCAGATACTGCTGAAATAGATAGGAAACTTAAAATTCAAGCAGGCATGTGAAGAATTGAAGCAGAATGAGAATGATTGGTGCAGAGATGTAAAAATGTAATTCGATATGTAAGTACTTAGGAACAACATAGGTAGCAGGGAAACCCCCCCCACAAATACTAGTTCTGCAAAACACTTCATTTGTAGTCTGTAAATGATAAATATTTAATTAACATAACCTAAATCTATGTGCTTGCTACGAACATGCATTACATCCATCTATGCGCTACCATCCACCATTCCATCCATGACAAGAGCCTTAAATCTTTACGCTTGCTATGGGCATTCATTGCAGGCTCTTTAAATGTTTTTATTCCATCGATGACAAGAGCCTTAAATCTTACGCTTGCTATGGCATTCATTGCAGCTCTTAAATGTTTTTATGATCTTATCTGATTCAGCATCGTAATTAATTTATAAACTCATTGAATATCCTGCAAGTCCAATGACATCATTAATGACCTTCTCTTACAACTTTATATGATCCATCCATTTTATTGCACTTGTGATTCCTGCCTTCACCAAGTTCTAGCATTATTTGGGACTAAATGTTTTTTCCTACTAGCATACGTCAATAGTCGTAGCAACAATCAAACCCTAGAATGACAAGTTCCACAAAACTATTATTGGACTCCATGTAGGTGTTTCTTCACTCTAGTACCGAGATTGCAAGCTTTTAATGATGTCACATGATGATGTTTGAATACCAAATCTAAAGCTAGAACTAAAGAGAAAATAAATAGTCTTAAAAATGTTCGTTAACTCAAAGAATAATTATTAAATTAAACTACTATCATGACCAATAAAATAACCTTACACTTATATGGAAAGAGAATTAACTATCCATGACCCTACAGGTTCTATAATCGTGGAGCATGAATACATTAAATAGAAAAACAAATAACATTAAATGAGCCTAAAAACAAAGAGCCCCTAACCTTAATAACTAGGAATACTTCAACAATTTCATTAAAAAGAGGAAAGCTTGGTGTTTTGATAAATATAAAAAACAATTAAAAAATTGGTTCAAGGAAGTTGCCTTGCTACATTAAGGCAGTGCGTGTGACGATAAAAAATGATATTACTTGGTGTTTCTTGAATTGTCACAAGAATATCTCTATTTTTTTAGTTCTCTTTGGTTTAGTGTTGGATAACTTTTTTGTTCTCTCTCTTATTTAATTTTCACGTGTGACTTTTTAAATTCACACAAAAACCTTTCAATTTGTGTTTTCCTTCATATATGGTCCTTGTACTTTTAATTAACATTTTATTTCAATTAATTTATACAATTAAAATTTGTTCAATTTCATCACCTTTTTTATTTATCAAGTTTGATTTTCATTTTTTATTACTATTTTTTTATAAATGATTTTTACAATTGTTTTTTTTTTAATTTTCATCCTTGTTTTTTTCTATAAAAGATTTTTTCCCATTCATTTAATTGCTATTTTTTTTACTCTGGATTTTCTTAATATGATATTTTTTTCTATGATATTAATTTAGTTGAGATTCAACTTTATGATTGATCTCAAGTTTGAGACTTCATGGAGAGTGAACTTGAGAGTTTAACCTAGATTTAAGAGATTTGATTGAAGTTACTTGTTTTCCCCCGTAATTATTTAACCTCCTTTTCTTTCTACTATCATCATTCATGATTCAATTTAAGTGGAGATTAAGCTATGTTATTTTTTATTTAAATTTTATAGGATTTTCACTAATTTGAAAGTAACCTAGTTTTCTGAGGTTATTAATTTGTCATTTTTTTACTTTTTTTTATTTGAGTTGAAATAATTTCTTACATATCATTTTTTGGGTTTTTTAATTGAATATTGCTTTTATTTTTGACTTTCGATATAGGGTTTATTATGCTCTCATGCCCTGAATTACAAGCTTTTTAGGTTAATTATGGTCGATTCCGGCTAATCTAAAATAGTAGTGTCTCAATATTTGAAAAATATTTTATCTAGTTTGCATTATTATTTTTAAACTTTTGATATCTTTTTTTTATTATAAAAACTAATTCAACCCATGACGATGTAGGGTGGACAAAGGATCCAGTTGTCATTTATTTGAAGTACGACTAATGTTTTTTTTTTAATTTTTTTTTGCATCAACTCAATTTAAAAAAAAAACATTTAAAAAGCGTTTTAGAAAGCATAATATAACTTAAAAAATAGACACTCAATAAAACTACTTCCATCCAAATGGCACGTGCTAGGAACTTGAGATTGCATTTTCTGAACCAAAGAAAATTTATTTGCATTTCATAGGTCAAATGAATTTTTATCCCTGAGGAATTTAGTGTTCATTTGAAAGTGTGGTTGAGGTTGTTTTTTTTAAAAAAATTCATTTAAAAATACATCAAAATGATATTTTTTTTAAATATTTTTGATATCAACATATGAAATAATCTAAAAACACCAAGCAAAATTAATTTAAAGTATAAACTAAAAATAAAAAAATTTCATTTTTTTTCAAAAGTGATTATGAAACACAATGTCAAACAAGAACATTAATACATCTAATTTGTGCCCCTACATACATTGCCTCTATTGCATTACATATTTGCTTTAAAAATGATTTAAGTATATATATATATATATATATATATATATATATATTCACAAAAGTTTTTACAAACAAGAACATTAATACATCTAGCTTGTGCCCTTACATACATTGCCTTTATTGCATCACATATTTGCTTTAAAAATGATTTAATTAATATATATATTTTTACAAAAAGACTTACTGGTTGGTTAGGTATAAAGATGATTTTTAACCTTTTAAAAAATTGTGAAGGTAAGAATTACAACTACAGGACCAAGGCTGTTAATTTCATTTTGGTTGGTGTTTTGTTTTTTGAATTGGAACAAAATGTCATGATTTGGAAACATTTTGGTGTTCCGTTTCAGGGGTTATAATATTTATGTTTTTTTTATATATAATTAAATATATTAATTCAATGTTTTAGTTCAAATCCAATTTTTTTTTATTAAGAATTGTACAATTTAAATTTCAAACATAAATAAAAAAAATAAGAATTGAATTGATATAGCTCGACTGACTTTATGAGTTCAAAGATAACATTAACAATTGATAAAAATATAATTTAACTAAAAAAATCAAGATGATATCTTAACAAAATAGTGCAATAATAATATATTAAATTAACTCGGGTCAATGTAGGTTAACTTTTCAGATTTATGACATCCGTTAAAAGACCATAACAACCTTAAAAAAAGAAAATCAAATAATTTTAATTCGTAATAAACTCGTTTTTGAATAATTAAATTGAGAAAAAATAATCTAAAAAAGGACACAATAAAATATTTTTTTTTGAATAAAATTATAAACATGTATAATATAATGGGAATATCATCATCGACCTTGCAAGATCGTTACATTATATGATTGTTCTGAAATTTTAATATAATATATATAAATATGTCAAGAGATTCATCATAAAAGTTTATCTCAATTTCATAAAAGTTTATCTCAGTTTAACATTTAGATTAAAAGATATAATTGATATCGTAAAATTATTTATTATTTAAAAAAAATATTATTTAACTAAAAACTGTCATAATAAAGCCAAAATGTTACCGCGAATGTCTAGAAAAACCAAAAGTTTAAAAGATAAAATGTGCATCGATTTATTTATTTTTAAATAAAAATGAATTAAAAAAAACTTTTGAATGGTCAAATATGGGATGAAAAAAGTGCGACAGCATAATAAATGGGCTAACTGGGCCTAGTCTGTTGACGATGGCCACCACGCACACGCTGTACCATGCACTTGCCCCACCCTCCAATTCTGGGAAGGATAGATACCCAGCCAGCACGACACAATCACCTCCCCTCCTCTTCAAGTAACTGGTGCTACCGGATTATTGTATTTCAAAATTCACCCTCCCTTCATTACCTCGACCTCCCTCTCCTAACAAATAAGTAAATCCCTAATTCAACAAAACCCTGACCCTAACCGAGGTCGCTGGAGCATATCCAACAACAAACAATGGCTAGCGATTCCGATGCCTCGCGTCGCAAGCACCGACGATCTTCATCCGATGACGAGTCGGAGAAGTCCTCGAAACGCCGCAAACATCGTCACCATCACCACCGACATCGTCACTACCGTAGCAAGCACGGAGAGGATACCAAGCAAGGCGGTGACGAGATCGTTCCTGCTACTCTCCCTCCTCCGGTTCCTTTTGCGAATAGTAATAGAGCTGATAATGATGACGTGGAGGAAGGGGAGATCCTTGAGGAAGAAAGTTCTGGTGGTGTCGATGTCGAGGCCAATGAATTGCATGAACAAGTACAAGATTCTCAAAATCTGGTGTGCTCTGATTGCCCTCTTTTATCTCTAATTTTTAGCAAACTGCCACTCTCTTTTCTTGTTTTGCTTCTTATTTGGTCGCTGAGAAATATAACAAAATGTGGAATCTTAATTCTCAATTCTTTTTATACTACGTTTTGTAGCTCCAATATTTTTATAATTGTTTGCCTTCTGGGACTTTCCTCGGTTTGAATTTTGAATATTTGAGTTTCTGTATGAAAATGTTTTCTTTATGCTTTTCTCAGCGGCCGATCGGATGCTTGTTTTGATTTTTGGAATATGTAATGAATTTTTGGTTGATGAGAGTCTTATAGAGAATGTTCCTAACACATATGTAAGAACCTGCTTGCACTACAAACACGAACATGTGTGCATTGCAAAAAGAAAGAAGTTTCCTCTAGGCGTTCAGTGGAGAACTGGTGGCTTTATATTCATTCGTAAGAAGTTGTTATTTTCGTTATTTATGTTTTTTTTACTTCATACTCACCACATGTGTTTTCTTCGTTTAATAATTATTCACACTGCTTGTCTCGTTGCAAGTTTGTGTTACTTAATTTTATTTATCAATTTTATGGCAGGGATTTTACAAGAGTGACAATGGTTTTGTGAATAATCATCTAGTTGTTGATCAGTTTGACAATGAGGTCTGTTTTCAAAGAGATTCCAGGGCTGAGCCTCGAGATGAGCTAGTTACTAAAATTGGCTCAGAGGATCTTGCCAATGGTAATTTAGGTCATGAATACCATAACGATGATAAGAAGAGGCATGTGGAATCTAGGTCCCCCACAAAGGTAAGTAACAAGCGAAAAAGTAACCCGGATATTGATACAACCAAGGGTGATAATAGCGAATTAAGGGATTGGAGAAAGTCATCATCTTCTGAAAGCAGTGGGAATTGGGATAAGAGGGCACAATCACCTTCACATGAAAGGTACCATGGTGAGATTCATGCTAGGAGTAGATCAGTGTCGCGAGATCTAGTTAGGGAGAGATCACATTCTCGTAGCCTCAATGAATACAAGGCTCTTTCAACAAGAAAAAGACACCATGACAGGGATTATAATGACTCTGATGGTGAAAGAATGTCTCGAAACAGCAGGGATATGCCATGTGGCAGTAGAGATTCAGTGAGAAATGTGTACAGGGAAAGCAGTATTAGATACAACAAGTCTTTGGATGGAGAGGATTGGTATCGCAACAAGAATTCACAGGATAGAGAGAGGAGCAAGGAGATCGAACAGCGAAGAGAGGAGGAACAAGAGAGATACAAGGGGAGGGAGGTGGATAGGGTTAGGGGAAGGGGAAGGGAGGTGGAGCATGAGAGGAGCAGGGAAAGCTTCCAGAGAAGGGAGAAGGATCAATATGAGGAGGTAGACTGGGAAAGGAGGAGGGAGAACGAACATGGGAGGAGTAGGGGCAGGGTGGAGGAGATAGATAGAAAAAGACAGAAGGAAACAGATTTTAGCAAACACAAAAATATGCATAGGACTAGTGACAGAGATAGAGATAGGGAGAGAGAAAGGGAGAAGGATAGGGATATGTACATGGAAATGGATAGAGTTAGGGACCATGATTGTGGGAATGAACAAGAAAGGGAGAGGCGAAATGACAGGGATAGGGAGAAATCTAGGGATAAGAGTGATTCAGGAAAATTCTATAATTTCAACTGCAATTCTTTTGGACAGAGAAGAGACAATCTAAAGAGGTATTCTTTATACATAAAATAAAAATCCTTACTTTAACTCAACATTTGTTTTACATAAAGAAAATATATATTACAGGGCAGCTTTGGACCTAACATTATATTTTTTATATTTGGCTTTAGAGATGAACATGAACAAGATGATTTTGAAGAAAGGATAGCTTTAAAATTAGCTGAACAGGAAGAGGAAGATCTCAATAGAATAAAGGAGGAGAGTAGAAGGCGAAGGGAAGCCATTCTTGAAAAATATAGAAACCAGCAGTTACAGCAGAAGAATGAGTCTCGATCAGAAGATGCAGACAAAGGTATTTTCTCAGTCCTGTACTGTTTTACATTTACCCTTGAGCTCAGGACCAGCATTCAACTGTTGGGTTTGTTATATCATGGATGAGCATGATTTTCAAGGTGTTCATGCATGCTTGATGAGTCTCGCTCAGATCTGGTAACTTGCTTATTAAAGTTCAAGAAACATGATTAAGAGTTCTACTAGTTCATGCAATTTTTGCAACTAAACAGCGAGTATGTGTTTTTACATGTGGTGTTATTTTTCATCTTAGGGCTAGAAAACTCCGTTTTTTGGTGTCACAAAAGGCTTAACTTGTTAATTTGATTTACATCTGGGCAATAATTTGGGTGTCATCTCACGAGTTACTATGGTAGGTGGATGATGTGTTTTGTTTAAGCTGAAAATCCTAAACAAAAAATCTGCTGGTTCATAATTGTTACTGAGCAGGGTTAAATACCTTTGGATAATTAGACCAACTGATTTCTATCTGTTTTCTGTGTTTTATCATTTGTTTCTCATGCCAATTTCCTAACAATAAGATTGTTTTGTGTGGAGCAGATAAGGAGCTTATAGAAGGTCCTGGTAATTCAGCAGTAACCGACAATGTTGCTCCAGAAACTCTTGATGGCAGGACAGATGGTGCTGATGTTTATGTTGCTGACACATCATTTTCTGTAGGTAAATCACCTTCACAAAACGGAATACAAGTTGCTTCTGAGAGAACTTCAGGTGCTGCAGGGCTTGGAGAAGGTTCTCCAAAGGTGTGCTCATTTGGTCTCTAATGTCATGTGTTTTAAGCTACTTGGGTAATCAAGCTTAATATTCATATAGGTTGGAAGTGTATGCAAATTTACTATTGAATCATATTGTAGTTGATCAATGATTTGCTTTGCTGATGATTTATTTTTGGTTACTATTTTGTACAGTGTGAGAGATCAGATGAAAAATATTGTGATGATATTTTTGGAGAGACACCTGTTGGAGATCGTAAATTAGTAAGATCAGCAGTTTCCTGCATTTTGTTTATCTGTCTTTTGTGTTGTTTATACCTGCTCTCTTAGTTGTATAATGCAGTTTCTTAAAATATTCATGCTCATTTATGCCAAGGATTTGTGCTTTGAATATGCTACAGGGTAAAGGAGAAGGTTTGCCAATTGTGGGGAGTGGTCTACATGACAATTGGGATGATCCTGAAGGGTATTATAGTAAGTATATAAAGTATTCTAATATGTGATCATCTCTTCTTTATTTTATTTTCTGTAGTTTCTATCTTGAGTGCTCCCCCAAGCATATTTCCTCTTTTTTTAAAAATAATATAGAATCAAGGAACCTGTTATTTAAAAAGATACGGATGTTTTTGAACTTGAAGTTTCATGCTATTGTTTTTCTATCCCAATAAAATGTTAGCTTTTGCGTAGTGGTTTTGATAAGCTACAAATATTTTTGTGGTTTCTTTTTTTTTCATAAGTGTTAGTCTTCTATTTTCTTTTCTTTTATATCCAGAGCTTGTGTTTTTCCTTTTCTGGATGATGTGAATTCACTTGGCATAATTTCAGAATCAATAATAGAAAGTATAAGGCATGTCTTCAATTTGTCTCAAACGTTTACAGTTTTGAAAATTTATGTATTTGGTTGATCAAAATGCTGCTATTGTTCTTCAAATAGTTACTTCAGTTATTTATGTTAATATCATTTTTGGTACGTAGGCTACCGATTTGGAGAAGTACTTGATGGTCAATATGAGATTGTTGCTGCTCATGGAAAAGGTGTCTTTTCTACAGTAGTTCGTGCGAAGGATCTGAAGGCTGTCATTGATGGACCTGAAGAAGTGGCTATAAAAATTATACGTAACAATGAAACAATGTTAGTATTTTTTTTTTTAATAACACTGGTCTCTGTTTTCTTAACCATATGTCTTGGCAACCTATTACCAGCCACTGATTCTACATCTATGCTGTAGGCGCAAGGCTGGGGATACAGAGGTTTCAATATTGAAGAAATTAGCAGGTCAAGATCCAGAGAACAAGCGTCATTGCGTTCGTTTTCTTTCAAGTTTTAAGTATAGAAATCATCTTTGTTTAGTTTTTGAATCTCTGCACATGAACCTGCGTGAGGTCTTAAAAAAGTTTGGTCGAGATATTGGCCTTAAGCTAACTGCTGTAAGAGCTTATGGGAAGCAGCTTTTTATTGCTCTGAAGCATCTAAGAAACTGTGGTGTTCTTCACAGTGATATAAAGCCTGATAATATGCTGGTAAGTTTCAGTGCTACAATTGTGTTATTTTACTTTAGTTAATTATCCAGTGATTACCTGCTATTTAACTATCTTTCTTTTCTCTTGTTTCCCACAGGTAAACGAGGCAAAAAATGTGCTGAAGCTTTGTGATTTTGGTAATGCGATGTTTTCTGGTAAAAATGAAATTACACCATACCTTGTAAGCCGGTTTTATCGTGCCCCTGAAATTAGTAAGCTCCATTTCTAGACTACTATTTTGGATACTTGTTGTTGGATAAATTGATATTAACATACATACGATTTCTGGATAAAAATATATATTGGCGTAACATTTATTACACTACAATTTCGTTTCCATATATGAAAAAGTATTTACTCATTTTGACTTTGCAGTTCTTGGTTTGTCCTATGATCATCCGATGGATATGTGGTCTGTTGGTTGCTGCTTGTATGAGCTTTATACTGGAAAAGTTCTATTTCCTGGTTCTACAAACAATGACATGCTACGACTCCACATGGAATTGAAGGGCCCTTTCCCAAAGAAGATGCTTAAGAAGGTAAAGTTCTTGCCCCTAATTATCATTGCTGGCGGTTCACAAAAAGGCATCCTTTTGGTGTAAGCTGTTCTCCAGGGTGGTCTGCATCTCTGTTCCTGAATTTGATGTTCATTGTTGATCTGATATTGACTTGACTTATGTATGCAGGGTGCATTTGTTGACAAACATTTTGACCATGATTTGAATTTTCACGCTATAGAGGAAGATCCTGTCACTAAAAAGGTATGTTGCACGCACATCCCATTTACAGACATGTTCTTAACATTTTTACCTCATGGGTTCAATTCAAATTGATTGATAAGTATTTTCTTTCTTTTTCTGCAGATAATGAAAAAGATTATTGTGAACATAAAGCCAAAAGATATTGGATCTATTATTTCAGGCTCTCCTGGTGAGGATCCAAAGATGTTTGCGAACTTTAAAGATCTTCTAGAAAAAGTTTTTGTGTTGGATCCTGAGAAGAGGATGACAGTTTATCAAGCACTAGCTCACCCATTCATCACGGGCAAGTGAACCATGTTGCTGATTTTCTGACTCCAGAAATGCTGTTGCGCTAGATTTTGTACATTATGACCTAACTCATTCAGATATCTAATCATTGCACATTATCTTTATCTTATGTGTTCTGGCCTCTGAGCTTTGAGCAGTTTTTGGCATGGTTGGAGTCAAAACTGGTGATATGTTGTCAGAAGTACTCTTTACAGGCGGGTTCATTTCAGTTGAATGTACTGGTTCTATTGTAAGACAACTTGCCAAAGGCGTGTTTTCCTCTTGTAATCATTTATAATGTGGTCATTGTGAAAATTTATCATATTTGCTCTTCTCTATGATAATTGTTTTTTACTCTGAACATGGTCACTGCAATTGGATTTGTGGGTTACATTACACAAGAATAAATATTTTTTATCCCACGAATTATTAATTGTATTTGTTCTGAGACCCTTTGCTAAAGATGGCAGGAAAAAGCTTGTTTTCTGTTTTGTTAATTTTTAGTTTCTACTTGTACTGAATAGCAAAACATCTGGCCTGGTAACTGCTGCAATTGTTTTTCTTTATATTTGCAGTGTACATGTTCCCTTTCCATTTTATGTGATTTTCCTGGTCCTGGAAAGTCTAATTGAATTTTTCGTTCAGGATAATCTTCCCCTGCATTGAGGCATTCTTCCAGTGCTTAAATGCTTAAAAGGCGCCCAGGAGAAGGTACCTTGGCTCGTTTATTAGGAGCTTATTGAATAACCCCTTGAAAGTGTTAAATATGTTTTTTAGATAGCAATGCTGCCACCTCTGGAATCCTTTTTTGCTTCAAATATAATGTGTCTGAGACGTGTTAGACTTCATAAGTAGTCATTGTTCATATTTGTTATGTGATTAATATTAATATATGTGCTAACGTAGTGAACATCTGATCCATGGCCTGTCATTCCGGAGGCACTTGCTCTGGAGATGTGCTGCTTAAAACTTGAAGTGAGTAATTTTTAGAAAGTAATTCATTTTTTTTTATTTGATACTATTCTCCTTAAATGGACTATTGGAGGAATATGTATTCAATTTGAAATTCTAATGCATTGATATCACTTCCTGGCTTTTTAGGGCTCTTATCTCATCCATTTGCAGCTCTGGTAAGTATCTGAAAACAAATTGGTTACCCAAGCTTTGTACATTTTTAAAAATACTAAATACTTGGTATTCAGGTTTCTTGAATTTTGATCTCTAATGTTGATGAAGTCTGTCAGGGATGCTTCATAAGATTCATGCATTGCCTCCTATATGTAGTCGGTTTCTCTTATGAAAGTTTTATGAATGACTTGAATATAAAACACAGGATGTGACAAATACTATCGTGAAGCATGAGCTTCAGTCAAAACTACATTTGAAGTTGGAGATCTAGTTGAACATTCACACTTTTATGTAGGGCTGTCCTAACAATGATAAAATTATAGTTTAATAGTAGACCAATTAACATGTTTCTGAGTATGCTGGATAACTTTCCCTTACGTTTTAACAAGTTATCTATGGTAATTTCATTTGTTTGAAAATTGAAACCCTCTTGTTATGGATTTTGGTGATCACCGAAACCCATAGCCACTATTAAATAAAGTTTGACCCAGTTGGTTTTTTTATCTCTAAATGGCAAAGCAATTCTCGCAAAAAAATGATACATGTAGTCCTCAACTTTCGTTTTGTGCCCTTTTTAGCCCCCATCTATCATTGTCATTTGAGATTGCTAAGACATCTGTCAAACTTATGTGGCATTAGACCCAAAATACTATTCTGTGAGCCTCAACCATGACCGGTAGCTATGGATCAGAAGAAGTTAAGCTAGCTATCTTTCACAGCCCACTCTGGCATCATTTGCCAACATTTACATTTAGCTAGAGCCTTTTGTTCTTGGACATCATGCTAGCAAAGTAGGTTGTTTGGAGAAGATTTGTACAAGCTACAAGCCTTCAAGTATATTGATTTTTTTCTTGTGCACAAAAGGAGAGGCTCGGCAATATGTTTTTGTTTATTATTTTCTTTTATTGTAATTAATTTTCATTAAAATAATGGATTGATAACACATTGAGGATATTATTTTACTTAGTTTTCAACTAAGATTATAGTGTTTTTTTATATAAAGTTAGCAAGCTTTCTTTCTTTCTTTATATATATATATATATATATATATATATATGTACATTCCATCATTATTTTATTAGGGTTTATCCTTGAAATTTTATTTGTTGACGTTCCTGCAAATGTTTATTTTTATCATCTTATAATTAGATAAGTGAAAAATAAATTCCAAAATAAAGGAAGTGCGTTAATAAGATAAAATTATTAAATGGTTTTGATTTTAAAGATTTTTTTATCCTTGTTCATTTTGTTTATTTTATAAATATTTTAATTAAAATAGCAAGAAAAGGGAGTTTTTTAGGAAAACAGAATAATAAGAAAAGAATCAGTTATACTGACAAATTATTTTATTTTGATGTGATTTAATTTCTTACTTTTGTTAATAAAATTTATTGTATAAATAGATTAAATAGCACTGGATCAAGTCACCTAATCTCCACTTCCTGATTTAATATTTTGTTTTAGCAAAACAGTATTATAACATTTATTTCTCAAAATTTTCAATTAAAAGCACGTCTTTGAAGCTATAAAAATGTTTAAACGCCTATACAATTTTTGTGTTTTTGTTTTTATTTGGCATGCGGGTCAACAGACTAGTGTTGCCCAAGACCTGGTAGGTGTTCACCACTTTTCACCCTTTTATTTTGGTGTGGAGATGGGGGATGGTTGGAGGAGAAAAGGTTTTGCCACATCCATGGAATATGGTGCGTGCTAGAGGTTTGTGGATCCGTGTTGTATGATGCCTTTAGATGTCAGTATGTGAATGTATAACCTAACTGTTCCGAACCCGTCGTGCAAATTTTTGTGATAGCAGGCAGCTCCACGTCAATTTTACATCTGTAACGTGTCACATTGTTGGGTACATAAGTGCATCATTTCAAGTTACACATCAAAATTCCTTGAGCAGCAATTTCTTGGGGGATGAACTGTGTGTCGAGAATGACAACTGAGGCTAAGAATTGAGTGGCAATTCCTCAAAAACTGTTTTTTTACCCGTGTTCACAGAAGAAAAATAATAATTTAGGTATATATTTCCTGCAAATAATTTAGGAGCTTGATAACACGAAAGCATGTTTTTCAATTTATCTAGCTAAATGCTTTGGGTTAGGTGATGCCTTGAATCAAGCATTTTTCTAAATTCACATCAGCCACGACCAACATCTAGATAACCTTAACTATAAAAAATGAATCTTAGGTGTCATTATGTTTTTCTTATCACTCACCTCATTTTTGAAGGAGTTAAATCTATATGTTATTCCATCCCGTGTTATGAATGAGTATGATCAAGAGACAATGTACAAGAAAATTACGTCATTGGTTTTCTGATGCAAGGGATGTATTAGATGAAGATTGTTTAATTTGGATTAGTTTTTCTACCACTGCAAGAAAGTACACAGTGGGACTATGAGGGCGGCAGTAGCTGGAGGAAAATTATTTCCATAGTTTCTTTCAGCAGTGGAGTGCTGCTTCAGTCTTCGTAATTCATGTCATAGATCATGCCCTTGCATCTGCTATTTATGCATGCCTCGTGGAGTATACCCTCGGGTTATGGCTTGTCAATATTTTGGTTTTTGATCTGTGTCGACATCTATTTGTAGGTGGGAAGTCATTACTTCATATGCATGCTGAAGGAAACAATGACTTACATTCATGCTGGAGGAAACCATCTTGACTTAGTGTTACACAGAATGCGTACTTGATTGAAATATTTCCCCGTACTTCTCAGGTAAAAAAACAAGTATGCGGTATACTATTGCACTTTACAAGGCGAACACTCATTTTACTTGGTGCGAGAAAGCACGTTCTATCTCGATTGAAGATCATTTGAGTAAAGGAGGGTTACACCAGAAAACAATGCAAGCTAAACAATCAATTGTCTCTCTCAAAAAGGTCGGATAACTTGTTATCTTAGTGGCAAAGGCACAAGACGGTTGAAAACTTGGTATAAATCCAGAGACTTTTAAAATGATACACAAGTTCTTGTGATAAAGTTGGTTAGGGTTTTGATTCTTGAAACCTCATTTTCTTTTATTTAGTATAAACAGCCCGTGTGTAAATGAATTGCATCCAATAAAAAAAATACTTTACCTCTAAAAAAACGACCAGTTTCTCATTTAACAAGCTGAGGTTAAGGGAACTATTTAGAAAGAAATGTGTCCAGATCATATTGTCTGGAAGGAGAAGAATGCTTCGATAAGAAAAATCTTAATAGTATCTGATTCAATTTGTTCTTCATATCCTCTTTTTTGAAAATTTGAAAATTAAAATACATAATTAAATTTGAAAATTATAACTTTATACTACATATGACACTTTTAGGTTTCTTTGTGGACTTGTTTTTAGGCTTGACCTTGTTTTTTGTTCAATAAACTCCTGAGATATTTGTTCAGTGTTAGTCTCCTCCATTTGAGAAAAAACTCATCATCAAGATGTATATTTTAAATTGACCTCTTCCATCCTAAATTAGCAAATACTCCTAATATAATATTCTAGTTAACTTATTCACAAAATATCATGTTTTTGATTAGTGAACTTTCAAATTTAATTTATGGTGTGTATAATCATAATAATAAAAAAAATCATATTTGATTTATAAATTATATTTGTATAAACTTCATTAGTAGTTTCTTTTCACATTTTTCTACTTCAAATGTGAGTTCAACATCATCTATGTCCCCCAATACTTCTACCATTATATTTAAAGGAACTCCAAAATAATCTTTTATAATATAAGAATAGTCAGAAATCACACTCTATAAGACTTGTTTGCAAGATCTTCATCATCATCTTCGCGAGGTTTGTATTAAAAACTCTTATCGTCAAAAAATTCTTGCTCGTACTAAAATTCAATCACATTGATCAATTTTTATCTCTCAAGTTGTGGTTATCTGTCTTAGTTCGACAAGGTCTTATGGCTTCCATCAAGTTTACCTTCACTGTCTTTCTTTACATAGACAAGTGGTTATCAATGTGGAACTTTAAGAGTAGGTTTAAGGTAAGGTTGGCCTTTAGGTAAGTCTTCAAGCACAAGTCTTCTTTCTGCAAATCCTATTTTTGCCTCTTATCATCTAGAATAGATATTCTTCATCACATGAATACTTGTATATATACTGATCAAGAGGATTTGCACAAATTAGATTAGGGATGTGTTAGCCACAAACATCATCCTCGGCACATGTATCTCTTATTGTCCAATTGAAGTTTGTATATACCTCAAACATGGAGGTAAGGTCATGAAATCTGGTGTTGATAACACCAGACTCGGTTTGCACTTGCTTCTTTGAAATTTATGTCACAACTTCATGATGATCTAATTGATTCTAGACAACTTACATCTCTTTATCATTGTTATAACCCCAAGTGTTTTTTTTTTGTTTTTTTTTTTATCATATTTACATAACATATATAGTTATTATTTGAAGTAAAAGATACACACACTAAGAACTTGGTAGAGATTCCTTTATATTTTTTAATATTAAGTTATCAACTCAACCAATATTCGTAACATGGAAATAAAATTCAACATATTCTCATCATATGAGGCTTTTATATTTAAATATTACCATCGAGACAAAAATAAACTCTCACACGGTAATAAAAAAGATAATTAAAACAGAAAAAATAATAAGATTTCTTTCCAAACTTAGCTTTGTTAATGTAAGTGATGGTGTAAAGTGCGTCCAAACGTGTTACTCTTATAAAACTTTAGTAAAATAATTTAATAAATGATTTTTCTTGGCAGGTAGGACCGTGGGACCTGGGGAGAAGAGCGGTCGTTTTCCATTTACACCTTACCTGGAGCCAAACTGGCCCCCGCGGATGATTGCCCAAAACGATTCCACACGTACAGTGATAAATCTGAACAGGTGGTCTCGTAAAACAATGGTCCGCATGGAAACCAAAACCTTTCTCATTTCCACGAATTAGCCAACCGCGTAAATATAAGCCCTTCAATTCCCATTTTCTTCTTCCATCTTTAAACTTGGCTCGTAAGAAAACTCAAAAACGCGTATTTATTTTTAACTCCTAAGACTTCGAAAGCAACTCTCTCTCTCTCTCTCGTCATCACATAAAGGAGCAATCAAGCCTCTGCTTGTTTGTTCTCTTGTGCATGTGCCCCTGCGAAGTATTATCATCAGCTCCTTTGATAGCGTGTGTTTCTTGGATCTCAAGAGCTCACTCAAAATCTCAGTAATCAGACAGTAAAGAGCGGGCATACATGGGGAGGAAGCTCGATGCTATTCTGGGAAGGAGTTTTAAAGCCTACAAGGTCAAAGCAGTTGCCAGTCTTGCCATCTCTCGCATTGCTATACTCAAGAACCAACGCCAGGTCAGGTGCAATCAAACCCGCTCTGATGTGGTTCAGCTTCTTGAGAAAGGTCACCATGATCGTGCTCTTCTCCGAGTAAGATTTTTGACGAATCTACACCACGCGCGCCTTCACTAATTAACCTCTTTCTTTCCTTTTCTTCATCAGCTTTTGTTTATTAGTCTCTTTTATTTTTTGTTTCTTAACTGCAGGTTGAGTATTTGATCAAGGATCAGAATATGTTGGATGTATATGTGATGATGGAAGGATACTGCAATTTAATGATAGAAAGACTCCATCTCATTGAACAAGAAAGGTTGCTTTCTGTTTTCACCCGGCGATAAGTTTCCATGTCCTTTTCCTTAAATCAGTAATTTTCAGGCTTCCATTTTGTTGATGGGATTGTTTTTATTTATTTATTACAGAGTGTGTCCTGATGAATTGAAGGAGGCCATATCAGGTTTGCTTTATGCTTCTACGAGATGTGGGGAGTTCCCCGAGCTTCAAGAAATCCGTGCCGCTTTCACCTCCCGTTATGGCAAGGAATTTGTTGGCAGTGCTATTGAATTGCGTAATCATTGTAGAGTGAACCCTAAGGTATGTTTTGATTCGAATAATTTGTCTAATCAAGCAGAGAAAGAATTTACCCACTTTGTTAATTTCAGTACAACGCGTTAATTTTGTAAAACTAGGCATTTGCTCGAACTTTTCCCTAAAAATCAGCAAAAGATATTAATCTTGTAAAAGTAATTTGATCGATCCTTTCCCTAAAAACCTGTACTTTCTGTCAAGACATCCTTTTAGGCAATCATTCCCATCCAGCGATGGTGTTATAAAGAAGAACAAAGGTGCTGTTTCTTGTGAGATTTTGGTGATACAATTGTTTTAACGTGGTGCTTTATGATGGTAGGAAATCATATGTTTGGAGAGTGAAGTTTTTTGAGTTGTTTTGACGTCTGATAAATGATGGTTACGAGGAATGGACCGTGTTGCCAAGGGGTTGGTACAAGTGATAAGGAGGACTCATTCAACATAAGTCTCATGTTAGAGTCCCGTCATGATTTCGTAGAAAGGTGGCATTTTTAAATCCGATTAGCCCCTTCAAAGATACAAGCTTCAACCACTACATATATACAATTGGGATCCCTTCAAAGGTTTATGCGCGTGAAAGCTGCAATATCCCTATCGGTTGTGTAATTAGTCTACTAGCACACCCATTTTTTAAAACCAAAAAAAGAAGGAATGGACAATTTAATTTATTGGCAGGACTTGCTGCTATTGGATTTGTTGATGAAAGAGGAGCTGTTTTCTCATGCTGTGTAGATAAGCATCTAAAACTGCTCTTTCAAGTTTCAATTCTTCTGTTTGCCTGAGAGTATAAACTATAAAATGCCTAATTATCTAGTAACATCCATATTTTGTCTAAATCGAAAGAAATATTCAGAATGATTTTGATGGGAGCTCTCATTTATCTATATTTTACAATATATGTAAGTTTTAATGTGCCATCTTGGTTTCTGTAGATGATACAAAAGCTGTCAACCCGGCAGCCAAACATGGAGGGCAGAATGAAGGTGCTCAAGGAAATTGCTTCAGAAAAAAGCATAATTATCGAGGACAGTTCTTCCTGTAACACTGAGGTATGCAGGTTTCAATAAGAATACAACTATAGTGTTGTATATAGAGTCAAGACTAAACATATGAACAATGCAGGAAAATTTGAACGTCAACAAGCAAAATCAAGCCCAAAAAGAGACATCAACGAGTTCTGGTGGCACTGAGCTGTTGGAGGAGTTGCAAATGTCGGTTGAAGAGATGAAAAGAGATGGGCAATCTGACTCAACTCATGCAAGAAAAAAGTACAGGGATGTAGCGGATGCAGCCCAAGCAGCTTTTGAGTCAGCTGCCAATGCAGCAGAAGCTGCAAGAGCAGCTGTGGAACTTTCTCGATCTGGTCCTCATGAACCTGATAATCAGAACAGTCACAATGGAGGAAGAAACAGGTATCTGAAAGGCGAGCCCATACAAACTGAATCTCAATTTGAAAACCAGGAAATCCACCAAAAAAACGAAGATGTGAAAGAGAATGCTCAGGGTGTCGCGGAACTCAGGAGGTTGGTGTCTACTTCAAGCACGGAATCAGAAGAGATTTTGGAGGTGAGTGAAACGTCCTTCGATGCAGAGTACCTGACCAAGCAGCTAGAGAAAGATATAGTTTTCGATGAGAGCGACGATGAAAGTCACAGTTTGCATTTCAACAGAGAACTTGAAGGAGAGATCCAGACCGCAGAAGATTCTCATAAGAAAAATTCCAGAATCATACAAAGTGATCGGAGGGTGGATTCAAGACATGGATATTCCACAGAACGTGCTACAGAAGGACCTGGTATTCAAAGCTCGCGTCACCTAAACATAGAGAAGAGACCGATTTCTGTCAGGACCAGACGAGTGCGAGGATTCTGAGAAGCATGAGCATATGGAGTCTGTTATGCTTTGGTGAGTTCCGCTAATTATAGGTTCATCTGTCCATTATTTTTCCTAAATTTTGTGAACTTATTTTGTTGTTCTGGTTGTGTGTGCCTTGCATCTTTACTGAGTTTTGTAAAAAAAAAAAAAAAAAGAGGAACCTATAAAGTGTATGTCTGTATTGAAGATGGTTTTTCACTTTTCATCTTTCATGTATTTTAATTATTCCATTTGTTGTGCTGGCGTTTTATTTTTTGAATATATTAATTTTCAATAACAAAAAGACGGACTTGACCTTATCTCTTGCATTCCATTACTTGTGTTGTAATTGAGAACAATATACTCCCCAAGTTCTTTAGACATTTCCCCCCTTCAGCTCAAAGCTATATAGACATTTCCCCCCTTCAGCTCTTTTCTTTTAAATAATAATAAAATGTAGATAATTATAAGATCAAGTTTTAACACTTTTAAACTTCATATCTCTAATATGGTTTACGATGAACTATCTAAATTCATAAGATTTTCCTCCTCATAGCATGGTTTAAGACAGGTTTTTTTTTTTTTTTTTAACTTCAATCTCTTTAAAATACAATTTGAGAATGCATGCAACATATAAAACAAGTCCTGACGCAGTAACCTAGCTCCTATATCATTGAAAAATAAATTAAAAAGTAATATTAAAATCATAACAAAAAAGTTGTATTAAAACTGTAATTTCTTGAATAAGTTCCAAGTACCAAAAATGTCTTCTTGCAAAAAAAAATGATGATTTACCTTGAATCTTGTCTTCAATGACTGCGAGTGGGGGTGAAAATCACTGATAATATGAAGAAAAAAATAATCAATCGACCCTTTTTCAAAATATGATCGGAGAAAAAGAAGAAGAAGAGGGGAGCTGGGGAAACCCTTGTTGAATGAAGGAGGGATGACAAAAATACGAAGAAAAGATTGTTTGGCCAGAGCATGTTTCATTCAGAAAAGGGATCAATCCACTTGGTTTCGAAATGTAATAAAACAACCGGTTGTATAGAGCAGTGATTATCAATTTTAAAATTTCAATATATATCAAGGTAATATGAGGAAGATGACTGAATAATTATAGGGGTGAAGGCAGATAAAAATTATAGCTTGAAGCGAAGAGAAAAAACAAAAAGTTGTAAGATTAGTTGTAATAAGACCATGATATAGGTTTTCAATTATTAAGGATTAAGTTGTAAGATGCTCATAACGCAGGGGCTAAAGAATAATTCACCCTCTTCCTCGTGTTCGAAACTGAGCCAACCAATGGCCCCAGTACCCATTAGCCTGGCAGTTAGCAGCGAAGCTAGCTAAAAGTTATCGCAAACAATGGTAGCAACTCAAGCTCTCCTCTGCAGCAACTACTACTGCTCTTTGGTCACAGCAGCTAAGAAAACACAGTTCAATTCAAAAGGACCACCTTCAATCTCTCCCCGTCATAAATTGCAACATATTAGAGCTTTTAATTCCAAAATCCAATGCCCTCCATCAGCACCACTTTTCATGTCAAAAACTCCCAATTTCCTATGCTACGCGACCCGCCGCAAACCACCCATCGTGCCAGACACCAACACCATTTCCTCTGCCGAAGAGGGCAATGATAATGCACGGAAAGTGGTTCAGGTTATTCTGTGGGTTGTTGAAGGAGTTTACATTTTGTGGCTCTTCTTACTCCCTTATGCCCCTGTGAGTAAAATACTCTACTTCTTCATTGTTTAAAATAGTTTCTCGTCTCGTACATAAAATGCAATTTGTGAATTTGTATATATGTTTTTGATCGACACAGGGAGATCCAGTGTGGGCTATCAGTTCAGAGACTGTCAATTCTCTCATTGGACTTTCTCTCAATTTCTTCCTCATCTTACCTTTCATCAATTCTGGTATGGGTTTTCTTAATTCACTTCTGACTGTTAGATAAAATGAGTTTCTTATTGTCGAGTATATTTTAATCTTGATGGCAATGTACTTTCGGGCAGAGTAGTCGGCATACGTCTTATTGATGCCCCAGTTCTTCACCCGGTAAGAATGATCATAAGGTGATGTTGATTTGGTTGGCACTTGGTTTTGTACCATTCTTACAGTCTAACGTTGGTGCTGGTGATTTTTCTTTCCTTTACCAGATGTCTGAAGGACTATTCAACTTTGTTATTGGGTGGACTTTCATGTTTGCTCCTTTGCTGTTCACTGATTGCAAGAGGGATAGATACAGATGGTCACTGGATGTTTTATGGGGCTTCCAGATGTTCCTCACCAACAGTATGCTTCCTTTACACTCTTGTGATTGATGAGTAGATAGATTAGCTTTGACCATTCCCTTTGAAGCCGTTGTGCAAGATTGGAAGATCTTTTCGTCTGATTACTTGATCTGAGTGGATGGCTTTTAATAGCTATTGGTGATTTTCTTTTGTTTGCATTGGTCATAAAATGGGTCAATTTTTCCAGTAGTAGAATGGTGAACACAAATTCCGAAAGGACAAGCCCCCCTAGTCATCGCTTATTACCATTACCTTTCTCTTTTCCTCATGGTTTTGCTGCATCAAGGAAATATTGGTAGTGTCTAGTTACATTTTGTTTTAACTAAAACATCATTTTGTTCATGTGTATTATCAGCATTCTTGATACCTTACATGGCTATCCGGCTGAACGAGGCTGATTCCAGCTATACACCAAGGAAGCGTTCTCAACTAGGCACTATCATGACAAATGGTGCGCCAATAGTCGGACTGATTGGTGGAGCTGCATGCCTGATATCAGTATTATGGGCTCTTTTTGGTCGAATCGATGGTAATTTTGGGAGCATAGCAGACAGGTGTGAGTTCTTGGTTAGTTATTTAGAATCAGAGAGGCTTGCTTATGCTTTCATTTGGGATATATGCCTCTACATAATTTTCCAGCCCTGGCTGATAGGTGAAAATTTGCAAAATGTTCAGAAAAGCAAAGTTGATTTGGTCAATTATTTTAGATTTGTTCCGGTGGTTGGCTTGGTGGCCTATCTTCTCTGTTTAAATCTTGACGAGGAGCTATAGCTACATGTAGTTTTCTACTAGATTTGAGTCGGATCAACTTTGGAGGTTTCAAACCACTTTAAGTATATACATGAAGGGATACTCGTATCTCTGTTTGTAGTAGTATAAAGAAAACATACAAGTGAATTCTTGTGGTTGATGACAGTGAAGCTCAATAATGAGTTGGAGATGCGTTCCTTATATCCTGCTGCTTCTATTGTTAAATTGATCAATCCAGAAACGGTATTTGAAAGATCCTTTGTTTTATTGTTCGAGCAGCTATGTATTTTTCCCTATCATCTCTTAGGATGTTGTCAAAGCAGAAAATGAGATATTTTTGGTGGAGAATAATTTCACAGAAATTAGCTCAATTTTTCCATTTCATGTCTTAAATTTCCTTAAATGTTTTTGCATTGCACAAAGGAATTTGTTGATTGTGATGTTGAGAATAGATATCTTTGGAATTAGATTGGACATGCACTAATCTGTTCAATACTAGATGTTGGAATGCAGCTGAAAACGAGGTCCGCAGACACAATCATGCACCAAAAGTAACTCTTCATTCTGAGACAGGAATTCAATGTCGCAAATTCATAGCAGTTCTCGAATACGATTTTTTAGCACTCTTCTCGAGCACTTCTTCCCTTCAAATTAGGCACCATTCTTTCGTGCGTTTGCAATGAGGGATTCGGGGGAGGATGGATGAGGGAGAGTATATGAGAAGTGAAAGACTTGGTGTTCTCTTGGGGTGGCTAGATTTCATAATTTCTCCTGTTATTCATTTTGACAGTGGAAGACGTTGATGTAGCGTTCACCAAGAGAAATAAAAATCGCAGGCAAATTCATTTTATCTTTTAAGATGAAACATCAATTGTGCCAAACAATTATGTTTTGCCATGTGACAAGTACAGGCCACCAGCTGAACTAGAGTCAACAATCTTCCACCGATGCAAACTTTGTGCGTGCACAGAGAAGAAAGTTTCCTGGTAACACTACCAGAAAATCTCTCGAAAACAACTAGCAGCGGACATCACTGAACCTTCCAAGTTCTAAAATTGCAGCCCGCGTGAACTGCGGCAGAAAACGTACACCTATTAACACTAGCCAATTGTTTCTAACATCATCGATCAATTAGTTCCGACCAGCATTATCTCAACTAAAACTTGAACTTGGAAAATACCATAACCAAGTTCCAAAATTCTCAAATGTGGGATTACCAATTGAGAATTCAAGTATCATTAAACCTTCGCAAAGTTCAAAAAAATATGATTACATGAGCATGGACATAAGTCGACTTCAATTATACCAGAAAGAAAGATACAAAAGGATGCAAGCAAGTTACAACCTAAGCACAATAACAAACTGCAAGACAAAACCCAATTCCACACCCGAAAAAAACTAACCATCAATTTCATTGTGCGGTAAGATTGCCACCACTTTGCTGCCACAAATTGATGATATCAGTGGCCTGATTGAGAAGTATGATCATCTTCTTCTGGGATATCCAGGGCTTACTCTCTAGAGTGGTTTTAAGCTCTTCCCATGCATCCTTCCTTGGCCAGAAGAAGTAAGGACTCAATGGGACAGTGCCATGTCCAGGTATCACCTGATCAAGAGCCAGTCCAATATTCTTCTCCATCCATATAAACTTCAACACCAACCTTGGTTTCTCCACCTTTTTTACTAACACCTCGGCTTTCTGTAAAAATCAAGAAACTCCCTTTGAAAAAACAGAACTAAAAACATACATACACGCATTAATAGTTAAAGAAAGAGAAGAATTTGGACCTCAGTTTCTTGGGCGGGGACGGATTCTTCTGCTTCAGTGGAAGGTGGAGTGTCAGTGGGTGTTTCAACTGTGAGAGCTTCCGGGGCTGCGAAAGTTGTGTGTCTTTGGTTTCTTAAAACGCGCTTCCTTCTCCGGTCAATAAATGTTGAAGAATGTATCAGATTTGGTTTGGGATTGATGGAAAATGTGGCTTTGAATGTTTTGCAACTAGAGGTCTGACAAGGCAGTGAAGAATATGTGAACACATTATTGATACCACACTGAGATGCCATGGACAGCATCTTCTTGAGTTTTAGAGAGAGAGAGACTTTCTGGAGATAGAGAGGGGGACAAAGCCTGGTTATGTCCTGACCGAAACCATGGTGGTCTTTCTCTTCTGGGACGAGAATCACCTGGATTAGGATAAGGCGTTTGGGGTTTTAGTTGATACTGGGATGGAATAAATTTTGGTGTGCAAAAGAATGGGTTTGACTTATGGGCTTGGACTCGATTAATAACACAGTTTCTATATAAGTTGGCCCATCGAGGCCCCAAATATGAGATCAGGCTGGCTTCTTTTCAGAACTCCAATTTTAGGCTTGTCGCTTAATGAAAGGAAGACTTGAATACACAAATATACATTAATTATTTTTTATTTAAAAATATATTAAAATAATATTTTTTATTTTTAAAAAATTATTTTTGATATCAGCACATCAAAATGATCTAAAAATATTAAAAAAAAATTATTTAAAATAAAAAAATCAAAATTTAACCAAATAGAATTTCAATCGCTTGTCCCAATAGACACTAAGTATTTGAAGAAAGTTAACGTACCTGATTGGATGAATTTAGTAGCATCATGGTTTTTATATTTTAGAGGGAAGAACACGATCAATTGGTATCTGTATTGTTTAAACTAGTAGCTAATTGACAATAAAGTTGTGAAAAAACCTTGGTAGAATTTGTTTTTTCCTGCTTGGAAATTAGGTTTTTATATTTGAGTCTAGTTGTTGGGCTTGATCGTGAGCTGAAAGTTTGCCGGGGGGGAAACTCCTCATGGAAAGAGGGACACTCCAGTATATAAATCAGTAAATGCATAAGAAAAAATATATTTTAATTTAGAATTAAGTTTTTTATACAAGAAAAAATATATATATATATATATTAACTGGATGCAAGTTTGAAAAATTATGCTTTTAAGGATAATATAATTTTTTATATACTGTGATTTAAAATATATAAAATTCAAATGGGCCCATGTCAACCTCCTCTTAACCATTGTTCCTTTGAAGAATAGTAAAGTTTTTACATTGCATTTAAAAAATGTAAATACCAAATTGTTTTCTAACAACTATTTTTTTTAAATGTAAATACCAAATTGTTTTCTAACAATTTTTTTTAAATGCAAATACCAAATTGTTTTCTAACAACCATTTTTTTCTTAAAAAAAATAGTTTGCTTGTAAAATTTTTGGAAGGTAGTATGGGAAAAATAGGAATTAGATTGACTACTTGTCATCTAAAAACTAATGGATAAACTAAAGTAGATATAATTGTTGGTGACATCCTCTCTCTTTTAATTTAAAATAATTTAAAACTATTAATTTAAAAACACCTAAAAATAATTTAAAATAATTTTTTTTTAATTTTCTTCAAAAATATTTTTGTAGTTCAATTTCAAACAAATCAAGATACAGTTCACCCGACTATATGAATAGAACAAACCAAGTAAAAACAAGGCACCAGAAACGAGCTCACAAGAAATTTCCTTAAGACCTGAGTGTGCTGCATGGTAGGCTAGCTATACTAGCTCTTCCATGGCTTCACCTAGCAGGAAGCTTCGTGGAAAATGGCATGTAGCCCTATTTTATTTTTTATGAAACTCAGCAGGAGTACCACCATATATTGAAATTTAAGGAAGTATACGTATCCTATCCTATTCGTGGCCCGATAAATAATATTACAATAAGAAAGTATCAACATGTCAAGGAAGTATAATTTGTATCAACATGTTAAGGAAGTATAATTTAGATTTCAGAATATAATTTATATTATTCTCTAACATATTCTCTCAAATGAAAGCTCTTTAGACTTGAAACTTAGACAGACTCACATAACCATGTGTTAGATTTTTATCAAATAGAATGAGAGTGATAAGATTCGAACTCGTAACTGCTAGGTTAACAAGACTCTAATACCATGTTAAGGAATCATCTTACCTAAATACTTAAACTTGTAAATGAAATCTCAAAATATAATTTATATTATTTTATAACACTTTTGGTCACTAATCAGGTCAGGACGAAGAAAAAATAGGAGCCGGCAAAACTAAACCCGTAAAGCTTTTATGAGCTGCAAAACAATATTGTTAATTATGCTCTCTCTTTTTTTCGCTCCAAATGTATTGATATTTCAATATTGTTTAATTATACAATTATCTATTTAGCAAAAATGTAGTAGAGGGAGGAAACTCATTTCCAGGCCACTCTCACTGCGTTGACTCTATCTTGCTTCTGCACTGGATTATTGTTTTTTTAATTACTCCACTTTATAGTTCCATACCCTTTAGAATTTATGAATGATGAATGGTTGCCAAATATACAGTTCTCGGCAGGAGAAGATGCCACTTTAAAGACTGCAACAAGATAGTTCCTCGGTGTTTCCTTCCCCGCTTCAAGTCAAAAAGCTCTGAACTTACTTTTTCGTAACTTGGAGAAGAAAAGAAAGGAGTGAGGTAACTAGGAAATAGTACCACTTTAAGGACGTGGAGTTCTTTTTATTGTCGGTGACAGCACCCGTTGCAAATAAAGACCTCTCGCATTTGAAGGAAGGATGAACAAACAATAATGATTCCTACCCATGGTCGTGCCCCGGCGATTAATTTCCTGTTTTTCATTATTGCTTTCTGGTTTTTTCCTATAATTGAAGTAGAATATGCTTTTATTATAATTTAATTATTTCTGTCTTCAATTTATTCATTTATTTTTGCAAATAAAGACCTCTCGCAGTTGAAGGAAGGGTGAACAAACAATAATGATTCCTACCCATGGTCGTGCCCCAGCGATTAATTTCCTGTTTTTCATTATTGCTTTCTGGGTTTTTCTATAATTGAGGTAGAATATGCTTTTATTATAATTTAATTATTTCTGTCTTCAATTTATTTATTTATAGTATTTTGATATCATTTTAATGGGTTGATATTTAAAATATTTTAAAAAAACATATTATTTTGATATATTTTCAAGTAAAAAATACTTTAACTATTATCATATTATCAAATATCCTCTTTGTATCCAAAACAAAGTAGCAAAAGTAAAAAGCCTAGAATAACATGGCCACCAAAGTAATGATGCTCTAAAATTCAATATAATCAGGGATCAATGTTCTCTTCTCCAAAATTCATGAAGTTGATGGTCGGTAAGAACATAGTTCTTTTTGGTTGGATTTAAGAGCTCTTTAATTATAAAACAAATGACTTTAACAGGAGATTGCACTAAACAAGAGGATGAATTTTAAATTCCAAGAAAAGAATGTGTGTTCTTAGTTGTGCATAATATATGCTTTAGTAATAAAGATATGAATGCTTGTGGAATATAAAAAATATAAATCATTTATCTAGGCGGTCTAGATGATACACGGTTTTTTGGACTTTGTCATGCTATTTAAATGGAGGGCTGAAAGGATTAATAAATAATAGACATCTCTTACACAATATTAATATTGATGAAAATATAATTATTATTGACTTTGTATTAAAAGATATAAGAATAAACAAACAAATTTTTGTGGCCAATAAGAGATCTGAAAGGGTTATCGAATTAATATGTATTTGAACCTAAAATGACTTGAGCTTATCAACTTGTCAAACTTTTATATGTATGGACTCAATACATAGCTGAATCCAATAGTATTTAATTTGTAATTATTTAAAATTTATATATATTAATTTAAGCCTAATACGTAGTTAAACTTAAAGATTGTTAAGGAATCATCTCTGTAATGCTTTATAATATGATTTATATTATTTTTTAACACATCTCCTCAAATAAAAGCCTTATGGGCTTGAAACTTGCAAATTCCTATATCATCTTGTGTTTAATTTTTATCAAATAAAATGGAGGTGATAAGATTCGAACTTGTGACCGTTGGGTCAACAAGACTCTCCATAAAATAATTTATATTATTATGTAACATAATTTCAATTAAAAATTATTTGGGCGAAATGAGTGGTCAATATCTCTCTGGCTGACAATATTCCGTGGAGTCAGATAGTTTTTTATATTTTCTCGAAAGCGGTGATTGGTTAACATGTCTTTCTCCACTAATTTGACCAGGATTAATGTTCATATATATATATATATTTGTCTAATCTGATCTATGAAACGAGCCCCACTTTGTTCCTCGGCTACAAGCTCTTAAGATTTTGTTAATTTGGTTTCTGAAAAGAATCAAAATAACGCAGTGGTAATGCTTCCATGACTGCTATATAACGTTATAAGAATAAACTGCAAATGAATTAGTTTTCAAGTACTGAAAGCCTTTTTGCTACGCCACATCCCGCACATTCGGTTAGTGTTCTAATCAGTAAGCTATATGACAATATTCTATGTGCAAGAACTAGACTATAATCCTCTTCTTCTTTCAAGTCTAAGAAGTTGTCTGCACGTCTAATGCTATTCTTTTCGTGTCAAAGAATAGGATGGGCAATGCTGTAGCATAATCTTCTTCTGCTTGCGAGTCAGTTCTCTAGGCTTATACATTGGCCTGATTGATCTACACCACCTTTGATCCATATTTTAAAGCTACCGGGTTATAAAGCCGTTTTTGTATACTAGTTCCTTTTTTTTTTCTTTCTCTAACCGATGCTGGATCTTTTTTTCCCTAACTGATGCAGGATCCCCACTTCTGTAATTAACTCAACATGTTGATTGCAGTTCTCGTTAGTATAGCTATTTATGTATACTCAACTTCTATACTATTCTTTCATCGATTATTAATTATATTCTTATGGTTATATTTTCTGTTCTTAATTAAATGATGGTACTGCTGCACAGTGAATTTTCAGTTGAAGGCTGATCGAGAAAAATCAACAAGGTCATGAAAATGGCGCCATATAGGCATAACTACGTGGAAAATAGTAAAGAATGGCAGCCTCTTCTGGGCAGCTTGAGTGGGGATGTTGAACAAGCAGGAAAATGCAAGTGTTTCAATTTGTTAAGTGAAAAAATCTGCAAGTCTTTGAATGATTTCCAAGAGTTTGCTGTGAGAGCTTGGGAGATGGGACGTTCTGATCCGAAGAAAGTCATATTTGCTATCAAGATGGGATTGGCATTATCAATTGTATCCTTGCTCATATTCTGGAAAGGATCCAACGAGGAAATTTCTCAGTATTCAATCTGGGCTATCTTAACTGTCATTGTGATGTTCGAATACAGCATAGGTACGACTTACAAGATCCTAAGAAATTTGTTCTGATTTTGTTTATCCGTTTGGATATCGTTCCTAAAACCTTTGATCCTGACTTCAAAACTGTACATATCATTATAAAAATCTAAACTAATGCTAAAACTTTGGTAATTGTTGGAGTTAATTTTGAAGTTTATATCTAAATGATTCATTTAGTAATTCTAGGTGCACATATACAATGTATTGTTGATGTAGTTATCTTTTAGATCTCTTGAATTATCCCTGCACTAGAATAATAATTATATGTGTTGATGGTATTACAATCTAAGTCCAAGTAAATGGGACTTCCTCTCTTATGCGAGTGATGTAATACAAAAAGAGTCGGCCTTCTCCCCCGAGTTTTTTCTAGCAGCAATAATCGATCTGTTTGGGGAAAAAACCCACTGTGAAAGATAATCAAACTAGTTTCATAAACAAAAAGAACAGTCTAATTAAGTATATCTTAATTAGATTGAGAAAGTTTATTTTTCCTTTTGTTTCAATATCAATATTGACTGTGTCATAATTACTGATTAGAGTGCTCTTCAACACCACCATTATGTACAGGAGCAACTTTGATAAAAGGATTTAATCGTGTATTGGGTACAATATGTGCTGGAATTCTTGCCTTCTTCTGTGCTGAGCTCTCCATTTTGGCTGGTGATCAAAGAGAGGAGGTCCTAATTGTTGTTAGTATTTTTATTGCAGGTCTGTAAATATTCTACTGGTTTGCTAGTATCTGATCGATCGACTTAATTAATTTTTTTTTTCAGAGATTTTTCTGCTATATGTTCTAAATTCACTAACCTTTCCCTGTGGTAATTAGGATTCTTCTCATCCTATTTGAAGTTGTACCCGACAATGGCGCCTTATGAATATGGTTTTCGAGTATTCATACTAACATACTGTATTCTCATGGTGGCTGGGAATCGGACCAGGGAATATAACACGGCAGTCTTAACTAGATTAGTACTTATTGCAGTAGGTGCTGGTGTTTGTTTTGTTGTAAATGTGTTTATATACCCCATTTGGGCCGGTGATGCATTGCACGGTTTGGTTGCAAAAAATTTCATGGACCTGGCTATCTCCCTGGAAGGTTGGCTTTAACTTCCTGTTGATTATATTTGCGTAAAGAGTCGTATTGTTCATTTGTGAGTGCTTGATTATCAATATTTTTTCTTTAGGCTGTGTTAATGGGTACCTGAAGTGTGTTGAATACGAAAGGGTTCCCTCAAAAATTCTTACATTCCAAGCTTATGATGATCCACTTTACAATGGCTACAGATCTGTGCTGGAATCTACAAAAAGAGAAGATAGTCTGGTATTCTGATAGCAGAAAACTTATGCTAATAGCAGGTTCGCTGGACAACACACATACTAACTCCTGATTGCCATTTCTGCAGTTTGGCTTCGCTATCTGGGAACCACCTCACGGTCGTTTCAGAATGTTCAATTACCCTTGGAAAAACTATGTCAAAATGAGCGGTGCACTGAGGCATTCTGCATTTATGGTCATGGCACTACATGGGTGCATTCTGTCAGAAATACAGGTATTATTCACTCAATTCCTTTCAATCTTAATTCTAGAATCAAAATATATCAGAGTTGAAGTTACTAGTCAATAACTAAGAGGCCTCTTATCCGGCATCCTTGTGGTGCATTCACTTTTAAGACCAATTCAATTTGGCGCAGAAAAAACTGAGTTCGTGGCATGCATGGCTAGAATTTAATTAGCAGAAAGCAATTAATTTGTGCATGCAGGCTCCTGCTGAAAGGCGGCAAGTCTTTCGTAGCGAGCTCCAGAGAGTAGGAGCAGAAGGTGCAAATGTCTTGCGTGAGCTTGGAAGCAAAGTAGACAAAATGGAAAAACTAGGTCCCGGAGACATACTAAAAGAGGTGCATGAAGCAGCAGGGCAACTACAAAAGAAGATAGACGAAAGATCATACCTCTTAGTAAATTCAGAAAGCTGGGAAATTTCAAGAGATCCCCAGGTATTTCAAGAACTTGAAAATCTTAAAGAGAACGAGAACATTAAATTGGGATTTAAATCCGCAAGTGAAACAGTATTGGACTTAAGGTCACTCACACTATCTACACCCTCCCTGCCTCCGAAAGACTCCCAAGATAATTTGTTTGCGAAACAAGCATCCTGGCCTTCCCTTAATGCAGGTACAGGCATTGAACAAAGTGAGCGCAGAACATATGAAAGCGCAAGTGCCTTATCTTTAGCAATGTTTGCTTCACTTCTGATTGAATTTTCTGCCAGGCTTCAAAATGTAGTTGAATCATTTGAAGAGCTAAGTGAGAAAGCCAACTTTGTAGAGCCACTTATGAACTCTGCAACTGTTAAAAAGAAGGCTGGGTTTTGGATCATTCTGTCTAGGTGCTGCGGGTTACAAGATTAGGAACTGTATATATTCAGGAAAGAATAACGCACGTGTTTTCTCCTGGGAGAAATTAGGAGAATCAATTGTTTATTAATGTAATCCCAATAAAACCACGTTCTTAGTCGCAGCCCGCGCACGTTTGGCATACCAGTCGTCTGCCTACTCGCTCTTCTTACTGAAGCAGAGTTCAAACCTTAAACTGGCTAATATTCCTCGGTTAATTAAGGTTTCAAGAGAGCAGCATCTCATTGTGAAGCTCAAGATGTGTCGAGACTCCAATATATGTGTGTGGAACAGCATGTTCACATTCCCAGAATAGGTTGAAATACATGAATTATTGTTTTCTTAATCCTAATTTTAGTTCTTGTTTGGATTAGTAACAAAATAACACCGGACATTTAAATCTGGATTAAACTTCACCTCCTGCACAGTTTGGGCTGGTTTAGACGTGGTTGTATACATTATCACGATATTCATTTATATTCAGCTGAATATTAAATCTACATGTGCGGAAAAGTAATGCGTTTTTGGAACCAATGATTTTTTTTTATGATCACTATAACAATATGGCTAGAGATTTGGATATTCTCGCCTTCTAGGAAAAGACTATGACCACTCATTTTCTATTTTTCACTACTTGTTTTGAATCAACAATACAGATCAGGTAAGAAAAATAAAATAAAAAATAATTAAATTGTTTTTATTTTCATCAAATGAGTGTTTAAAAATGGGGTGGTAGTTAATTTTCAAAGTTTTTTTTTTGTTTAAAATGAATTAAATATGTTTTTAATTTTAGTACATCACAGCAAGCAATGTAAAATCATATATAATTTTTTTTTTTAAAAAAAAACTAAACAAAAACAAAAACAAACCTGGCTTTGGATACGGGAATTTGTCTGGCCCAGGCCCATGTTAAAAGGATCTAAATACTTATAAACAGAATCCGGGCCTCACTTTAAGATTGTTTGGTATAAGCGATTGCAATAAATAAATCTAATCCCAAAAAAGAAAGGCATATTAAATGCTCCAAATTATATTACAAAAATCATCACATAAAAAAGAAACTATTTAATTCTCTCTCAGCTTCTGTAACTATTCAGAGGCAACCGGCGGGGACGCGTCTCAGATCGGTAAGAACACTACAAGATTCCCTGGGTTTTTATTCGTTTTTGAACCCTTAACTATCTCCTTTTGGTTTTCAGAGGAAAAAAACTGCGAATAAACCGTATCAAATTAAATTCTACATTTATTTATCTTTCCAATTCACGATTCATGAAGGTTTCGTTTTCTTATAATAACTGAAAAAATTAGATCGTTCTTTCTGTTTTTTTAGACAATCTATCAATCTGATTTGTTTATTACTTTAATTATAATATATTCATCAATCGATAGATTTGAATTCTAGGGTTTGTTACAGATCTCGGATACAATGTCCACGATGGAAGAACCACTATATCCTATAGCCGTTTTGATAGATGAGTTAAAAAATGATGACATTCAGCTACGGTTGAACTCAATACGTAGACTATCGACGATTGCACGTGCTCTCGGGGAGGAACGAACCCGAAAGGAGTTAATTCCATTTTTGAGTGAAAATAATGATGATGATGATGAGGCACTCCTTGCGTTGGCGGAGGAACTGGGGGTCTTTATTCCTTATGTTGGGGGAGTTGAGTATGCTCATGTTTTGCTCCCACCTTTGGAGGCTCTCTGCACTGTTGAGGAAACCTGTGTGAGAGATAAAGCTGTGGAGTCGTTGTGTAGGATTGGATCTCAGATGAGGGAGACTGACCTGGTTGATTGGTTCATTCCTCTTGTCAAGGTCAGACAACTTCCTTGTGCTGAGTTAGTAATAATGCTAGTTCCTTATGATTCAATTATTGCACCTATCAAATTTTTCCTTAAAAACCCTGTTTATCTTTGCTAGATTGTTATATTTACTTAGGTTACTCATGCTTGTCATATTGATGCTTCTCGTTATTTAGAGTTGCCTTTTCTTTTATTATTTTTTTTATTATTGCTGGTCTTCCAATTATACGAAGTTTACAGGGGAAAAAAAGAAGAAAAAAGAGTGAAAATCAGAAACTAATTAGTTTGAATGAGTAGCAGCTTGGAACGACCATTTGATTCTTTAATTGCTCCAATATATTCGACTGATGTCCTAAATATGCATTGAATCTGTATGTGCAAGATTTATCCCTTGCTGAACTCACTGATATCTGGGTACTTGTGGGAGACATTGTGGCCTGCTATGGCACTTTTATTTGTGCTGTATGTATGTTTGGGAAAGAGAGATTTTACTCATGTTTTGAACCCCTAAGGAGTGGAATATAATGTACTTTTGGATGTGTCCTATTTGTGTTGACTACTGATTAACTTTATTCTCCTGCTCTTGCCTACCCTCATTATCTTATTGTAAAACATTATCTTCAGAGACTGGCAGCTGGGGAATGGTTTACTTCTCGAGTTTCTGCATGTGGGATATTTCATATTGCCTACCCCAGCGCCCCGGATATGTTGAAGACAGAGTTGCGGTCAATATATAGCCGGTTGTGTCAAGATGACATGCCCATGGTTAGGCGGTCCGCAGCCTCTAATTTGGGGAAATTTGCTGCCACTGTTGAATCTGTGCATTTGAATGCTGACATCCTGTCAATTTTTGAGGATCTTACCCGAGATGGTAATTGAACTTTCAATACGTTGACGGAAGTGTGCTTTGAACTGGGCATGTTGAAAATGGAATAAGGTTAAGATAACTGCTTTTACGTGGTTGACTGCACATGGAACTCATATAAAGTTTTGATTTGGAATGGTGGAATAGTCAACAATGCATGAAAAATGAACTTGGTATCAAGAATTCTGTTTTAATAGTATAATATTTTGATGTATGAAATACCCTAATTTGTAGTGATTTCATTTTGCATTTTTAATTTGATATGTCTGGATTTCTTCTTACATGAACTATTTATATTATTTTTATCATTCAGATCAAGATTCTGTTCGTTTATTGGCTGTCGAGGTTTGTGCTGCTCTTGGTAAATTATTGGAGCCTCAGGATTGTGTCGCACACATTCTTCCTGTTATTGTTAATTTCTCTCAGGTATTAATGTAGTTTATAGATCCAACAAAAGGTGTAGTGTAGTTTATGCCGTCTTGTGTTCTGTTTAGTTTGATGGAATTATCTTGTTTTTTCATTGTTTTTTGGTGTGTAAGGTCTAGACCTATCAATTCCTAACTCAAGTAACAAGCTGCTAACATCCATTTCAGTAGTCAATGTTAAAGATAGATATTATCTTCTCTTGGTTTTATCAAATTGTGGATAAGGTGATTTGAAACAGAGTTACCAGGATAATGCTGCCCTTAGAACCGTGATCTGAATCACAGGTCCTGATTTGTGATACATCTGTGTTACAGCCCAAATTTGAATGCCCAATTTGATACATTTGTGTTCCAGCCCAATTTGATGACTTGACCTTCCTTAGCTTTTTGTTCAAGGGCAAGGGAATAGGCAATGGAGGCTTCCTATGCATTTCCTTTTCCTTTCCTTGTAAACTAACACCACACTTGGTCTATTGCCGTTGGCATTATACTAGAAAAATAAATTTGGGTATGCCAAATACCTTGCCTTGTGTCAGATTCAACCCTTAGGAAAAACCCAAATAAGTGGTTTAAAGTGTACCGCCATAAAAAATGTACCAATAAAGCTCCCCCCTCTCTCCATTCCATAAAGTAACATGCACCATGTCCCATAAGTTGTGCTACATCTCTGAACTCGCTACATTCTGGATAACACTGAACCATTTGGCCTCAAAGCTGGCAGGTATTGGCAACTTGGAAGATATGTATGGATTTCTGAGGATGAGGGGTGGAATTTTATACTGAATTACATCTAATGTTATCAAAGTTATATTGTATAAAATTTTGTACCAGTATGATACCATATTGGAAGAAAAAGTTTATATGTTGCTTAGTGGCATCTGCAATATGATCTGTTTGCTGATTCTGCAAGCTTTTAGCTTTCATTTTTCAATTTGTTTCATTTTGGGATCAACTTGTAGGACAAGTCTTGGCGTGTACGCTACATGGTTGCAAATCAATTATATGAACTTTGTGAAGCTGTGAGGCCTGAACTTACCAGGTGTCTATCTAACTTGAAATTGCTGGATTAGATGCATATGTACTTTTGTTCCCATTTTCTTCTGTTAAGTACATATTCCATGTTTGATGGTGATCTAGTGACGGATTCTGTGGTGTCTTAACATTTTTTATTTATTTATGGTAATTGCTCTAAGGATGGACTTGGTCCCTGCATATGTGCGGTTACTTCGTGACAACGAGGCTGAAGTACGTATAGCAGCTGCTGGGAAAGTAACTAAATTCTGCCGCATTTTAAGTCCAGAACATGCTATTCAACATATTCTCCCCTGTGTGAAGGTGCATATCCATTTCAAACTTCAGAATTCTACACCAGAGTGTATTGTTTCTTGTTAGAGCATGAACTGATTTCTTGCGTTATATTTTTTTAATTGTAGTCTTCTCACTTATTTTTCAGGAACTGTCATCTGATTCTTCCCAGCATGTCCGCTCTGCTTTGGCTTCAGTTATAATGGGAATGGCTCCTGTCTTGGGGAAGGTGAGAATGTAATGTAGTTGGCTGTCCATGACCTTGTCATTGATCACTTAGTTCTTGTACAGTTAGACGTGTTAATTATTTAAATGCTCCTTTCCTGATCTGACTTTGAATCATACAAAGCTTTTAAACCACAATTTTTCTTCAAGTTTTGGATGATATATGAAAAATATTGAAATAGAGGGAGAGATATCTTTTGGGCCAAGTTTGTTAGGTTTACTCATATATTTGCATGTCGTTGTTGTAGATGCCATATAGATGGCCATTTAGCTGTCCTCGTTTCAATTTCTCATTTCGGTAAATTTATATATCTGATTAGCTGTCTGGTTTTCATTTCCTTAAGTTCTATTGTTTGCATGATATTGTCAAATAACATTGGTTATTTTATCCATTATTGTTCTTCCTGTTTCAATTCCCAGTGCATGGATGTAAATTGTCCTGGGAATGGATTTCTAAACAGTGTTTTGTTTGTCAATGCAGGATGCCACAATCGAACAGCTTCTTCCAATTTTTCTTTCCCTCTTGAAGGATGAATTTCCTGATGTGCGGCTGAACATTATAAGCAAGCTTGATCAAGTCAATCAGGTTTGCAAATAGAATGCATATTTTGCCTAAATGAGTGCTCTGAAGCTCTGTCGTTGAAATCCAAACATTCCTTGAAACATGTTTTGCAATAATTATTCCATCTTAAAATTTTTGTCTGATTGCCATTTCTTGGATATGCTAATGCTGTAATCACTGCCAGAACACGTGATATAATTTTGACCTTTCTTTTGTTTCTGCAGTCTCTTACTCATCACGCTTTTAGCTCAATGTCATGTAACCAAAATGGAATTTTTTCCTCCTTGCCATGATAATGTGGAAATAATCTTCACTGCAGGTTATTGGAATTGATCTACTATCCCAATCACTATTGCCAGCAATTGTTGAGCTTGCAGAGGATAGGCATTGGAGGGTTCGGCTTGCAATTATAGAGTACATTCCTTTATTGGCAAGTCAATTGGGTGTTGGGTTCTTTGATGATAAACTTGGTGCTCTCTGCATGCAGTGGCTACAGGATAAGGTTTGTATTTTCACATCATGTGTGACAACAGTTTAGGTTCTCACTTTGCTTATGTTTTGTACTAGACAACTTTTAAATCTCATTTTTTTCTGCACGCTTGTTTGATGCATCTCTGATCGATGATTAAAATTTCTCATAAATAACATTTTCAGTGATTGTTTTCAAAGAGATGGATGAAAGTTGTGCATCATAGATAAAAGTGATCTTTGAATTTCTATGGCTTTGCTAACTCTTGTAATTGAGCTCTTTCCTGCCAATCACTTTCTCATGAAGGTTAAATGGTTATTTGGAACCATCTTGTCCGGTGGATATTTCTGCAGGTTTATTCGATCCGTGATGCTGCTGCAAACAATTTAAAGCGCCTTGCTGAGGAATTTGGTCCAGAGTGGGCAATGCAGCACATAATTCCGCAGGTTGGTGTAGTGTTTGGTTGAATTTCACCACATTGTCTTGTGATCCTGACATGTCATTGCTATTTATTCCTCTATGGTGAGGCTGAACTTATAGAATGGAACACCGTACTTTAGGATCACTACAAATCCTGTGGCGACGGTTTAGCTTCTTTCCTTATTATTCGATGGTTTATTTCTGCTCCATTCTAACAAGCCCACTGTGTAGTCAACTTTTCTTTTGGCAGTTTATGGCTTGGTTTTTTTTCTTTTTCTTTCACATAAAATGCCTGTTCTTATCATCCAAGAAATGGATGGTGACATTTATCTCATTTCACTTGTGCAGGTTTTGGAGATGAGCACCAATCCCCATTATTTGTACCGGATGACTATTCTACATGCTCTCTCATTGCTTGCTCCTGTCATGGGTTCAGAAATTACATGTTCTAAACTGCTGCCAGTGGTTGTCAATGCATCGAAAGACAGGTAATGGATATGTGAAACTTGTCAATGTGGTTTGTAAAATTGTTTCTTCATGGGGCAGTTTCTGAATGCTGGACCTTGATTACACTATGCAGGGTGTCAAACATCAAGTTCAATGTGGCGAAGGTGCTGCAATCCATTGTTCCTATAGTTGATCAGTCTGTAAGTCTTCTTGTCAGCGAAGACTATACTTCTTTTTTACCTTTTTTATCTACTCATCGTTTTATGTAAGTATTGGTTAAGTTTTTTCATGGGTGTCCATTCACTTTATTTAACCTCATTGGGCTGTTGTAATTATGACCCCAGGTGGCAGAGAAGACAATCCGTCCCTGTTTGGTTGAGCTCAGTGAGGACCCAGATGTCGATGTCCGTTTTTTCGCGAACCAAGCTCTTCAGACCATTGATAGTGTCATGGTGTCTTAGCTGGTCAAACTATTTTAAAGATTGGAAACTCGTGGTGAGCCCATGTTGTACCGAAGTGATGACACCCTTGTTGGAGTTGCCATAATTTCTGCCCATCGAATCAGTTTAATGTGCTCCCTAACGTTTCGAGCGGGAGGCAATTGTATCTCTTGTGAATTGTGACTGACATGTAAAAAGCTTCTCTTTTTTGGCTCCTGAATTAATGTGCTCCCTAATTTTTATTTTTTTTTTGCCGTGAGAAATATTTTTTTAGCCTTTGTATCCCTTTTCGCTGAAAGGGCTTGCCTTGTATCCTTTAGCCATAAGAAATATTTTTTTATATAAACACAAAAATTACTTAAAATAATAAAATAATTTTTTAAAAAATAATTTTGAGATACAAGACCAAACATCCTATTAATATAACTCGGTAGATATGGTTTTCGAGATGTGTTTTAATCAAATGGCACGCTAGTCGCCTCGAATGAAAAGCTCCACCTACCAATTGAAACATGCCGACAAATGTTATTGTATTCTCGTGGCTCTAGCCAGTTTTTCTATAAAAAGAACCTGCTTAAAATCATAATCTTTTCTATAATTCAAATTGACCTCAAGTTTTATGTTCATGGGACCTACATCAAATTGAGTTGAGATCGCTACTTGGAAAAGGCACTCTTGAGCTGCTTTTCCTGCATTTACAGTTGTACACATATTGAACCACTGCTTGAAATTGTATCAGAGAATGATAATGAAAATATTTTCAATCTAAAATATAAATAATTTTACATAGATATATGTTTATTAATATTAAAATATTTTAATATTAAAATTATCTAAAAATTAATTAAAATATAAATAAATATATATTTTAAAGTAATCTCTCAAGTTAAAATCAATATGAAAAACTTGATAACCAAACACTTGAAATTGTTCTTCATTAATCTTAAACTCAACCACAGTTTTAACCACAAATTTTAAAAATTATTTTGAACCGTAACTAAAGTGCTTTTCATGAAACTGTTTTTTTAAAACCTCAACCACAAAAGTAAAAGCAATACCAAATACACTCTTCAACATCAAAACCCAAGATTTCAACATCGCGAATGTTGTTGTGGGAGGATCTTTTTATTGCAAGGTTAATTGATTTATGCGTTTAATTTTTTGCTGTTGAATGTGAGGGTGAATTGGTTTATCAGAGAAAATATTGACTCAACATTGCGAGTGCCGCTGTAGGCGGAGTCCTTTTCAATTATTTGTTGAGAACATTGAAGAGGGAATTAAGCCACAATGGCTGAGGTATATGACTTCAAATAAGGAATGAAGCATCAAAATTGCATGATATATCTTTTTTTAGGCCATGTTGGTTTGCTAGAAGAAGCAGAAAATCTGATAGAGACTGCAGATTGCAGAGATGACCTTTCTCTTTAGACGGTTCTTCTTGGTGCTTGTATAGCCAGTTCACACTCTGCTATTGCACAACGCATTGCAAAGAAAGTAATGGAATTGAAACCTGAACTCAACTCCACTTGAACTCTGTTTATTGAACTAATTTCTATAGAGTAATTGGTCGATGGGATATGCACTTAAAATTCAGAATTTCATGACGAAAAGAAGTGTCGGCAAAATGACAGGTAGAAATTGGATCGCGACTTAAACATTAATTTTTGTCTCAAGTGAAGAGCATCTCTCGTGTAAATCACCCTAGTAATTTTCAAGACTGAACGAAAGCTTCAAGCTCTCTAGATATAAAGAGCCTGATCATCTTAGCAATCTAGTAATAGTTCCGAAGAACCCAATTAACAGTAAGAGATCCATTTACGAGTTTTCTAGTTTACAGAACCAGCATAGCAATAAACAACACAAAGAAATTGGGCAAATGTGGGACATCACCCTTAAAAAGAGAATGTGGTGCGATGACAAAGAAATTGAGATCTGCACAGAATGTCTCGAATTCGAGTCTCGGCGTGCATCTCTTGTTAGAGTCTAGAATAACCAAAATTTTACTCAGCTCACCTGATCCCACAAAATACGTTTTTCAAAATGGAGTTTACTCAAATCCAAAAATCAAAAGTAATAGCATTATTACACCTAAAAATGCAACATGATGATGTCCCAAGGAATAAATTGAGCAGAAGGAACCAACTAGGTTTGGAGATCAACCATGAAGAATCAATCAAAGTGTATGAAAAGACCTCTTTACTACAACTGGAAAATGAAGAGAACATGGAAATTTTGGTGTTAGCATCTGGTTTACATTTTATATAATCTTACAGCATAACCAAACTTTACATCAGGACAGAACTACACTATCCACACAGAATCATGAGGCTCGATCCTCCAACCTATAATTGGCAATATATAAATCCTCTTAATACCTTCAGCCATACCACCTTTTCCACACACAATGAACCAAATTAAAATAACCATTTTAGCTGCAATGCAGCATATCTCTCAGCTCTACCCGATGCTCGAAGCACAATATTATAATGAAACCACAAGCTGGTTTTTAAGCCAACAGTTATGTTTTCGTATCGCAAATTATATACTCGGATAAGCTCGGATAAGTGGAATGAGACATTTATTCTTAATTGACGTCGCTCTTAATTATTTAATTGGTTTCAATTTTATCTAGATGCAATGTGCCAATCTAACATTTGTTCTTTCGTGTTTTCCTTTTTCTTGAATGACTAATATTATTTGTGGCTCTGAAATCATTGACTTTTGCATCGTGATTGTAATCAATATGTATAACATTCATACGTAATATTGACATGCACTACAGCACACACAGAATGGCCTACAAATATATATACGTAGGCCCTATTGTCAACGCTAGGAAGAGTAGTTGAATTTGAGAATTAATTTCTCTTTTTTTTTTCCCTACATTATATTGTGTACTGTGGTTGAGAGAGGGGATCGTGTTCCACTAATGAAGCCCTCGATCCGTGCCATAATTTCCAATGTTCGAGTCTGTGAGAGATGGGACTTGCTTAGAATCTGAAATGCATGCCCTACACCTTTACAAACCACATGCTCCACTCTCTTACCTGCCCTACCCAAAGAAGCAACAAGCTCCAAGTTCCTGTCTTTCAAAATATCCATCTCTGATATGCAGACCATAATTGGAAATTTCACAAAACCCTCCAATTTCACTGACCCTTTTGCGAGAGGGTTGCACCATGGATGGTCCCGGTTAGCGCCACAAGGCAAGGCTAATCGCCAATATGTATCAGAGGCTGCCAAGTTAAGCGCCGAGCGAGGTGATTGTACCGAATATTTTTCTGAATGAGTACGTGCCTCTCCTCCGAAAAATGGCTGAATCAAGATAATGCCTTTCAGTTTTAATGGCTTTATGGCTGCAGCAGCTTGCCCTGCATTAAAGGAATCAAGTCTTGTGATGACGTTAAAGGCTATGTTGGCACCAGCACTATCCCCAGCTAGAAAGATGTCGGAGAAACTCCATTGACTAGTCCACCAATTATCAGCACCACCACGAAGAGCTTGTTGTTTTAACCACATTAGAGCCTTAATCCCATCATCATAGGCTGCTGGGAGAGGATTTTCAGGGGCTAAACGATAATTAACTGACATGATTATGCAATTGGCCTTAGCAGCTAGCCTTGCTAGAAAGTCATGGTAGCAACTCCAAGCAGCTGAGCCTACACAAAACCCACCACCATGGAAATATACAAGTAAAGGCAGCTTACCATGGAACTTAATTGGGACATAAATACGTGCCCAGATGTTTTTGAACTTGTCAATGACCGCGTCCCGTGAAGTCACGCCGAGCTCGGGAGCTAAAGAACTTGTGACACATGGAACAATCTGAGGTCTCTCCACATGCCCATCTTTATACGCTTTGATTAGGCCATCAATTTCCTCGGCTACAACCCCGTGTTGATGACAATCTTTGCCAATTTTATGACTTAAATTTGAACCAACTTGAACAGCGGCCATTCTTCTATTTCTCATGAGATTGAGAAATGGAAATGAAGAGCGAAGTTCCTAGAGGGTTTGTAGGTCACACAAGTACTTGCTTGTGTTGTGTATATATAGGAGGGTAAAAAGATAATGGCTGAGCTATCCTGTTATTTCTAGGCAAGTGGGCGATTGGAGCTGGACACATGTCTTCAAGTGATTCATGTACGGGTTGGGGTGGGGGGCTGTGCTCCTGGCTAGGGTTCCTGATCACTCTCAAGTATAAATTAAAAAGTAAGGTTACGTTAATCACAATGTTTTGTTGTCACATTAGTGGGCTGATCCAGCCTACCAAAAAGGGAGGGGAGGAGAGGAATCTAAACAAGTCATTTGGATTTTAGTGGGTAGGAAAGCATAAAAAGCCGTTCTCAAATGATATAGGGTAAAAAAGTATATGATTTGCCCGTAGTAAATTTTGATTTGAAGATAGAATATATATATATATTTTATAAGAGTCTCACATGGACTTATACAGGGATACAATATTTGACTAGCAAATTAAGAATTGCTGAATCCTATTAACCTTAACGTGGGAGGAGTTGTCCTCTATATTTCTCTCCCAACATGATTATACCTGGATCTTGTGTCCAATGTCCTTTTATTTTTCTAAGGTTTCTTAGTTCTATATTTTACATGTGGCAGGCCATGGTAATATTTGACTCTAGCTAGGCATGAGAAGGCCATCATTGATATAATTTATTTATTTATATATTTTTCATAATGTATGTGTGTGGGGAAGAGTTATGAATTCCAATTAACTGTATAGTTACTGGCCAGCAAATGATATTTTCCCATCCTTGCCATGGGATTAAATTTTTGAAACAAAATGCGATTTCAAACCAGGGGTTTGGTGGACCTGAAAGAAGAAGAAAGTCAGAAATTGAAGGTCAGAGAAGGTTAGCAATTAGCAGCACTAATAAATATTCCCTTATGCGTGGCATGACTTTGTTGACATTTTGAGAAACAAAGGCAAATTGGATGTAGTGGATTCATAGAACCCATCAACCTAACTTTTGGCTGCCTCCCAATAACATCTTTTCAAAACAACTGTGGGGACAATTTTCTCCCACAAGTTAAAGTGGAGCATTCTGTTTTTTTTTTTCTTCTCCCACTTAGACGAAGAGTACGTGTCATGTGTGGCCTTGGATAGGTTATGTCGACTAAAGTAACCTTTTGAAGTCAGCTTTCCATCAGAAGCCCTTCAATTCCCTGTTTTTAGGACTGCCATGGAACATGCACTTCAGTTCAACAGTTCATCCTTCTTTACATATATTTCATGGCCCATTACCAGAGAGATTAGGTCAAAGGCTTTTGTTTGTCAGGTTTCTTACACTTTCACATTCAATGCCCACTGGACAATGGCTCCGCGCAGACTTACAAATTGGCACACAACTCTTCCAAATTTACAAAGACGATCTGGTGTCTTCGAGTTGCTTTCCTTAAAATCCTAGGTTATGTATAGAGTTGTCTTGTAAACAGGTTGCTGACAACAATGTTCCAGTTCAGTGGACTGATCAGATATGATTTTATGTTTCAACTCATTGGATTCGAGTTTCGATGCCTGGTTGTCATCTAATCTTTTGGGGTGTCATGCTCAAAATATCTAACTTTCCCGTTCCTAGAATATGAGCACACTCCCTTTGAATTAACAACAAAATTAATTTGTAATCGTAGCATATCTTTACCGATATTGGATATAAAAAAGGATTTATTTTTAAATGCCATTAGATTTTAATGACCTTTGAAACAAATATCTCTAGATAAACGTCTGTAATAATTCCTAATAAAACGGACATAAATATCTTCAAAAATAATGGATAAAAATATCTTCAAAAATAGTGGATAAAAAATACCTATAATGCAGTGAATATTCGTTCTCGAATTGAATCTCTCCGTGGGGAAGAATATTCAGCTGTTGTCATGTAAAGAATAATAAGGGAAAGATAAGTGTATGGACACTGCTAGGCAAGAAAATCTAGCAAGTCCTGCAATTTGGAGGCCATATATCCTTTTATATATTCTCTTCAAAAGATTTGCCCATAGTTATTGATTCCATTGAGTTCAAAAAAATAAGATAAAACAGTATCGTTTTTTTCTCGATTTTAATTTCGATCTATTTCGAAAATTCCCGCCAAATTCTGGCTGAAACGTCTCGGTTCCGTTCCGGGATAAAAATCTATTCTTTTTATTTTTAAAAAATTATTTTTGATATCTATACATCAAAATAATTTTAAAACATCAAAATATTTTAAATAAAAAAAATTCAAATTTTAATTATACTTGTTAAATTAATATTTTATTTTATTTTCATATATATATATATATATATAATTAATTATATATGAACATTATGATACCAAAACAGCACACCGGAACATTTCGTTTCAATTAAAAAACTGGAACGATATTGACAACTATACTTCGAATTAGTCTGTGCCGGAGCTTTGATGACCAGCCCACCTCCTTGGTGTGCCGCACCGGATTGTAGAGAAGGGTAAAAATGAAGCTATGATCAGACAGATGCTATTGCACACGGCATATGAATAACAGAATAGTTTTTTTTCATTAGATGTGTTCCTTGAAGAAATTCGAAATGTACTGTTTCTTGTTTGAGAAATAATTCTGATCTAATCAAATCAAATCAAGTCAAATAGACACAGCAAATGCTCCTCCTGGGTCTAGTGGTTCGGTGATGTTATATTTCCAAATGGATATAAGCAAGATGGGCTGGAACGCATTAGACACCCGGATGAGATCGTGATTCAATCGGTTCCTAAGTCTGCGGCATATTGCCGATCATAACGATCCTACCTTCTTTATGTTTTTGGGTACCATTTTTGCCTTTCTGATACATATCGATGTCGTCTTCTTCCTGAGAGAAAAAAAAAACAAGAAGAAAAAAGTAGAACAGAGAGGTGTATAACTGCTCATAATCTTGCTTCTTTGTTCGCGTCAAAGAAGTGAAGAACAATTCATGGGTTTTGACGAGGTGTTTGTCTGATCGAAAATTGGATTTTCCTCGTATGAGGGTTTGAATCTCAATAAAGATGGAGGAGGCGATGAAAAGCTGGAGTAATTGCTGTTTTGTTTCCGGTGTCGGTAGTTTTTGAAGAGCTGCGAGTTAAAAAGAAGTTCCAGCTCTGCTCCAAATAAAAGAAGATAAAAGTTACTTTTAAGTTCATTTATAGTACTTCAATTCTAAACAAAATATTTACTTGGTCCTTTGTATAGCTAAAGAGTCTAGCCATTAGGATAAAGTGATCAATTTTATAATTGAGTCCTAAATATTTCAGTCAACGAAATCTTTGATATTGTTTAGAACAGTTAATATTCAGATTAAATTCTAAAAATTGAATAGCATAAAAAATCAACAGAATTTCTTAAGAACACTTAGAAACTAAATTGGGATCAAAATCACATACTTTTATTGATATCAAATTGCCTTTATATAGGCTTACAATGATAATGAACTAAAGCCATAAAACTCTCACAATTTGAGAGATTATTGGATAAGGATAGGAAAATAAATATAAACTAGTTAGAACTCTATAACTAAAAGAGAGCTAATTTCTTTAGAATACTACAGCTAAAACAAAGTTAATCTCATTATAATTCTAACATTGAATTACAAAATATTCATTAATTTTTTTAAGGTGTATTTTTGTAACTCCTTGCTTGTAATTATCCTGGAGTTCCTGTCCTAAGATTCAATACCATAATTAGAGATTTAGAGCCAACGGTCTGACCTGAAATGCTTGATAATTATGGAATATTATGTGCTATATATACATCTCATGATGTTGTGTTCTGTCTTGACAAACTAATTAAGGATCTTAGATATCTCTCTAGTGTGGTTTATGCTCTAAACTCAAGTGTACGTGACCTTTTTACATCTGGTGCTAGGAATATTAGGTTGTCAAGAGTTTTTGAATGTGCTTGAGATGGATGGGATTGAAAGCCCTCCATAAATGTATTAATTACCGGATTCTTTTATACAAAAAAATCCAGGAAGCAAGCGTGTCATACCATGTTCTTACAGTAATTGAGGAAAAACAATATTACAATTGAGCTAGTGCGATTAAAAAAAAAAATTGAAGCTGGGATCATATTTAACACTGTTTAATTGTTTCTTCTTTGTCTTACTGTGATTATCTGTTTATCAGGATGTGTGTTTGATCCTAGCAATAGCTCAACATATTTAAAGGGTAATCTGTTATGGTAGCACAGCCTGTATTTCGTAATCCTCTTCGCATACCCTTTTTCTTTTATAGACTTGCAGGTAAAAAAATGAGCAATAATTGTACGTGGTGCTGATCATTCTTATACAATTATAGATCTTCCGCATAGAAAAGGAAAGTGAAGTCAGGGTGCAGAATACTGTAGTATCCATTTAGGGAGCCAAAAATAAATAAAATCGGTGCAAACGAAGTCATCCCATCATGATCCGGTTTGATTGGGTCATCTCATCATCCTTTCTTCAGTTGGAGGAGCAGTGGCAGCAGCTAGTCTCTTCTGCCTTTCCATGTTCCCGTGCCATCCTGTTCCATCAAAAACAAAAGTAGTGAGGCAGATGAAAATACAAGAGAAAAGCAATACAGCACTGTTTCTCCAACCAACAGGGGAGGGCGGCAGAGCGAGGGGGTCACCAATGGACAAGTCAAAGCCGCGGTTCTTGAGCTCTCTGTACTCTTGACACAAAGCACATTCCTCGCAAAAACAATGGACACAACAGTCTGTGCACGGGCTTTCCTCCAAGAAAAACTGCCCTCTCAACTTCGATCGATAGAAGCACGAGTACAAACAAGAGCACCCAGTCAAACATAGTATTAATGTGTAAAGGGTTCCACTCGTTCCACATGCTGCGAATTTCAAATCAATTAGTTCTTACAAAACAAAAACAAAAAAACAGTGTAATCAGAGCATAAATTAAATTCAATTCATTTTTCAGAACTTACAGGTTGAGCCTCTGTCAACAATTTCTGCAATTCGTCCGAATGCAACACATGGACACCAGCATGTTAAACAACCTGCAGGGCAATAGTCCGTTGTTAGTATTCGTAGTCTTCCTTGCAAGATCCAGAATATTATATCGCTACAATAATGAGAGAAAGGAGAGCAGAAGAAATCACACGTGATAGTAGAATTGTTCTTGGCAAATTGAAGAAAGACCTTTGGTCACAAAAAGAAAAGAAGGGATAGACATGTTCAACTACAAACTTTAAATCTTAGAGTCGCAATGGTGTAGTAGAATCTAGTTGTTTCTACAAAACACCCTTAATTACTTTTACACGTTATTAAATTTATTGCCATGCAATGGCACAACACAAGTGCTAAGAAAGCAAACTTTTAGTGACACGAAAAAATTGTTACAGGATCCATCCATAGTGACTATACATGTATGTGTAGATGAGAAGTACTTACAGCTATTAAGATCGCTGAAACAATCACAGAGACTAGTGGACCAAGGCCCTGAAGAGAGAGAATGGCTGGCATTGTTGAGCCGGCGAGGCCGACTTGGATCATGATTATTTTGATTCGTTAAAGGGACTGGGATTCCAGTAGCCACAGGGTCTTCAAAATCGGAAAAATGTGGCTGCGGCGGTGCAGATGATGTTGCATATGATGACTCCTTTTGGAACTCACTGGAAATTGAAGGATACATTTTGTTGGAAAGGTTGAGGTAGGGGAAGGATATGGCATGCTGTTTATTTTAAATAGGAAGATTGCAAAGGAACGTGTCTCTTCCAAAATTAACTGTCAGCAACCGTTTTTTCTTTCAAAATGATTTGACAATAGGTGAGCTTATCAAATTAATATGCTATTTCGAGTGGCCTGTAAAAGTTTATGTGCATCCATTTTTCTCTTAATGTTCTTCGACTAGTGGATGAAAATTATCTTTTTTTTCTTAATATAAAATGCTAGTTTAATTTTAAAACTATCACAAGAATTTTTCCTAGTATTGGGAACTTCTTACAAAAACATAATATCAGGATTGGGATTTAGTTTTGATATATGTATTTTTATATATGTTCATGTGTATGAATTTTATGAATGTCTGGAAAAAATATTTACACGTGGTGACTAGTGATGAGAAGGCCAAATCCACGTGGGTCCTCCTCATGCTGGATAGGTTTAGGTTGAACTATAGATGTGGTGATATGGAATGCGAATTTAACTATATAGTAAATGTTTTTTGGAAAACAAAATCATACATCACGATCAATCTTGTAATTATGTATTTGTCCTTGAAAGTAGTTTATGCAAACCTCGGAAAAGTCCACAATCTTAATTGGATTGTCAATGTATCTTGAGTTTATTAAACTATGTAAAGACATAGAAAGTCCTTGTGGTTTCTGATATCATGTGATAAGATGAATTATAGTAAAAATAGAGAGAGAAGTCAAACAAATATGATTGAGAAACTATTGATACGTACGTAGGGTCTGATTTTATTTCAGATAAAAGGTAGTTGGTGACCTACTCAAGATTGTCTATGGAGGTTGGTTTTTTTTTAATGGGTTAAATAATCAATCTTTGTCACTGACCTTAACATGGAATGTGTTTTGGAGTTCATTTTAAAAGTATTTATATATATATATATATATATATATATTAAATTAATTAATATTTTTAGATTGTTTTGATATCAAAACTAATTTTAAAAAATAAATATTATTATTTTGATTTATTTTAAAAAATAAACAGTTTAAAAAACAGTATTTGAATTTATTTTGAAGTAGGCCAATACGAAAACGTGTAATCGTATCCATCTTTCGGCTAATTGCGTCTCGTACTAGCCTTTGATTAAGATATTTAATGTCAGGATTTTGAATTTGTGAATCTTCCAGGGGGGTTTCGAGAACTGTTTTTTAATAAGGTGTGTTTACAGGTAGTTTTCCTCTTTTATAAATCGTTGCTCTTGCTCTTGTTCTGATATGTATTATAATTGCTATTCAAACTTGCCATATCTTTTGCCCCTGGTCCTGGTCAGGAAAGAAAGCACCAGGAAACCATCCATTTGAGAATGGCCAGTTCAACCATTCATGAGGTTGCGTTTACCAAAAAGATTGAATAAAACAAAAAAATAATAATTATTCCACTATTTGAAGGTAATTAATTATGCACAGAAATCAATCTGCACGCAAAATCGACTTCCAAAAATGTCAGAGATTGAGAGCCAGTCTGCATGCCTATAAATGTGAAGCTGCACCTCCATACCCTTCCACCACCTTCAAATATCAGTATTGTTTCTACGAGCAACAGCAATGTCTTCAAGGACTGAAAACCCTAAAGCTGCTCCACCACCTTCACAATTTCCTGAAGGGCAATGGTCCACCGGGATATGCAATTGTTTTGATGATCCTTCTAATTGTACGTAATTATCCTGTTGCCACGCACATCACTCACACTCGAATAGCCTGCATGTTATTTCTCTTTCTGATTTTAATCACACATGTCTTTTGCTTTCTTTTTTAAGGTTTGCTCACCTGTTTCTGTCCATGCGTCACCTTTGGACGGGTAGCCGAGATCCTTGACAGGGGAAATACATGTGAGCCCTGCTATCTTATTCCATTTCTATTTATTTTCTTAACAAGAGTTGATGATAGGTGATTGGTGGGCTGAATCTCTGTCAATTTGTAAGCAACAAGTTCTGTAAATCCCTTAATTACAACGTGAATTGCATACGAAAATCCATGTTCCTAAAAATAAAAGGGATGTTTTTTAAAGTGAATTAAAACATCACCAGGTCTTATGTATCTTGTTGAAAGCAACAAATATTCTTACACTCCTTTCTTTTGAATGAGCAGCATGTTGGCTTCAAGGCCTCGTCTACCATGCCATGAGCCATATTGGCTGTGCGTGGCTGTATGGTGGTGTCTACCGATCCAAGCTGCGAGGTTTCCTTTCATTGCCAGAAACTCCATGCGCGGATTGGCTGGTCCATTGTTGCTGCTGTGTATGTTCTCTCTGTCAAGAGTATAGAGAGCTCAAAAACCATGGAGCTGATCCCTCCTTAGGTAATAACTATTCTTTTTACAGCTTTTTATCTAACAGGTTACTACTCTAAGATGGCATATAAATGAGTTTAAATTGCATAAAATCACAAACTTATTTCTTCAAACTTTCCTGGAACGTACTTCAAAAATTAACATGGACATACAATTAATAATTCCTGACGCTGTTATTCTGAACTTCAAAGGTTGGCAGGCTAATGTTGAGAGGTGGAACCGGGAGGCACTGGAACACCCATTTGTCTCGTCAGGCATGTATCGCTAATATTGCAGGCTGCGACCTGTGCTATCTTTTGTTTTAGAGGAAAAATATTAGGCTAATTGGTAAACTAATCCTCAAGTTATTGGTCAAACTCAACTTAACCTCCAGTCTTTTTTTTTAATTTTGATCTGTCGAACCATCAGATCAAAGCAATGTGCCGCTTTCGTTATACTTTCTTTCAGAAAAAAGTAACAGACGAAAACATGTGAAAGCATACTATTTGCTGAGAAAAAGTTTTCTCCGTGCTCTTATCAGAAGGGGTGCATTGTTTTGACGTGATAGTTCGAAGGATATAATCATAAAATCAAAGGATAAGGGTTAAATTGAATTGACCAATAATTGAGGGATTGTCTTATCAATTAGCCAAATAATTGTCCCTGGGCCAATGTATCCTTATGTCTGTGCCATCTGTTCATTACCTCTTTCCTGGTTTCTTTGACGTTGCGAGTGTGATTTGTTGATTAAAAATAAATATTGTAATAGTACTTGATGTTGGGCTACATGAAATCCGTCTGCGTGGATTGTAATTTTTCTAAATTTTATTTTATTTTATTTTCACAAAGACTTCCCAGTTCCATTTGTGTGCGTGATGGTCTTTCTGCATGATTTTTTTTCTTTTTTTTGGATTAAAAAACAAATAGAAAGCTAATTAGAAATCTAAAGGGAGAATTAAGAGTTTTAATTAAAAACAACACCTCCTCAATATAAAATTAATAAAAATCAAATCAAATCACGGTAACAGTTTGTTTATATAAACAATCAATCGTTTCGTTTTTGCAAGGGTGTCATGTTTTTACCGATGTTACCTTTGCACCCATTAAATTAACAGGATTACATAGAGTCAACTCTCATGTGGGTTAGTTTTAAAACTAGGTCAGGTAAGGAGTGAAGTCTAAAGGTTTACCGTTAGGTTAGGTTTAATAACAATGCTAAATATCTCTTTTTTTTATCTTTCAATTTTTGTGTTTTAGTTTAATCTTTTTTATATTAATTTTATTATTTAATATTTAGTTGATTTTGACATAGTATTCATCACTTATTATGACTTCCTAAACTTGTTGACAAATAAAATAACAATCAAACTTAATGTATTTTGTTTTGTGGTATGAGATCAGTGTGGTCTCGAATGAACATCACAACATTTAGTCAACACTTAATTTTACAAGAGTTTATTTTTGTTATCATATCTAATAGGTTATTGTTTTAATATTAAAAAAATCTTATATTGAATATTTTTTTAAAACCAAATCATATTTCTTATGAATCATCTAATTATCTTTTGATCCATCAAATCAATTTAGATTGAAACTCAAGCTAAACAAGAAATTGAGAGTTTTTAAATTCGATCCTCAATATCACGTTTAATAACAATGTTAACAAAATCTATGTGACCTAAATATTAACTTGTAGCATATGAGGTATAAAACTAGTGTTACACTTTATGTATGCATGTATGTATGTATAAATATTTTTCGAAGTCTTTTGCTACCTTTTCATAAGATTCTATTTAATATTTAGCTTTAAATTAAATATTTAATCAAGCTTAATACAAAACAAATTTGAAGCAATAAATGTTAAATATGCATGGGGACAAATTTGTTTCAAGCGTTTTTCACATGAGACTAATATTACTGCTCTCCGACACGATGAAAACATCATAGTATTATAAACGTTTGACAATTGAAAATCCGCGGTCTATTGCTGGCTTGTAACTTACCCACACGTCCAGGAATCATGGTCTGAACATTTGACTGATAAATTTGTTTTATCTAGGAGGTTGTTTGGGCTAGCTTTTGAAGTACTTGGATTGATTTTATAGATTTTAAAATTAATAAATATGAAAAAATCAAACTGAAATCATAGGAAATCAAACACAACTGTCCATCAAGAAGATCAACTGTCCACCTAGAAGATGTTTATTATTACTACTGGCTGCGATGGTCAACGGCAAGCCTTTTTATTCTTCTAATTGAGTTCACATATTCATTAAAGAGCCATAAAAAAATGGCCGTGTGAATCCAATGCATGATCAATCCCAGGTCCCATCAGCATTCACATTCAGTGGATCCCTATTGTAACCCTGAAGTCGTATATCCATTCACACGGGCTGAAGGCTTTGCTAATGCATACATTAATTATTTAATGGAGAATCTTCATGAAAAAGAACAGAAAAGGTAAGTTAATGAAGCCTTAATAAAGACCCTCCTGAACAAGAGATCCAATAACGTACAAAAACGGAGAAATTCCATGCCCCTGGACAGCTGGACTATTTGAGTGCATTTGGATTCATTTCAGCAATTCAGGAAAGGTGGCTTGTTCCCTTGGACCTCATTGGACCTCAGTCTAAGAACTTGCTTCCACCGATTCCTTTATATAAACCGCGCCGAGGAATTCCATCAGAACATCCCATCCAAAATATTCAACTCAGACCTTTCCATGGAGTTTCATTACAGCAATCAAACTCGATCTGAAAGGCAAATGGGAGCAGACACTAATCTTGAATTCGAAGATGTCGAGTACAGCGATGCTTACTATGCGGAGCTCGGGAAGCAGATTTTGCTTTTGACCGCCGATGACGACGAAGAAGTTGATGATACAGCCCATTACAGGTCGGCTGATAATCAAAGGAAACAAGACTCAAACAGCTTAGCCATCAGTTTTCCTGCAACATTACAGCCAGGGAGCTACTTCAACTGGTGGGAGAGGCAGAAAACTGATTCCGTTCCAGCTTGGCCTGAAAACTCATGGAGATCTAATGGCAATGGAACTGGGGTGTTCATCCCTCAAATTGTGAATTCTAGAAGATACAGGCGTGGTATGCGCTTCACATGATTCTCTAACACAGGTGAACCTGTTTCAAAGTATTTAATTTCTCAACTAATGATTTTATGTGGATTGCAGGTAGAGTGAACAACGTGAGGAGACGATCACACAAGCCAGTGGAGTACTGCAATGCAGATAGCTAAATCTGATTCTTCCCAATCATGCTATTGATAGGGGGGTTTTGGTTGAAATATAATGCCTGCAAAAGAATCAACAGCTAGACTACCAAACACTACTTATTACTTGAGCAAAGCCAGGGTCTTAACGCCTAAGAATTTTGCTGGGAAAGAGTGTCCTGCAGCTCCACAGAGGATGCGATGGTGATGAGATGTGACGATGCTAGAACCCAAAACAAAAAACAAGAACCAGTAATGATTCTCTTATTTCATATAGTTCTAATTATTTTTTAAAATTCGTCGTACTTTTGTCTTGTTAAATTTTATTTTTTGAGTTTATTTTTCTTTTTGGGTAGGATATACTCTAGTTTAAATGTTCAAACTGATATAACCATAAGAAATAATATTGAATCTTAATGATAATATGAAACAAATACCATCTCATGAATAAGTTACGTCTCCAAAGATAAATTGTTTATATATCCATGTTCAAAGAAGTTATAATGATTTAACTTTGTTTTTATTTTAAATAAATAAAAATTATCGTGAAAAAAGTCTTACAATTAATTAAAATATATATTATATTTATAATAAAAATTGAACTCATTACATGAATAACTATTAATATTTGCAAAATTAGTCTTAATAATTTACACACCCATATAAATATAAATAAACACTATATAAGATACGGATAAGCTCGATTTTTATTTCCCAATGCCGTGTTCATTCGTTTCCAGCTATATAAGAACAGGAAAGGGGATGAAATGACTCATTTATGAACCATTTCCACATTTTCTGGGTCAATTTGTCATCGGGCTTAAATATGTTATCTTAGTCTTCATGGGCTTGGGCTTGTATCAAGATTGTGGTGGTGCCTTCACTAGAGACAATATTGGACCGAACACAACGAGCAGGAACGAATCCCAGATTGAAGGCTCGGGATGTTGTTTTGTAAGTATGTTTTATTTAAAAGTATATTAAAATAATATTTTTTTATTTTTAACAAATTATTTTTGTAAAATGATTTAAAAACACATTTTTTTAAAAAAATAAAGAAAAAAATAAACTTTTTTAAAAAAAAATTAAAAACACCAATGAAACTCGGTGCCAAACGAAACTCAACATGAAATCCAATCCAATTCCTTCTCGACCTAAATAATCAATTAAGTCTGTCCACTTGGGAATCCACTCAACAATTTTCTGCCATTCAGCTGTGCCTGACTTCACTCCCCAAAAATAATGAAAACGGAGAAAAAAAGAAATGAAGGAGAAGCTATACCTGAATAAATGCAGCTTCCAACTGATTTTATTTTTGGATCCTCCGGACTTCTTTGCAATCAAGACCCTAGACTAAACTTAAACAAAATGATTCAAGAACTTGGTGTTGGGAAATTCCGGCTTTCCCATGCGCGGACCGGGGGTGTACTAATATTTGCTCATAGGAGGCTTAAGCATACTGACACAATATTTAACGTGGTTCGGCAAAACCGCCTACATCCACGGGAGAGAGTCATTGTATTAGAGATAGAGAAAGAGTTACAATAAATACATATAGAGGAGGAGGATTACATCCACTCTACTCAACTCATCAACTCTCTCTAGCTCTCTCTACACAACACATTCACTTGTGTTTCTCCCACTCTCTACACAACACATTCACTTGTGTTGCTCTCTCTCTCTCACAACACATTCACTTGTGTTGCTCTCTCACTCTCTCTCTCTCTCTCATTTTAGCTCTAAGAAGCTCCTCTATTTATAGCAAGAATGAGGAGACAATCTTAAATGGTTGGCCACCAAATTTTCTTCATAGTCAAAGGTTGGCCACCAACCTTCTTCAACAATGGTGGATTGATAACCATTTTCAACAATGGTAGGATATTGCCACAAAATGGCAATATACCTAACACTTGGATCGATGGGATATAGCACAACGAATTCCAGTGCGTATTTCTGGACAAAATCTGCCTTTGCAAAGTTTGTCAGAGAGGGGTATTTACCTGTATGCCAGCATTCAATCGATTCTGGGTCAATACCTCCCTTGCCCGGGAACTTCTATGTTGAAGACGCTGGTGTAGTGCCTCGGACAATTGGTTGAAGAATTCAGCATCCCATCTGTGTATTAACAAGGGATCTTCTGCGTAGCAGATATATATGGATGTAACAGCACTTTCAACAGCCACCATAGCTAGTCCAACCTGGAGCAAGCATATCCATTGTTTAAGTTCAAACGGAAAAATATGGCATGTCGCTACAGATTACTCACACAGCATCAAAATGATATTTATGGTAGTCATGGAGAAATGAGAGCACGGTCAATGGTTCATGACTCAGATTAAAATCAACTCATTGTTGTTTAGTGCTTTTGTACTCCACCCAATTTTGTGGTTGACAAATGGTTGGCTTTCATTTACATTTTTCCAGCATTGCATGGAACCGAAGCCAGCCTTTAATTGATACAGCCCAGCAACTGTAAAGGGTATTTGCTGTGCGGGGATAATGGAAAATCACCACTCCTATAATATGCATAATGAAATAAAAGAGGGGAAAGCTGATGGAATGCTCCTTACCATGCAGGGAGCCATCTCCCGAAAAAATTTAACTCATTTGAGAATTAATCCCTCATCTTCTAATTTCGGCTTGATCTCCCTCAACTATATTTAATTGGGATCAAGTTCTTTCATTAGTTTTTTTGTAGGGTTTCATCCATATGTTGACAGATTTTGCATTCAATAAGCATGTGACCGGTATAAAAAATACTAATTCACTCATGGGAGGAGGCATCTATGTGCTTATATAGCTGAAATATCCACAGATTGATTAAAAATTTCTGCTTTATAAAAGAGATGCATGCTTGGTTTCAACAAAGAAGAAGAATGTTGTCCACTGACACTTCATTTAATGGAAATGTCACGCAAGATTAAATTTGGATGTAAATATATATATATATATATATGCAAAACAGTGATAACTCTAACTAGGCATATGGTTGCCACATCAATTAAGTTATAGTTCTGAAACCCAACTTCTTAAATAACCAGGAAGGTATTAAACTTCCACCTCCACATCATTAAATCGCGCAGTTTTAGAGAATAAATAAATAGATTATTAATTCCAAAAGAGACAATAATGAAAAACAGAATTTACCAAGGCCATTCCCATCAACATTGCAGTGGATCCCACCATGGTCACTCTATCATCATTCCATTTAATATGAGTCCAAACACCTGAGCAAGTTCCAGTGATGAGTCCACCCAAAAGCGTTACCATCAGCAGAACTGCACCTGAACAATCATAGGCGACGATTGCTTCAACTCCAGTTGATTGAAACAATTCCCAGGCATCCCTAGCTGAATGGTTAAAACTCTTCCCATGAACAGCTATCTGGAGGAGCAAAACAAATATGTGATTTTTTTTATATAAATTTACAAAAAAATGGCACATGAATGATGACAAACCAACAAAGTTCTAATGAACTCAAAACAAAACGTAAAAGTAAAATTTCATAAAAAAAAAAGGCTTTCTATACTGAGAATGCATCATCTGCCATTAAAGCCATATAAGTAGAAACATATGCTACCTTGAATGCTCAGGCCATGTTTGATAGAAATCTTGTAAACAATAAAATTGAATTACAAAAGTTAAGGACAATAAAACAGGACATAGATTACTCATTAGTCTATCGGCAACACCAAAACATGTCAGCCCCTTCCCCCTCTAAAACAATAAATCAAATGCTCCTATAGGATAACAAGTTCATGTGTGTATTGATAGGTGGAGCATGGGACAGATGTCTCTCAGAATATGCTACTTAAACAAAAACTATCCCCTTATATAGCACATTTCCTTAAAACTACTCTAACAAGCTGTCAAAATCCAAGTAGGGTCTTAAAAGGCTGTTGGATGAGTATTTTCACATGCATTACCATTCTCAACTTAAACCTGCATGTTAGCAACAGGGGTGGCCTAAGACCACCTCCTTCACTTTCTATAACTTCCTTCAATCCAAACAAGCTATCAAATTCCAAATAATTAAAGCTGAACTTTTTTATTTAATTCCATTCATAATAACTCTTCTTACGACTTTGATGTGATCTTCGCTAATACAGCCTTAAAGCCTTCAAAATACACCAAATCTCTCTTTTTCTAGTGAAAATTCATGATTTGTTTATGAGCGCCAGGGAGTTCCAGACCAAGAGGCTCATCACATTTATAATTTCCACACCTTGTCTGCCCTCTGAGCAGCCTACTATTCTGCTCCAAAAAGCTTTCTGATGGAGGTCTAGAAACAGAAATTTTGAAATTTGGTTTATATGAAGCCTTTTTTTTTTCTTACAACTTTTTTTTTGTCCTACTAGGATTTAGTTTTCCAATACATTGGTCATAGAGTGGTATTTAGTTTTTATTTTATTTTATTCCATTATATTTCCTACGTATTGCTTGACTACGATGACCCTGTGTGAAAACACCCCTTCCATGCATTAAGGATATTCCTTTCAATGTATAAAATGTAATTCATCATCCTCTTTTACTAACTTGTTTCTCCCTCATTTTTCTCCTGCTCCCCTCTTTCTCCCTCATCATTCTCTTTTAAAATTCATGATTTCTGCCTTGCATCATTTCCACTTAACTTTTTTTCCCCTTAAAGTATAATTTAGAGGCACCAATGTCAAAATAATTCTCTGGAACACAAGCTTCAATCACTAGGAGAAAAGGGACATTTCATTGTCCATGAAATTTATGACGGAAAAAATTGAGACTGTTACAGTTTTCATAAAAGTTTCTGTGCTGGCAATCTTCGTGATTAATGGACCACAAGGTCATCGTAGTAGAATGTTACTGAATATGAATAGGCACCTAGTTCGATAATAAAATAATACACAGGATACAAATAATTGACAGAAGTACCTGGACATATGCATACTTGTTGAAAAAACGGACAAGAGTCTCCACGAGATTAAATAGGAAATCAACACAGCATAGCAAGCACTCATTCTTGCCTATCTTCGATCGCAATCCCCTGATCTAAAATGTACTTCAAAGTTAAAAAATGGAGAGAGAAAAACAAAATCAATCTTAGAAACAGGCTATCAAAACAGTTAGAGAAAAGGAAATTATGGCATGCCTACCTCCCACCGCAGTGTCCTAATTGCAGCAGTGAAGAGTGATCCATAGCAAATGCTGCCAAAAGATTTCGTCACAGAATATCTCAGAGACTTCATCAGAGAGTTGGGAGGCAATGATGCTGCTTCTTGGCCACCATGAATAAGAACAAGGAACACCATCCCAGACACTATAACATGTACAGTATTACAGAGGACTGCACCCGTCCAAAATAAGCTTAGTGACAGAACCTGGGTGTGCAATTAACAACATTAAAAAGATCTCTTATAGCAAAGGGATGCTCTAATAGAACTTTGTTGCAGTTCTCATCCCAGTAACAAGATTGAATAATGAGCAAAACTTGCCAGCTCACCACTAGAAGCCACCAGCGTCCATTAATATTGATGTTTGAAGCCACAACACCGGCTGCCCCAAAAGACCACAATGCCATCCACAAAAGCATGACTAGCATGAATGCATATGAAATTCTCATAACTTCAGGAAGGCTCCATACCATTTTCACGGCTTTTTGAAGCACGAGCATGGTAAATGGAAGTCTGAAATAATAGCAAATGATCAGAGGGATTTCTAGAAACTTTTAGTTAGTTAAGACATAGAACCATTGAAGGAAACTAAATATTGCATCTGCTCTGGCATTAAGGAAAAGTTATGAGTGCATGATTCCACATGCGTAGTGTTCTAGATTTTATCACTGTAATGATAGATCTGTAGGTTGTTTCATTAAAAGTTCATCAATTGGAAAGTAATTTAGGGGAGAAAATTTTAGTGAAACTCAATGTAAATATACAAGTTTAAAGAAAAAAGGAAAGGGCTTTGACTTCAGACACTTATGATCTTCGCATGATATAATCACTGAAACCACAGTGCATAATAAATACCACGTTTGCTTTAAGATGTAGACTGTGAAGCATAAACTTGACCCCTGCAAACTGACATGGTCCAGATCTTCTCCAAGAAGAATATATCTTATCTTTCACAAAACAAATTTAACAGGGAATGCACTAAAATCTATTTTTCATGGAGATATGCTTTTTATGCAGAGTTATGGATATAACAATCAATGAAAACGAAAAACTATGCAAATTTTTTGCCTATTTAGGCGATAAAATCATTATTCTAACGATCACACCAGCTAAAGTTATAGATAATCAACTACATTTGAAATTTAGTAAGGCAATACAACAAGCTAAAAGCTTTCGATCTGACTAAATTAGAGGATTGCAAGCTCATAATATAATGATTCACGAGCAAATCACATGATAAAGAGGCCAGTATAAATGATTAAAAGAGAGCAAATTGACAAGGAGCAATAAGGAACACTTCAAACTCAAATTTTATTGCTCAACTTGTTATTACATGAGCATAAGATGCAGAACTCTCTTCTAGAACTTTTCAACCTTTTGCACTAAAGTAATGAGATTGTGAGCCAGATAAAACCCCTTCACCAGTAACAGACACTCGCCATAATCACATTTAATGCAAAACCAAATAATTTGAAGCTCGTACCTGTCTATAACAGATATGACATATAAAAACTGCAAAGCAGCACCGATTGCAAACGTGACACCCCAAAAAAAATGGTCGCTCCAGAAACACAAAACACTAACCACAGCAAGATAGGTAGTCAAAATATGCACCGAGAACTTCATCACATGATTTGCCTGAAAACCAAGCAGCAGCAACCACGCCCATCCAAGTACAGTCCCAACTCCACCACCAAGACCATACATTGGCCAATAATCTTCCGTAAGTCCATGACTATTTCCCACGGTGCCAGTTGTGTTAGTAGTGTATCTATCGAAATTAAACCTATCTGATTTCTTAAACCTATTGAGCCCAAGAACTGCAAGAGCAAGTGCTAATCCCGTCAAATGAAACAAAAAGACTCCTAACCAGAATATATCATGCCAGTGGCGTGGTATATCGATCGTCAGTGTTTGATCACCATTCCCAATTCTTCGACTCCTCCCTACATTCTACAACCACAATCAAACATGGAGAAAAGAAGTCGAATTCAGCATTCTCAATCACTAAAATGGTGAAAATAATAAATAATTGTCCAGTGATCAATTCCTTAATCCAAACGTTAGTGTCGACATTTACTAAAAATGGCCACTGAACCGAAAAACTCCAGCGCTAATGCTGTACGGTACAGGTACATGTTAGTCCCGCCCGGGTGGTACGGGACTAGCACAGATACTGAAAGGACTCGAAACCAAAACATAAACACTGAAAGATTTCCAAGCTTGATAGAAACAAAGAAAAAAACATCGAAAATCAATCATACATGTGTAACAGAAGAAGAAAATATAAAACAGGAATACCAGTCACATGAAGACTGTCCACGCACAGAAGAGGAAAATAACAGAGGAATCCCAGCCACATGAAGAAAGAGTCTCCTATCTCCTCAAGGACTCAGGACTGTCACTCTTAGAATAGGTCTCAGCTTATTGTATTTCACTCTTATCCTTTATAGCAACGTGTAACAATTCACTAAGTGAATAATATAAATATACACACCACAGCAGAGCACAATTAAGGTGTTTTTCTGCATAAACCATATTGTTTACAACATGAACTTTGAAATCGCTGCCTCATAATCTAAGATCACGAAATTGATAATTAGACTGTTGTGGAGAGAGAGAGGAAATTAGAGAAATGGATGTGAAGAGAACCTGATCGGTGGCAGCCAAGGAAGCGGAATCGGAGGAGGAACTGTGAGAGTCGCTCATGTTGTTTTTTTGATAGAGCGACTGGCTTGAAGGAGGGATTGGATGACTTGAATGGTTAAAGCATGGTTAATCGGGGAGGTCAAGTTGAAGATAGTTTTGTTAGAGTAAATGGAGAGAGAGAGAGAGAGAGAGGGCGGGGGAGACTGAAAACGTGAGGGACAACGGAGAGGGGAAGGTCAATGGAAAGTGCGTGAGACTAAATAATGGCAAGTGTGTTTATTTTGAGAAACGTTGGGCGAAATGGAGGGGAAACTGAAACTCAACGGCTAGAGAGAGAGAGAGAGTTTGGAGTTAACGGAAATGTTGAAGTGAGGCGCTTTTTGATTCGCCAACATGGTGCTTGCTGCGTGTTTTGAACCGTCTTGCGACTTGCGAGAAGGAAATGAATGCACTGCGCCACGCGCTATTATTCTTACAATATTTGTAAAATTCTGCACCGAAATGAGTTTAGTTCATAACTGGACTGTCTTAGCTATCGAATGTAATTAATCTCTTCCGACCTCATTAAAAACCATCTATAATAAATAAATAAATAAAAATTTGAAATCTCACCTTTATGATTGGCGATTTACTTTTTAATGATAAAGGATATCATGGTATCATTAATCGAAACCGTAATTATTTTTAGAAAATCCATCCTATAATAAAAATAAATAAATTGAGCAAACCTCCATGATCGCTAAAAATTCTTCGGTATTTTTTGTGTGGTTGTGTTTAGACTGAAATTAAACTACACACACCATTTGAAACTTCCACTTTATGAACAATCCAACCTCATCATCCCTTTTTAAGAAGATGAATAGTTGCATGAGCTCTAACCCTAGATGATGGGATGGGATACAGTGACACTTGGCGCGTGGCAATGCATTCATCATATTAATGACGGCGGCGTGCTGCATGTATAACCCTTTTCCGGCGGTGGTGAATAAGAAGTGCTTTTTACATTGGGCACGTAACATGCACGAGCCTCTCCTTTAAACACCATCATTACGGCCGCGCAGCATGAACATGCATTGTCTCCACCTATGTACGAACCGCACCACTCAAAGCTTGAGGAAAGCCGGCGCTTATCAGAACAGACGCCGCATGTTTATATGAAAAGAAAGTGGATCTAAACAATGTTTAGCCCAAACTATATTATTGATTAATGCGGGTTTGGAATTGGGATTGTGATAGTTTTCTAAAATATTTGTCGTGCTGATATACATCAAAATGATATTTTTTTATTTTTTTAAATATTATTTTTAACATCAGTACATCAAAATGATCTAAAAATACTAAAATATATTCATTTAAAATTAAAAAAATATTATTTTTTTTAGAAACGCCCGTGAAAACACACTTCCAAACAGGGCCAAGTACGATATCGGATCATTTGAGTTTTTTTTTGAGTTAGTCATGAGATTGTATGCAAAAAAATAAATTCATAGTCTCATTAGCATTTTGAACCATAAAGAGGTATTTCAATTGCATAAAATTATAGCTCCGAAGCTTTTCAACATTTTTTTCTTATCAAATGTCTGAAAATCTAGATTGATTTCTAGGTTATATAAAAACAAAAAACCAATAAATATAACTCGATGTCCTCGCTGTCACTGATACAACTTCCAAATTTTCAGCATTTTTGCCTCCTGTCATGAGCTGTTCGATCTATGAATGTTATCAAAGGATATTCCCTACGCTCTTTGTTCCTTCAAGAGAGTTCTATTGGTGTGATTTATTGGTGCGCAGCCCAGGATGCTTGCTGACTGTGTGCTTTGTTCTTGCAAGTTCATTTTTTTCACCGTGCCTCTTTTTTAGCAGTGTTTTCTTGTGCCTCTTTTTCCATCGTACTAATACTAAATTACTGATTGAACAGACCAGGTTTTTCAGGGTACCAGAGCTGTGTTAATACAGTGGTCATAAGTTTAAATCTTATCATTCCAGTTTATTTGATAAAAAATTCAAACAAAAGGTAATGTGGGTCTATATAAGTTTAAAGTCCAGATGATTTTTACTTAAAAAGATGTGTTAGAAAATAATATAAATAATAAAACTTCACTTATAAATTTAAATTTTTAAATGAGATATTTAGTTACATGAATTAAAACCTCAGGTGCATTCAACCCTTAAATTTGACTTGAATTACAGAGCAGCTGCGAAACTTGCCCTTTTCGCGTGGAAAGGTGTCATGGCTCGCGAGCTGATGTGCATCTAATCACACGCACAAAAAAAAATATCCCAAGCCCCAGGTCAAATACTCAAATTTCCCTGTTACCTCAGGCACAAATGCCATTAAAAAGCATGTGAGCTGCTCCCCAGCCCAAATAATACTCGTCAACCAATAACATATGCTGTACTGTACTATGGATAGTTTATTTTCATGTTTTAATTTAATTTTTTGTATTAATATTTTAAAATGTGATTATGTAAAAAATAAAATAAAAAATATTTTTAAATTAAAATTATATTAAAAAGCAATTACAATAAAAGCTGAAAAAGAACAAAAACATCTCCTGCACCATAACACACAAATAAATAAAAATTCAAATGCACCATGGATCAGATCGCCCTTGATAATAATAATTAAAAAAGTACAAGTGTAACAGCATGTTTTAACAAGCCATGAAGATCAAACTTATAGCCAAAGTTTTTTTAGCATGTGTTTTTTAATTAGAAATATATTTAATATTTTTATATTAGAATAAAAAATCAATTTATTTTTTAAGACAAAAAAACACTGTAAATAACATAAAGAAAGAAAAAAACTCATTTAACAAAAAAACCTAAAAGACATCGGTGTTTTACTGTTTTTCACTTTTCATTGTGACTTATAGTCACTGTTCAATAGACATCTGGCTCTGTGCATCCCGGACGCACGTCCATATTTTTTTCTGCCTATAAATAGTATATTAACGGGGAAAAACCACCTCGAACAAGACAAAAAACATCGTCAGTTTCAAGAGCTCAGCGTAATTGATCATTTTCGATCCGGCCAATTTTTTTAATTTTTTTTAGAATTACTTGCACGGTGCAATAACCATTTTATCCCTCTAAAAGGACAAGAAACAGGTGTTGCAGGGAGGGGTGGTCCAATAATTAGCCAATTTTTTATTATTTTTTTCGGCGATGTACTGTTGGCGCCTCTCCGCCCGTTCCCACGACCACACGTCTTTCAGATGACATCTAAAATGATTTGCAAGCTTGTGATTTTCCCAACGGTGCGGAGCGTGTTCCGGTAAGGTGTCCATAGACGTGTCAATAGTCATTTAAAAATTCACCCCTCATTTCTCTCTCCTCCTGCGCAGGCTGACGTCAGCGCGACTGTTATTTGACAAAATTCATTTTAATCCCTGAACGTTGTAATGTTTTTGTCTAGCCCTTATTGCTACTATATAGATTTTGATTTGTTTCGCTTTCATTCTTCGATTGAAATTGATTATATATTGTAGTTTCAATTAGGTCCTGGTTTTTTAATTTTGCATATTAGGTTGGAATCCTTCATATTTTTGGTATCCAAGTTTTCATTTATTTCAATTTCATCCTTCCATGCAAATTTATTATCAATCTTTAATATTTTCGGTATAAAAGTTTGATTTCTTTTAAATTTATCTTTCTATACAAGTTAATTATGGATTTCAGTTTCGTTTCGGTCCCGAATCTTTTAATTTCTGCTTTTGTGTTAGATTATTTAATTTATATGTTTGGATTTACTTCAATTTTATCTTTTAAATTAAAGATGTTATTGACAATATGTCAAGTTAATTATATACATATTCAACGAATTAAAGTATGTGGGACTAATTATATGTTTTGATATTTATTAAATATTATTGTCTAAAAATATATATAAAGAGAAAAAAAAGACCAGGGATTTTTTTTAAAAACAGTATTCTTAAATACATTTAGTATAAAAATATGATAAATAAATCTTATATAATTAAAAAATTGGCTTCAGATCTTAATTCTATGCTCTTTTGTTTATGTTTATTTCTTTTAAGAAAATAACAATATTTTTATTTATAATATTTCAGATCTAATATTACTGGGGAAAAAACAATTCTCAAAACAATGTTGACAACTTTACCTAGGTTATCTACAGTTAAATTTAATATTTAAATAACTAATTTCAGTTTCATTTTGATCCTATTTTTTTTAATTTCTGTTTTTTTAATTATTTAATTTCAATATTTAGACTTGTTTCAATTTTGTCCTTTAAATTAAATTTATTACATGTGTTTTTTTTAGTTCATCCCTTATAATTTTAATCTTATATTTTATTTTAGTTCCTTTAATTTTATACATATTCCTTGCATAGTTCTTATTTTTATCCATGTTTACATGTACATGCTCTTCGTTTTTCTTTCTAATTTTCCTTTATTTCCAGTGTAATTAAATTTCTCTGTTTAATGTCATATTTTTCATGAAATAATGCTTGTTATTATTGTTTTTTTATTCTTCGAGTTAAGTAATTTATTTACATGTAATAATAATTTGTTTTCTATTAATATAGTTAGGTATTGAATTTTGTAAAAGTAAATTTTGTCCGGATTTGTGAGTTTTATTTTCTTTTAAATATATTAGACGAATTATATATTTTTGTATTGATTTAATATTAGAGCTTTAATATATATAAATAACCTAAGTATTTTTGAAAAAAAATTAATATCATTGTTCTTAGATACTTTTACTATAATAATATAAAAGTTAAAAAATATATATAGATTTTTTTCTCTAACAATGATCATGATCTCACCAATTTTTATCATTTTCATTGTTATTAAGGTTATTTGTTTTTCATATTTACATTTTGATTTCTGTTCGTGATCATTTCAAAAATGATTTTATTTGTTTTTATTTTTCGGTTCAAATAATTTCTTAAAATCTAACAATACCTTTTATTTTGTCATTTATTTATTTATTAGTTGCTTTTCTATTAATATTATTAGATTTGAAAATTTCTTATTAGTATAGATGATACATGCAAAATAATAATAATAATTATTTATAATATTTTTTCCCTTATCAATATGTAAAACTAATTATATATTTTGATATTTATTTAATATCAACACCTTTATATATATATATATATATATATAGATGATCTTTTTACTATTATTTTAAAATATTGTAAATGTAATAATATGGACAATAAATTTTACAATCAATTTTCTACATATAATTTTTTTAACAGATTTTATTAAAAATATTTTGGAACATTACTCAATCAATTTTTGATGGGAAAAAAAATTCTATTTCTAACTGATTACTGATTTTATAAAATAATAACATGCAATACATATAAAATCAATCAATTTTATAACTAAATAAAAAAAAATTATCACATCGCGCGCGTGCATATCGCTCATCGATACTATATATATATATCTCCTCATTGCATGACTATATATATATCTCCTCATTGCATGATTCTTTCGAATAACACGAAATGACCCTTGGTCATTTATTACATTCTGACACCACACATCACTTTTTTTATACTTTATGAAGCTTTTCTTTGATTCTTTCTCTCCAAAGCGGTAAAACACTAAAACTCCCTCTTCAATACTTACCATGGGTTAACCGAAACAGTAAGAAGAGGTTTCTCTAGCGATTAAAGAAAACTAGCATTTATCAGGCACGAACCCAACTAGAGAGTTAACGAGATCATAACCGACACGTGTCCCCTGCTGCTGCACGTTCCCAATAATTGACAAAGACGAAGCCGTTGGTGCAAAGGCAAAACAAAATGTTCCTTCCGAGTCAAGCGGAACCAAGTAATTTTTCGCCGGTAACGGTAACACCTTCCCATCAGGAAAATGAAACGACACCGTCGGCACCTCCACATTCCCTCGGGAAGACAAATCATAACACGTGTCAAACAACGATATCCCATCAGTCGACGGCAGGTCCCTCGTTCTCTTTACAAAGGCATCACGCAAAGAGTTATAAACGTCCGTTTGCAACCGAGTAATGGCCGTTCCCGAGTCAACAATTACCCCTCCATTTCCCGTCTCATCAATTTGAAACGCTGATTCTGGAACCGAAACCAACTCCCCACCTACACTCAGCCCCGTTAATCCAACGTAATAAAAGGTATCAAGATGGTGGTTCCGGAGCAACGGGGCAGCAACAGCGTTAGGAGGGAGAGTGGAGTTGAACACGAGAGTTGAAGCAGACTCAGAATCGCGATCGACGAGGCAATAAGAAAATGACGTCGCATTGATCTGAGAAGGGAAGGACAACGAGCCGCCGCCAAGTCCAAGCAAGCCAGCGGCTCCAACAAACAGTCCTTCATTATTATGTCCGCAGCCGATAGCCACATTACCAACTGAAACCGAGCCCAGAGTAATAGTCTCAGTAACAAAATCACCAACGGTATAAGACCCGTCCCCGTACGAAACCTCGTATAGACACGTGTCATTCCGGCATTCTGATACGTCGAGGGACCTGCATTGCCTGGCGTTGCAAGTTAGAGGTGAGAAGGAAGCCGATGAAGCCGGCTCGAAGATGGGGTCCGATTGCTGATAACAATCGGCGCAGGGTGCGCATTGTACCCAGTTAACGTCACTGCCAGTGTCGAGTATTAAATAGGCTTGAACTGGTGGTTTTCCGATTCCAACCCGGGAGAAGTACTCACCACTTCCTTGGCTCGCACCAGATATTATCGGGCTCTGTAGATCCTCAGATTTGAACTCTGAATCAGTCTCAAGTGGTTTAAGATCTGACGAGGAAATGGAATTGATGGCTAGATCTAAACGAGTGAAGAGAGATTTGACCCGGGCAGAGTCACGATGGAGGCGAGATAAGGTTAGCGACCTGTAGTCAGTGTGTGTGGTTTTTTGAATGGAAGTTCTAGAAAGCAGCTCCACTGTTAGTTCTGACGAGGTCGTTTCTTTCTTTTGCTGGCTAAACGGTGACACTTTAGGGTCAGAAGAGAAGATGTCTTTGGTTTTTTGAATGGAGGCAGCGACATCAAGGACTGTCGTTTCGGAAGGCTGTGGTGTTAGAATTCGAGAGGAGGAAACCGGTGGAGAAGCGAAAATCAAAGAGAAGATAGCGTAAAAGAGAAGCCCCATTTCGGACAATAATGACAGAGAGAGACAGGACGAGACAGTAAAGCGAGAGGAGTCAAGGAATGCTTGTGCTTGCTTGTGTGATGCATATAAAAAGGAAGGGATTCACGTTTGGCTTGCCGAGGAAATTTAAGACAAGCAGGAAGAGCGAGGCTTTGAGTGGGATGGGATTTCCGAGTATGAATTTTAAAGATAGGAGTTTTATATTTCTATTTTTTTGTGTGCTCATCATCTTTGCATTTTTTGCCAATCTTTGCGGGGCTAATGAAAAAGACATGTCTTTTAAGTCCAGTAGGTGTGCAAGAATTTTTAAGGATTTAATTATAGTAATTTAGGGTTCATTGCGATTAGCATGATTAATTGGTGACTGTGCCTAATCTTTATGATGATGATGCTTTTTGTTGTCCACTGCTTTACTCTTTTGACCACTGATGGGCTTTATGACTTTGGTTTGCTGGACCACACCATTAAATTACCCGAAGGAAGACTTTTTTTGGGCCTACGTTGTAACTTTTGTGGGTCAAAAGGTTGTCTTCAGGTCGTCTTTCGAAAAGAGTGTCCTGAAATTTTGCACACCTTCAGTTAATCATCTGAGGAAGCATGTACATGGAAAAAACATGATCCGATTAAGCATCGGTTCAATCATTGTGTGTCGCTTAATTATTATTCAGTAACTTGGTGATTTGTTTCCTCAGGATCCCACAAACTAATTATAAACAAAAGCCAGATATGTTTTTGAAAAGTAATTACATGTATTTTCTCTCTCTCTCTCGAATGTTCTCGTCTTATTTTTCTTACTTCTATCTTTTTTTTTTCTTTTTCCTAAAGCAGAGGCAGTATCAAATTAGTGTGATTTTCAAAGTCGTAAATGCGCCAAAATTAAAACTTTTTTTTTAATTTTTCTAATCCTAATTTTTCAATAATGCATAAGATTTTTCAATAAATAAGTTCGAGAAAATACTCATCAAATTCAATAATTTAATCAAATGAGATCATATTTGTACTCGTTGATGTAATGGAAGTCTCAAGGAATTAGTTCGGTGGTTGAAGAGGTTTATTCCCTCAATTACTCATATTCAAATCTAGAAATCAATATTTAATAAAATAAATAAATATTTTTTTTCTAAATTTACTATGTCAAATGTCAATTGGCCTTTAAAATCATTTGATAAAAAAAATCATCTCGATTAAACATATTCAAAACAAACATATTCAAAACATCAAGAACCTGTTGTTTAATTTACTTTAGATTTTTTCATTTTTATTTAAAAATTAGTAAATGAAAAACATTTTTTTAGATAAACGTTTTTTGGCTTTGTTTATAGGGAAATATATTTTTTTAATTGTAAGTGGAATACACTTTATAACAGTGTTAAGAAATTCAAAAATATTATATTATTTATTGTTTATATCAAATTTAATCTTTAATTTTTTTATTTCTATAGATTTTGTTTTGTATTTTTTAATTTAATCCATTAGAATTTTATTTTTCAAAATTAACTTTGTTCCTCGATCTTTTGATTGTTATTTTTTTCGTAACTATTTTCTTACCCATCAAATTTGATTTCTATTTAATTAATTATTGTTTATTTTACTTGAAATAATTTTTTTTCTCAATTTCATCATTTTTTATTTGTAAAATTTGATTCACAGTCTTTTAATCACTATCTATTTTATTTTAAATAATTGATAAAATAGATTTTTTTTTGAATTTTATCATCTTTATTTTTTTATTGGTCATATTTGATGCATATTTTTTTTCTTATAAACTATAAAAACATAATTTAAAATATTAATAAATTAACGGCATAACTAAACACTCAACTTATTTTTAATGATACTATCAGACATTAAAAAACAATTTCTTAAAATTCAATTTTCTATATATTTAAAAAAAAATGAATGTACAGCTTGGCATAAGTTATCCTAAGCTACATCAATTTAATAACAGTGTATCCATAACTATCCGAAAGCTTCTTCCATTAGTGATGACTCATGGTAACCACGTCGGGCGATAACGAGAGGGGAACATTGGTGTATGAGACGTTAGGTGAAAGCTAATCAGTTAAGTGGTCTCCAGTTAAATCAAATGCGTTTTCAGAAGCGCAGGTCACTTCTGCAACAACACGAGACCACTAATGGGTGGACGACATATCGTCGTCATTATCAGTGGGCTAACTTTTCATAAATCCTTCTTCTGTATCCTCAATGGCAAAGCTGACTTGCTATAATTCTTCCTTCACCTTCAAGTAAGTTAATCGGAAGAACGATGATGGTGTAAAAGTCAAGTCAACCAGATAGATGCTTGCTTTGAGCGTCTTTCACGTAGCTATTGTTTATGATTTTTAGTATAAGTGTTTTTTTTATTTTGAAAGAAATTAAATTAATGATTTTTTAATATGGCTATATTAAAGATAAAAGAAATTCTAGTACATTTTCAAACGATTAGTTTTTTAATATATAAAAAAAACATACTATGCAACTGGAACTCTAAACTCTTCGTTAATATAACAAAGGGGATAACTGGATAACAAGCACCCCAACTTTTAAATCTTTTAATCAAGCACATGAATTATAATTTATTTCATGTGACTGTATTAACTTTTCAAAATTGGCAATCAAGTATTTTTCATCCATTTTTTTAACTGCTCCATTAGTTGATGACGTGTCCTTTATCTGGTTCTACTAAACTGTAACTTTCCTCCTCAAATTACTTCGCTGTTTTCTATTTTCACACGGCAAATACTCTGATAAAGGACACGTCATAAAAAAAGGGGCCACGGATATAAACTGATATTATCTATTATTATTATTATCTAATATACTAAAAGAGATCAGGCGGTTACTGTGGATTGGAATAGTGTTTTATACTATATATATATATTGTTGCATACACAAATCAAAGTCAGACATGTAGCCCACTGGTAAGACTTACCAGTGGGCGCGCGGCGCTGGCAGGGGTTCGACTCCTGCCAGCGCCTTTACACTTCCTTTATTTTTTTGACTTTTTTTGACTTTTTTTGACTTTTTTGACTTTGTTTTTTCTTTTTTGTTTTGATTTTTTTACTTATATTTTAATTATTATTATTATTTATTTATATTTTTTTCACTTTCATTTTTTTTCTTTTTTCACTTTGCTTTTTTTTCATTTTTTTTATTTTGATTTTTTTAATTCTTTTTTTCACTTATATTTTTTTTTATTATTATTATTATTATCCTATGTACTAAAAGAGGTCAGCCGGTTACTGTGTATTGTGAGTGAAATCACTCTGGATTTCAACAGTGTTTTTTTTTTCGTATTTGAACAGTAACTATACTTTTTATATATATTATCACACAAAGAAACAATAACAATGATGTAGCTTATTGGCAAGCGCTTGACCATTTGGGGCGAGAAGGCGCTGGCAGCGGTTTGACCCTGCCACCGCCTAGTTTTTGTTTCTTTTTATTTTTCTCTTATTTCTTTCATTTTTTTCATTTTCCTTTTTTAATTTTTAATTTTATTTTGATTGTTTTTTGTTTTTTCGATTTTGCCTTTCTTTTGTTTTTTACTTATGTTTTTTATTATTATTTTGATTGTTTTTAATTTTTTATTGATTTTGATTTTTTATTTCGTTTTGTTTTTTAAAAAACAATTTATTCTTTATTTTTGTTATTATTAGCATAATAATTATTATTACCATAATAATAATAATAATAATAATAATTATTTAATGTTTTCCTCTTACTTAATTTTTTGTTAATGTTTTTAGGTTTTTTCTCTAGGGATAATTTGATAATTTTTATTTTTTAATAGTTATACAAACTTTTGCTCAACTCCACAAAGTAGTGTAATATTTTTTATAAATTTTCAGGTCAAATAATTGTTTTTGGAATGAATAATTTTTATTGTTTTTTTCATTTGCTCTTTAGTTAATGTTTTTTAAGCCTTTGATTTATTTTTGTTTTCTTCCTGTTATGAAAACAATAATAATATAAATATTAAGAATAATAATAGTAATTTCAGGTTTTTATTCTTAGGTGCTTTTTAATAATTTTGTTTGGTTTTTCTATGAGATTTATTAAATAATATTTATTGTTTTGATAGTGATGGTGATGATGATTTAAGAAGTTAAGACTTTGATTTAGTATTATTATAATAAAGGATGTTGATCTTTTTTCATAATATCAAATTTTATATATTAGAATATTATATTATAATCTCAACAGTTATGAAGATTATTTGTTCTGCCCGCACTATGCCCGCAACGTAGTGCGGGCAATCCAGCTATTACTAATATACTAAAAGAGATCGGGTTGGCATTGTAGAGTGGTTGTTTTCCCTCAGTAGCTTGCAGGCGTTACGTCGACCTTTTTTTTTTTACAAAGGCCTTCTTTTTTTATTTTTTATGATGGTTAAGACCAAGCAAAGGTTGTGGCCGAGCGGTCATCTGCGCGATGCCAATTCAGCAGCGCACGAGTTGAAATGCTTCGACCGCAAAAATGCTTTGAATTTGTGTTTTTAATATAAAGAACTGTTTTTCCTTTTTAAAAAAGGGTCTTTTGTTTTTAATAACTGGTTGTTGTAGTTTTTTTCTTTGAAAAGCCATTTTCTTTTAAAAATAATAAATGTTTTTTTAAAAATAACTGGTTCGTGCCAACTTACGCGCACTACGACTAATCTCCGGATCCATTATTTTTACATTTTTTTCCCTATTTTGTTTTGCCACTTATATTTTTTCTTAACCGAGGTGTCAGGGTCAATTTACGCGCACCACTATTTTTTCTTCCCATGTATATTTTTTTTCAATCAATAATTTTTATTGTATTTATCATTTATTTTATTTTTTATTTGCTTTTTGTTGATGTTTTTAGGCTTCTTTTCATCCTTTCATTTAATTTCGTTTTTTCATGTTATTAAAGCAATAATGATATTATTATTAATAATAATAAAAATAAGAATTTTAGTTTTGTTCTTACATGTTTTTAATTAATTTTTTCTCATGTTTGTTTAATAATGTTTATTGTTTTGATGAGTAATAGTAGCGATAATTTTATAAGTTAAGACTCCAATATTACTTGTTGTTATGATCATGATATGTTGATCTTTTTCATTATATCAAATTTTACATGTTTAAATATTATATTTTAATTTCAATAATGGTAAAAATTATTTGTTCAGTCCAGCACTATGCCCGCAACGTAGTGCGGCATTTGACTAGTACTAAATCAAAATAAAAATCACGTGCTTGTTAAAAGTTGGTGTATTTTATTGCGGCGATTATCCTACAACAAAGGCATAGCCAGCACACACTGATAAGTAAGGAAAATAAGTCTTGTAAACTCATTTTGCCATTATTTATGTATAGAACCTATAGGTGGAGGAATCAGTAACAATATTCCGGAACCCACCAATTGTGGATGCTATCATGATGAACACTCCGACAACTATGGAAGCCTGAAGAAAAACGAATTGCTGGTCAATTTGCTGCTTTGATCAGGAAAAGAACAGGAGATGATGTTCGGACTGTTCTGCTTACCCAATTTATAAACCATTTGGTGCTGAATCTCTTGGGTTTCTTGATTATTAGCCACATTACGCAAGGGAGCTGCAAGAAAACCCAAAATGGATCGAGTAACTTGTCTGGTTCTGCAATTAATCTAGTGACTATAGCAATTACCTAAGAGAGGCTTACAAAATATGAAGTGGGGGCAAAACCAAATCCTCCGAAGAAACCAAGAAGATCTCCGAAGAATGGAAAGGTGACTCCAGCAAACAGTGTAAATGCTGCAAAATTCAGGGACATGTAGAGTTTGTAAATTCAGCGGGTAACTTGAGATAACTGGAAGATGCATGTTAATTTAATGCCAAAAAAACAATAAATCTCACCAACGTAAGCAGAGCGAGTTACGAGTCTTAGTGCAATTCCCGGTGGCAAATTGAATCTTTTCATCACTAACCTCTCTACCATGTCAAAAACAGGCATGGCATAGACCTAGAAAAGGTTTCGATTAGGTCCAGCTCGCAGAACTTTTTTTTTTTTTGAGAATGTGAACATATATGTATCGTTAATTTTATGAATATAGTCTTTTATACCTGGTAGCTACCGATGACATGAACTACCACCATTAAATTAGCGGAGGCAATGAGCCATGCGGGTCTTTTGAGATCAGTAAGCACATTATCGTCAACATCTTGTCCAAATGCCCAGTATCCTATAAGGGCAACTGGGAAATAGCAAATTGCGTTGATAAAATAAGCACCCAGAGCACCTTTCCACATCGGAATTTTGGAAGGCTTCTCAGGAGTTGATGGAATTGTAGCCTGGATCTCAAGAACAACTGCATGGCCAGCAAATGCAAAAGAAATTTCTCCCAGTGCATTGAAGACACGAAACATGTAGTCAGCTGAGCTGGTGCTTTTGTAAGCATAGCTCACATTATCAATCTGACCATGAGCCAAAGAACCTGCCCATGCTATGGTTGAATAGCTGCAATCAGAAACTCAGTGGATTAAGACAGTACTGCACAATATTAATAAATCAGGGACTTATAGTTTTTGAATGATCGGTGCCCTTATGATCAAAAGTAAAAACTTTGTCCAAATTCAACACAAGAATAATAGGAATGAAAAGGTATACAAAGTTCATGTCTTATGCCTCTAAGCATGCTCTCCTTTTTGGTTTCACCTTTTGACTTTGTAGTAACCTGTATGCATTAACTTTAAGTGACTGCTTTACTTCAACATCTGATTGTAAAATATTGATGAATTAGCTTGCCCTTGCGTCAGTTTTAGTTTTTTTTTGTCACCGAAGTTCCACCAAACGCATAAAAAAGCCTCCAACTTTAAACCCACTTCCTTCCGCGAGATTAATTAACTTATCCCCACAATGGCTGTCACTCAAAAAGTAAATCAGTGAGAAGGATATATTCGAGAGTAGAACAAAACACTATCTAATACTACTGGGTCTGGATATTAGCTGAAAGAATTTCATATCTTTCAATTTTTGTTTCAAATTCGTAGGCCGATGGCAGGTGGGCGAGGGGAGATCAGGCCTTTTAAATTAAGGTCAAAGGGGAAAAACATGAATCATACAGGAAGTCAGGATAAGAAAAGAAAGGGAAAAGAGAAGAGTGATATATAATCCTTTGATTGTAGCTGTATCATTTTCTTACCTATTGTTATGCTCTATTTGTATCTTAATCTTTAGTCTCTTGAAAATCTCTTCACATCAGGTCTTTGGGTGTGTTCATATTGCGCCAAAATGAAATTCGACTCACAGATCAGTTTACAAGCTAACCAAGTCAACAGTTGCTTGCTTCACAGTGTTTCCCCCCCTAATGCAATTACAAAAGTTATAGTTCAAACTAAAATTCCTTTATGATCTTCATCTCTTTGTTACGAAATTGTTTGTCACTCTAATTAATGAACCGTTGAACCAAAATGTTCTACTGTGATCTTCAGAGACACCCGTTAAAACTGGAACGATACAAAGTCGATTAGCATGGCACTGTGCAAGGATGGCGCACAAAACGTACAAGCAAAATGTTCTAGTAGTCCTATGAAAATTGCAGCTCCGATGTCAGAGTACCAATCAAGCATGTTCACATATGGTCACAAAAGCACCACAGTTATGTTCTAGTTATAAGCAAGGCTCAAGGAGATAGAGAAATTCAAACCAGGTACCTAAGTGACATGACTGCTGCAGCTAGTGAAACGCCGGCAACAGAATTGAAATTAGGAAGCTGAGACAAGAAGAAATGAATGCCACCAAAGATCAAAATCCAGTAAGACTGCCTTATTGGTGTGCAAGAGGCGCAAGTCATCTCCATGAACTTCTTTAAACACTTTCCTCCGGTGACCATGTACACAATATCACAGCCAACTTGAACAATCAGTTGCTGAGGCAGGACAATCCATGGTCCCAATTTCGGCCCGAAGGCATGTCGACCTAGGTCGATGTAGCGATCAAAGCGAGTCCCAGGAACACACTCATGGAGTTGGATCATTTGCCACATCGTGTTCAAGGTCATGCACCAAGATAGCGCTAAGACCATTATCCCTGGCCCCCTGATGAAGAGCAGAAATATAACTATTTTAGTCTTATTTACTGCATGTATTGAATAAGAATCTGTTAAGATGTGTTGCAGTACTAATGACTAACATACCAGCCCAAGTAAGCCATGGCATAGGGCAGACTTAGAACACCAGCACCGATCATGGCTGTGACGGCGTGGAACGTTGAGTACCACCATTTGGCTCGGCGAGCAGGGTCGCCTTCGGTCCATTTGCCCGTGGACCGATCTTCCTGTTTAGGTTTTAAGAACGGAAAGGAAAATGGTTACATTTTTTTCGAAATAACAGGCATGCATATATATGGGAAACGAGAATATAACTGGCTCTGCTCACCTTGGAAGGAGAAGTCGAGACCATAGTCACAGCAAAAAATAGCTACCCCTTCAATATGGGAGTTGAGGGATCGAAATCATGGTTCTATAAATAGTTATTTGGTGGCTCAGTCAGTATATTTGAAGTGACGTAAGAACCCACCACCCACTAGTTTAAAGTGCTAATCTATTTTGAAAAGAGTAGCATCCTGATAAAAATAACGAGTCTGTATTCATGAAGCGACATCTTTTGGCCGTGTACATAAGTTGCTGTGATGTAAAAACTCTCCAGGAATCAGAGAAGTTAATCATGAACAGCCCCCGCAGTGCCTTTTCTTTTCTCTTTAAAACCGGGACCATCTCAGGGATTGTGGGATTTGTAGACTTGGAGCCAATAATCGGAAGTTTTAGTCGGTTGGTTGGTGATGTAGATCTATCCTCAAATCATTGCTTTTGAAGGAGTTTCTTTGTTAGAGGGCCATGGTTTCATCATTCATGTGCAATAATGATTAAAGGGACAGGGCAACTTGTTATGCACAGTGCGTCCGTTATCATATTCTTCTCCTGTGAAGTGTCCCCGGTGGCTTTTGCAGACGGAAAGTTACATTGCAGACCAAAAACCTCCTTTTTCCTAAAGAAAATGCATTGGTTTTTTATTGTGGGGCAACTAAAACAACTAATTAATCATCGGATATTAAGCGCAGATACAGATTCCGAGGACCAACTGATTGACTAATTAAACACTGGAAAACAAAATCAAACCTGCTTGTAGCATGAAATCACTCAAAAAATGTGATGATTGAAGCTCATCTCGAATTCTAAAAATTTCATATGAGACAATCTATTTTTTCTTACAAGGTGAAAGCTAAGAAAGTAACCCAACAAAACCTCTTTCGACGGAAAAAAACTGATCGGGTTCATTATTTTTATTGCTGGAATCAGTTTTAATAAACTGTCTGACATTGTTTTTGTTTTTGCGATTGAGATTGAAAAAAAACAGTTTCAAAACAAGTATTTTTACTGTGGTTCAAAATAAACAGCGAAGCTTTTGGTTAAAACTGTGGTTGAGTTGGAGATTGAAAAAAAAACAGTTTTAGGTGTTTGATTACCAAACTTTTTATATTGCTTTTAACTTGTAAAATTACTTTATAATTTTTTAAATATTGTAAATTTAATAATTATAATAATATAATGTATTAATAGTTCATGAAAAAATAAATATTATTTTTATTCTTTTATCAAACTATTTGCAATTTCATCACGAACAAATATTTTCCTTCCATTAGGACTGATCTGTATCTACACATTTTTAAAAAAAAATATTAAAAAAACGGGCTGGACCGAGAACAGCCCAACCAAATTGGGCATAATCCCAACTTTGCTGGACTTGGGCTGGGGCGAGTGCAGCCCAGCCCAAGCCCGCCTTCAATTGTGAAGAGGTGAAACAGCTAGGCGTGCACGTCTTCTTCGTGTGAATTATTTCACGTGCACGATGAGTTTCCGACCGACCACCAAGTTAGCTTCAACAGGACGATACCGATGGGTAGAGGAGGCCGAGGTGATGTAGTATTCTGAAATTTTTTAAAAAGGAAAATACATGTATATCCTTGGTGGCTAGAATTAGGAAAAATTAGGTAAAGGGTAAAGTAGTAATAGTACAAGCTAGTAAATATAAATAGAAAAGAAAAGGAAAAAAAAAGAGATAGATCTGCAATTAGAGAGAGAATCGGAAGAGAGGAAGAAAGAAGAAGAAGAAGAGAAAAAAGGGAAAGAGAAGAGGAAGAGAAAAGAAGAAGGAGAAGTAAGTTGTTAAGGTAATATGTGTGTTTATTTATGTATAAATGTGATTATTAGCTATGATTTGGTTTGTATTGATTGTTAGGGTTTGAGAAATTTATTTGGGTTTGATTGATGAATTAATAGAGATGTTAAGGGTTGAAAGTGTTGGGTAATGATTTAATTAGTTGATTGTAGATGATTTTGAAGTTTTGAGATGTTTGGTTTAAGAAAATATTGAGAAAAATGGTGAAATAATGTTGAGAAAATTGAAAACCCTTGCTGGAAATTCTGGGCTGAGGTTGAAGATGACAAAATGTCATTTTGGTCCTTTTTGTGAAAATTACAGTTTGGTCCCTGAACTTTGGAAAAATTACAGTTTGGTCCCTGGGGTGAAATTCGAGATTCTGGACAGAATTGAGGATGAATTATGGACAAAATTTCAGTATAGTTGTGAATTTAAGAGGAGTTCAACTTAGTCCTTCAATTTGGTAAAATTACGATTTGGTCCTAAAAATATGAGAAAATTTCAGAATGGTCCCTAGATGAAATAATAGCATTTCAGATTGGTTTGATGAATAGTTGAAGTTCATTTGATGGATTATTATCAATTTATGAGTTAAGTATTTGGAATTAGATTTTGGAAGAAACCTTTGTTTTAGGTTTTGCGAAAAATGAATAGTTTGATATAAAAATACATAGGATTATGATTTGAACTCTTAGATATGTTATTAAAGGTATTTTACTTCTTTTGAGTCAATTTGAGTATATCTTCTTTTATATAATCAGATAATCCCGATACTCTACCAGTAGGACACCAGTAAAGTTTCGCCAACATTCGCTTTTGGAATTTATGCGCTTTTGGGTCCGGTGAGTGGATAATATTTAATATGCATGAGAAATATTATAAATATTTGATTTGATAGTATTTGGATTATGCTTCTTGATAATATATACGTTAAGTATTATTCTTGTTACGATAAAGCATAATCATTTATTGAATATATGTTCTTGATATGAGCCAATATTTGTTTGTGAATTGATAGCTCCTCATTTGATCGATATCATGAGTTGAGCCTTGAGATATGAATATGTCTGTTTGATTACGATATATATGTACCTACGGTATGCCGGTCGAATACCCATGCTAACAGGGAATGTTAGCCTTTGTGCACATCGTATCTCGAAATCCTAGTTGGTCGGGAGTCACCAACCTGTGTGGACTGATCATCCCACGATACGGAGCCTCATGCTCATTGCATTCCGATTTTCACGACGAGCTTTACCTATTGAATTTTTGTTATGACTTATTTGAGAAACCATCACATGTTTGTTGTGACCTATTTGAGAGACTTGTTGTAAGAACTTGAGCCTATTTGATAATATATTTCTCATTGCTATAGTATCTCGTATGTGTATATTGGATATTATCTACTCTTGTGTAAGGGCAATCGAATTATGTTATAAGTTTACTTTGTTATTTCCGACACTTGAATTATGTAATCAAGTCTATTTTGATATTTCCACTGCGTAAATTCGAAGTTGAATGATAAGTTTGTGTGTAAGTTTGGGTTCGCATAGGTGTGGGACCTTGGAGGGGACCATGCCTATGTGCTTGATCACGGATCCGGGACTCGGGTCGTGACAGGTGGTTCTTCCTGTGGTGACGACGTTTGAAATTGTGGGTTGTGGTAGCTGGCGGCAGCGTTGGAAGGTTGCGGTATTGTTCACGAGATCACGACGAGAGCTTCAACGGAGGATACCGACGGCAGAGGAGGCTGAGGTGGTCCTTCCTGTGGTGGTTTTTTCAGTAAATGGTGCCCTGTGGTGGCGAAATTAACGATGAAAGCTCCGGCTTCCATGACCGTGAGAGAGAGTGCCATGCACAGATCAATTTTTAACATGTAAAATACCAATTTTTTAATTATCGAACATAAATGATTTGTCAAAAGGGCAGCTGCTTGAAATCGCAGAGAGAAATGGTGGCATGTGAGTTTTGTTTTATATATATATATATATATATGTATGTATGTATGTATGTATCGGTGTTTCATAAACAGATAGAAAATCACCTAATATTAGCTTTTCATGCATCGCGTTTCTGTGATTTTTTATGTGGGTCCATCAATATCTTTCACCGGAATCGAGCTACTCTTTCTCCTTCACCCATTAATAATGGATAAAAAAATATTATTGACTAAATATGAATTAAATATGAATTGCATTGGAAATGCAACACCTTAAAAGAGAAGATAGAATGTTAAATTCTGACGCTAAGTGTTGAACAACCACGTAGTTTTTTCGAATTTTTCACTTTTACCCCTATCTTTTAGTTGTAATGGTTTGGCATTTTGATAATTAATTATGGCATAAACATGATGCAAATAAAAAACCGTTTTACCAGGGCATTAGGGTGTTTAATACTGTATTTTAAAAGTATTTTTTTAAAAAATAATTATTTTTTTATTTTAAACTATTTTTTAATATTTTTAAATTATTTTTATATATTGATGTTAAATTAAAATACATTTATTTTTTAAATAAAAAATATTCATAAAACAATTTCAACCAAACTCCAAATAGTAAACAACATTTTTTAGTGTAGTGTTGTGAAAAGATGCTTCTCAAAATCTATATTAACAGCACAGCCTCTGGCTTTTTTCAGGAAGCCATTTTGTACTTTTAATTAGTTAAAATATTATGATTTTAATAGAAGATTAGATCCGGTAACAAAGCCTTCTGATTCGTATTTTACGCCATAAAAAAACTCTCACTCTCGTAACGTTTACTTTTCTATAATGGAATATATATATATATATATAATATATATATATATATGTATATATATATGCTGGGAGAGTTCTAAAACCGAAAATCACAACTAAACAAGAAAATATTTTTGAAGTCAACTTGTTAACATTTATTAATATGATATAAAACATTAAAAAAATTATTTTAGAACAAAAAAATATTTTCATTTTTTTCAAAAATTTATTTTGAAACGAAGCGCCACTTGCCAAACACCTTCTAAGTATATAAATTAAAACTATCCCTCTAGTTTTCCAAAACAAAAAAATTAAATACATTTTTTTAAAATTTAAAAAACTAATCAATTAATCTCTTGACTAGTGGTAATCATGCTTAGTTTAAAATTTATTTTATTTGGAAAAATATATTCTCTGTTCATTAATCCTTTCATATTATATATTTTTTCCTTCTCTACTTATTAAAATATAACAATAAATAAACTTAAAAATAATATAAAAAGACAAAAAATAACTAACTGATTAATTTTTTAAAGTAGAAAGAATGAAAGATCATTTAATTTATTTTATAAAAATAAAGAGTGATTTATTATTGAGGTCACGCGTTGATTTCCGCAGCTAAAAATTGCAGCCCTAAATACCAGATGTCCATCCTATCACAGCACAACAGCAGCTGTGTCGTGCTGAAGTGCCAAACAAAAAGCATCTTTCCTCTTCAACAGGAACTGATATTCACGCTCCTTACACTAACCAGAACTAACCCGTACACCACAGAAAACACACGCTCTCTCCTCTGTTTTGTCTTGGCGCTTCGATTTGGAAATTTCAACGACACCAGCGTCTTCGAAGAAATTTCCCACATCAGCTCAAGTTTCTCTCATTGACCGGAGACCTTGCAATCTCTTACTGGAAAACATGACCTCGGTTGCTCAGGTAATCAGTCTGCGAAGCAAATATTAATCTCTGTTGATCTCGTTTTAACCTGGATTTTGGAACATGTTAATTAAAGATGTTTTTTCAATCTTTTTTTCTGCTTTATCAAGGGTTTCACCAAGTCGCTTGCAATGACCGTGCTGTCGGAGATCGGCGACAAGACTTTTTTCGCTGCCGCGGTTAGTGTTATTTATATATTATCGAAGGAATTCGGTGTGTTTTCTTGATTCGTTATCTCAAATATTTTTGAACGTGGATTTTTTAAGGATATAAATTACAGAAAGTTGTCTTTTTTTTATTATGGTCAAGTCGGAATTTCTTGAGATTATTTTTTGGGAAAAGCTTTATGCGTTGAATTTTATTAAACGATGATTAATATGTGGAAAGTGATGCTAATTTTTTTAATCAAAGAAAAAGCAAAGAATAGATGCGACGATTTTAACTTTATGAAATGTGCTCATGATATAATTTAATATAGATAGTGGTTTTAAAATTTGATAGGGCGATACATTCTCGAGTTTGATAGGTAGGGTGGCTATTGTTATCTCCACAAAGTACCTGCCTGAGTTGTTTATCGCCATGTTGAAATAACTGAGACTGCGTTTTTAAGATGGAGTTTCTTATTTATGTTCGCTGTTGATGATGCTTGTGTTGAAAAACTAAAAAAAAAATTGCTTCTTTCGTTTTATTCATAACTCTTGCCCATCCCCACCCACCTGCTTCTTCCTTGTCTCATTGAAACATGGTACCCGTAGTTGCTTTCAACCACCGGGATAGTCTTTGCAATTATGGTCATAGAATTCTGAAAATTCCACCAAAAAATAAAGAAAACGATAATGGTAAAGAAAATTTAAAATATATGCTTATTGGTACCAAGAGCATGAAGCGAGATTAAATCAAATTTACTAGCAAGTTACACTGGTTCATGGACTTGCTGTATTTATGGACAAGTTGGAGTTTGAAAATGAGGGTCGTTGATAATTTATGGCAGTATGAATATAAAAATAAATCCAATTTAACAGCCTTTATATTAGTAATTATTCATATATTTTTTAGCTCTCCAAAGCTTATGTTTTGAACTGAGTGAGCACAATAGAAGCGGAAAAAAGACAATGATTGTAGTTTACAGCCACTTCACTTTTAGTAAAAGCAGCCATAAAAAATAATAATAATTGTGATAATAGATATAAGGAGAAGGATTTAAAATCTCATTTCACCTGTTCCCAAATGACATTCTTTGCTAAAGCGGCCAATGATGGTGATTTTAAGTTTCATGCTCATTTCACTCGATGATTTCATGATTCCTATTTGAGCGTCTTTTATGCTCTATAGTTTACTTAGTATGGAGAATCTGGCATCATTCTGTCATGGACGCTCTCTCCCATATCCCTTTTGCATAGTCTTCTGATTAAAAGCTAGAAGTTCTATCACAGTTACCCTGTAACTAGTTATTTAGAATTCTCTTGCTTTTTGTACCTGCTTGCCTTACTTGTGTTGCTTGTTTCTAGATCTTGGCCATGCGTCACCCAAGAAGACTTGTTTTGTCAGGTTGCTTGGCAGCTTTGATTGTAAGTGTTTTCTCTTGTTTTTTTCATGCTTGATTGTAGATTTGACAAAAATGCCCAATTGTTAATGTTAATATATGTTGATTTTTAGGTGATGACTATCCTTTCTGCTTTCGTTGGCTGGGCTGCTCCAAATCTGGTAAGCAGTCTGTTTGAGGCCTGGATAGTTTTGTTTGCTGGTTAATTTTGTGTTTCTATTGGGGTGCCTTTTTTTATGTTGTGGCAGAGCATTTGCATTTCTTTTAGATGCATTTGAACTTCTTATACAAGTAATTGATAGATTTGCATCCTCAATGCCTTCATTAGGACACAACTTTCCTGGCAGTACACAAGAAAAGCCCATGTATAGCCTGTTGTAAGCTGTAGTTTGTGTATAAGTAGCTCTCCCATATATCTTTGGTTATGTTACTCAATAAGTCCACAGGTAGCATTGGTGAACATAGCTTGTTAACACCCCCTGCCTCCCCACTCTCTCTTCTCTAGTCACCTATCTGTTCTGCAGTATTTGTTCGAGTGCACGTATCTATTTAAAGCTGTTTAGTGAGACTGCCTTGTTACTTTCTCTTACATTTGTTAATTGAGTTTTCATCCATGTTTGCTGATCTAGATCTCCCGTACTTGGACTCATCACATAACAACAATACTGTTTTTTGGATTTGGGTTTTGGTCATTGTGGGATGGATTTAATGACAAAGGGTAAGGGCGTGATCTTCTTTCTTTATTAGCTTTCCTTTGTACTCTTCTCCAGTTTCACAATTTGTTCTCATTGGAATTTATTTATATTGTTTTGAACAGGGAGGCTGAAGAATTGGCAGAAGTTGAAGCTAAATTGGTTTGTTTCTTCCCTGTGATGAGATTTACATTTAACTGAAATGGAAATTCACTTTGCCTCTATTTTATCATTAGGATGCTGATTGGAAAGCTAACACGAGAGCCACCAACGCTGGTAGCAAGGTATAATAATTGTGCTCTGTGTATTTAATGCAAGTAATTGCCCATTGTGTGGCATCTCTAGACTTGGACCACAGAGATGCTTATATCTGAATTTCAGAAAAATTGTAAGCTGGGGTCCAGCTTATGTGCTATCAGGTGTTGGTATCAGAATGTGGCATGTCTAATGTCCATTTTCATTAATCCTCAAACATTTGGATTGTTGATAAATGGAATCATTAAACAGAAATTTCCTTTATTTCATGAGATAAATGACTCTTAGTCATGCCTAAATTGGTTATGCTTACCAGCATTTTAGATTCATAGTTGAATGTTTCTAACCTTTTCCTTTAATATGTTATGCTTGCTGGTCTCAAACTTTTCAACTGTTTTATTTCCAGGACGACGATGAGTTGAAAAAGCTGAGGCGGCCATTTCTTTCGCAGTTCCTCTCGCCAATACTCTTGAAAGTAATGCTTTTATTTTCTTTTTATTTTTGAACTATTAGATTTGGAACTCCGAAGTACTACTGTTGGTTCAGGAATAAAAAAACTTGTTTGACCTTTGGGATAACCAGTTTTAACATGTGTGTTCTGCAGGCATTTTCCATTACATTCTTTGGTGAATGGGGTGACAAGAGCCAGGTAAGAATCACCTTCAGGACTCATACGACCTATTGATTTATTCTCATGGGGATCGGCTTCATTCTTATTTTGCACTATGTTCGATTGCTTTTCAGATAGCCACCATTGGCTTGGCTGCTGATGAGAACCCATTTGGTGTGGTTCTTGGTGGAATTCTGTAAGTTGTGTTTTCTCCATGCATTTATTGGAGCCATGCAATTTTTCTTGCTTGAACTTGCTATATATACCACCAAGTTTATTGTGATTGATTGTTTTTCCTTCTCTTCAGAGGGCAAGCATTGTGTACTACTGCCGCTGTTGTTGGTGGAAAGAGCTTGGCATCTCAAATATCTGAGAAAATAGTAATTATTGATCTTTGCATTTTTCTTCATGGCATATTCAGAATGTTTTTTTCTACATTATGTATGATGCAAGCATTCTTCGATGTCAATGCTGTGCCTTTTCCTTTCAGGTTGCCTTGTCAGGTGGAGTTCTTTTTATTATTTTTGGAATCCAATCCTTCCTTTCAACGGTTGAGTAGAAGACCCATCATCTAACTAGCTGTAAGTGCTTTCAAATTCACTTAGATAACTCATTTATGGTGTATAAGATGAGAAGAGGAGGAAATGCGGAAAAAAACATAGTCCAACAGAATATTTAGAATTGGTTGGGTGGCAATATATATTCATTGGCGTGAGATGGTAATTTATGCATCTTTCACTCCAGGAATCACCCTCTCACAGAAATGTGCAGGCCACTTGCTTGCACATGCATCCGCGCACACAGTAATGAAAAAACACTGCAGCAAACGTAGATGCAAAATTTGCCTTTCAGAACAGGACGCAAGAACTGGTTTATGAAAGGCATTGTCATTAAATTGGAAGGTCCTTCTGTCAATTAACAAATAGATCCTCGAGTGACTGCACAGGCATTTAAATCTCCACTATTCAAGACTCTAACAATGGATCTGTTTGTGACTGCTTTCATTCAGGGATTGAAACTGGCTAGGAATATTAGCGACTTTCATTCATCAAGAAGGCGACCGTTCTCCAAGGACATGACAAGATTATTTACGAGAGCAATTTCTCAAAACAAAAATTCCTGATTCAAAGAGCAGTGGCATGTTTGATTGTCAAAATCAAGGGCGTGTTATATGCTACTCTAAATAAATGATATTCTGTTGGATCTTGATATATCTTCTACTTGAATGAAGTGTGGGGCACCAAGTTTGCCGGCACGCAGTTTATTTTCTGAATGCAATTTGAAGGTTTCCTGTCTGCTGATTTGTTAAAACAGATAATATTTGGGAAATTTGTTTCATGCAATGCAACTAATAATGAATCTAAGGCAGCAAGGAGTCTACTCGGTGGTGCATCTCCTTGTAAAATATTGCCCTGATCAAAAGGTCCAGTGACATCACTGCCACGATTTCTCTAATTAGAAGAGGTTTAACATAGATTTTTGCAGATAAAAAATAAGAAGGGATCCAAAATGAGGACAGGTGATTTATTGCAAGCCTGCTCATCTGGTGTTATTAAATGGAACGAGTCGTGATATATTGTAAACAAAACAGTGCTGCAACCCATATAGCACGAGAAAATATAATGTGATAAAGCTCGGGGAATTGTGAGTTCAGCAACATCCTGTTTACGAGATGAATAACAGCCACAGATTGCAATTACTATGCAGCTGCAGGAAATAGTCTCTTTTTATTCAAAATTAGCTGAATCTGAATATAGACGAGACGAATACATTTAAATATGGGCATTGCTAGGTTATATTACATCTATTGCTTTAACGACACTTTTAACAGGAAACCATTCAGGACAGTCCTCAGCATCCACCACTTGCAGGTTCAATTGAACTCATTAGTCCATTACCCCTCAGCTGCATGCAGTGCTCTTCGGCATCAGCCTGGGTGCAGATAATCACCACCGACAAGCCATTGTGGTGCGCTTCTTGCATTATGTTAACAGCATTATCCAGGGTCATCCCGGGGATAACTTTCATCAGAACTTGTACAACATATTCTCGTTTATTGTAATTGTCATTGTGCAGCATCACACGATAAGGTGGTGCCATTTTCTTTGATTTCCTGAAGATAATTTGAAGAGACATTATTTACTCAGGTAAACGATAGGCAGTACCAGTAAGAAATAATAAATCAACACCACTGTGTTCCACGAGAAGGGCAACCCTGATTTGAAATAAAATTGAAAATGACGGGAGAAACAAATCTGCAATGAGGGGGGTGGGTTATATATATTTTTTCCAACCTTCATCAACCTGAATTGCTTCCACAGGGATGCACATGAGACGGGGTCACAGATATCAAACTACTCTCTCCTCATATGCTCAAGAAGGAAGCATAGAGTTGTTTAATTTAGATCCCCTAAACAAATAGTAAAAACGGGAAGAAAAGTGGTGCTGGTGCGTACCTCAAATCAAACTCAGAATCGCGACCGGGAGTGGTTCTCTCGATGACGGGCTTCTCCAATAACCCTCCTCCTTTGCCTGAGCCTATTGCTGATATAGACATGAGAATCCCACGGCTGGCACATGGTCCTCTACACAGAGAGTTCTTGTCACCTGTTCAAAAAAAAAGAGTACTGGTAACCAAGTTCTTACCCACCCATGACTGACACTCCGCACCATACCAGCAGTTAAAACACGAACATCTCGCCGGAAACCAGGATTGGTAAAACGAGATTTACAGAGATTTAAATTCAAACTCCCCACCAAATAAGAAACTGATATCCTCTGTCCCTTTATTAATCAATACGAAAGAAAACAAAAGCAACGGGAGAGCAACAAACTGCAACGACCAACTAGTTAGCATGATGCTTGTTCTTGTATAAGTAAATAAACAAATAGCAGCAAGAAACACAGCTTGTAAACCGTAGCCAAAAGTAATAACTGATGGTCGTTATAAAATTGAATTTAGAGATATAAATTCGAGTCAATAATAATAATAATGGTTAAGGGAAGAAAGAGTGATACGTACCGGTTTTAGGATTAATGACGCGAGTGGGTGAGAGAGCAATTCTCCCACGAATCGCAGTCTCCATTGTCGCCCCCTTCTCTCTCTCTCTCTCTATCTCTATCTCTCTGAAACGAGAGATGGACCCTGTATTTTCCCTTTCCTTTTATTTGGAAAAAAAAAAGTAATTGTAAGAGATTTTGTTTTTTAATATTTTTTCGTTTTGGAGAAAAAATGGGCAAAACAAACTGGTGGTGGAGTTGGGCTGTGACGTGCATACCAGAGAAATAAAAATAAAACGGAATGTATAAGCATGAAAACACGTCGTTTCGGCAGTCGTAAGAGCAAAAGTTTGGTACATGGGTTTTATAATTAGTTATTTTTATTTTTTAGTTTTGTTATTATTTTCCATTTCTTCTATTATTTTTGTATTTTGTTTTTGCTTATTTTATGGCTTAATGGTTAGAGACTTGAAGTACCCAAACTAACTTTTGCCATGAAATTAAATTTCTCTTATGTTTATTTTTCTATGTATAATAATAAAACAGATACAAATAAGTGGATATGATATACAAATAGCTATAAAGCATATGATGAATCCACTTATTAGTTAATTATATTGTAAGAAAATGTAAAAAAAAGAAGTCATCCACGTAAAAAGTAAGGTAAAATAACCTTATTTTATTCAAATATTTTACCTTTGATTTAAATAATATTATAAGAATATAGATGGTAATAAAAGTTAAATAAACGAAACCATCCACGTAAATGCGAAACTATAAAACATGCGAGTTTCAAACAAGTTACAGTACCGAAATAGTAGAATTTGTGAGGTTAAGCACCTCACAAGGGCAAACTTGAGTAATAACAACTAAACATGGCTCAAGGGTAGAGAAGTAAATTTCTATTGCATTGAGTACTGTCATCGTGGTCAAGGAGTTGTGCCAGTTAAATTTGGAATTGCTCGTGTTCAGCCCATGAGGCATATGTGAATTGCTACAGCTCAATTCACTCAAGTACCAATACGAATAATTAGGAAGATCAATAAACAAAACAGGAAAAAGATGCTCCAAATTAAAATCTTGACAATTATTTACATTCTAGAATAGCAGAAATGGCTACAAGAAACCAAAGAAACTTAGGGCAACAAGCAATGGAGAAAATCTCGATCACCTGAGAGCACAAACATGAAAACTTGCGTCGTTACATGAAGTGGAAGCCAAGCAGCTTCTTCAAAGATCAAAATCATGAGGGTTTCTGCTACTGTACATTGGGTTTTGACGAAGAACATTATCCACGTGGGTGTTAGAATCGTTCTCTGTTACAAAGGTGCATTTCGAATTGGAGTTCTTATCAGCTCATAAAGCCTCCTCCAGGCATGTTTGCCGGTCCTTGTGAAGAAACTTGCCCTTGAGAGACTAATTGTGGACGACCTGGACCTTGAACATAAGTTTGACCCATTCCTGTTCCAACCATCTGCTGCTGCTGCAGTTGCAAGAGCTGCTGCTGCTGCAGTTGTTGTTGTTGCTGTTGCTGCTGCTGCAGTTGTGGATGTTGTTGTAACTGTTGCTGCTGCTGCTGCTGCTGCAGTTGTGGATGTTGTTGTAACTGTTGCTGCTGCTGCTGCTGCATCTGTTGCAGCTGCTGCTGACTGGATATTTGTGGCTTAAACACAACCATATCCTGGTTCCACAGTTTACATCAAGTCATAATTCAGGATATACAGGTAAATGGTTGACTCAACGCCTTCTTTTGATGACTTAATCATGTCTTAACAGCAATTAAAAAGGAAAAGGTACATTGACGTGCAAGCCCCCCAAAACAAAAGAAACTATGTTATGTAGCTACTAATTTTTGTGACTGATAGTTCTAAAAGTCGAGGTACTGAGAAATAGAAGTACAAATACATCTTACCCCAGGAAAAAGCATCCCTATCAAGCGGCAGGCTTTGTCAGAAACGGAGAGAAGCAATGTCTGAGATGGCAACTGGATTACTGCACACTAGGGAAATTAAGAGCGACAAAATCAACATCAGAAAATAAACCCATCAAATAGACATTTTTTCCCATGAGAAATGAAGCACTATCCTGAACTAATTGAATCTAAAATAAAATAGTAATGTAAGAATTTCTAACTAATTGTTTTTCATTCATTCATTTTTTTGGAGTTAGGACAGTAATCCTCTTAGAGTTTTAGAAGGCTCTATCGAGCTAAAAATGTAATTATTTATAAGAGCTTACAGAACTTCAATAAAGGAGCTTCATAGAGGTTTAAATTATTTCAATTAAAAAAAGAGTTTAAATTATATGGACATTAATAAACTGCAGAGTTCCATGCCTGTCAGACAACCAAGCTGGCAAGATTAAAGGACTTTCAACCATGTGTAAGCAAGGAAATAGGTCCCTACATTCCTAAAACTATATCCATTCTACAGTAGAATATAACAACTTTCAATGACATCCATGCACTCGTGATTCACCCTCAAAGTAGTGAGCACAAAATTTCACTCAAGAGATCAGGTTGAAAACAATTAAAATATTTGAGCATCAAGCTTGAGTTGATAGCATCTATGCAACTACTATCATACCCCTGATATTAGCTTAACAAAATCAGAGTGCCTCAGCATGCATTTTTTAAAGAATAATATAAAAGGGGAGAAATAGGGGAAGGTAGAAGAATACAATGAAGGGCTGGTAAAAACAATACATGAAGTATTGATTTGCTACTTGTTTCTCAAGAGCTAATTTCACAACTCTGTTTAACAAGGGCAACTTCTAATAAAAACTCCAATCCCACTCTTTTAAGTTTCTGCTTAGAGATAAATAATATACAGAAAGTGTCTTCATTATCCTTTTATCTTTGGTTCCAATTCACTTTAATACAAGCAAATTTCAACCAGGAAATTGGTAGCATGTAATGAATGATGAGCATCAAGATCCAAACAAAAAAGTCATATCACGTAAGTTAACATTGAATGCAGAAGGGAGAACTGATGGATGGCATGAGAATTGACAGTAACTTATCAAAAAAATATCAAGTTGGAGAGCATTGGGCTACCTACTAATCCAGAAAAAAGAAATTAATAAAACCAGAGAGCTTACAAGCTTCTTCTCTTGGAGCTGTCCAAGAAATCCATGCTGATTCATGGCCCGAAAAACTAGAAAATCAGCCTTTCCGACATATTGCCTTTATCAAAATAACCAAATTGAAAAAAAAAGCATAAATACAACAAATCAAGGAAGATATGCAAGTGAACAAATAAATGCAAAAAAGACATGCTGAAAATCTCAAGCAAGCAGCAATTACTTGTTATTCATGTGGTCCTGAGATATAAGCCGAACTATTTGCATTGTTGGTGGCCAGTTTGCTGCAAGCCTGAGAAGCACACAGAAAAAAATAAACCAGTTATATCCATCTTGACAAATATGTGTGCTAAAATGGGGGTATAAAAATATTAAACAATGATAAAATAAAAATGAAATGAGCACACAGACACTCAAAAACTTCAAAGTTTGAAAGGTCTAGATCAAAAGTTCTGAAGTTGGAGTCATCTATCTTAAACAATTGAATGAAATCTCACATATATTCTGTCTATTTATGAATTAAAAAAAAATCATTTCTAATTCGACTTATCCAACTATAAAATTTACTAAGAATACAGTTTTCATTTTAGCACTAAAGCCTGATCCTCAGCAGATGTGCAATATGTACACTGATAAATGAGGCTGAGATTTAGGTAATTCTCAAAACTAAACCTGTCCCATTGGCAATAGTGTTTTTAACATGGTTAGATGATTAGATGGACAAAATACCCTCAAAACTAAACCTGTCAGTAACAAGATGCTCTGGGACATTGGCATTGGTATGAAGGACCATCTACCTTTATAGTAAAACTCACAGTCCCAGACAAATCATCTGATTACCATGTGATGATTTTCTCAAATGTAAACCTGAATAGAATTAGTCCCATCATGCTTTTGCAATTCTTTTGAGTTAGTTGATATGATTTTCTTATATTTAAAAATGTGTTGTCCTCTCAACAATCACCAGTCAAACAGTTAATTCGTGACTCGTTAATATATACAGCAAAAAAAAATGCATCTTTTGGAACAAGCAAAGATAATTTAAATTATTCCCAAAAATCTAAATTGAAGATGTAAAAGACTTTAGGAAGTGGAAAGTGTAGATTGTTTTTCTATTTAAACTAAAGTGCTATGCCTGAACTTACGTCTCAGAGGCAGAAGCATTCCTATAACCCTGCACAGAGGAAAAAGGTATAAAGTCCATGTGTAAAACTATGTCAAATGTACCAAGATTAGTTACTATTAAGAGAGACTGAAACAACATTATGCATTAAGTGGAGATTTCTATGCCATTTCAAACATACTTCTAATCTGGTGATGAAGACAGGCTGCCCTTGCCGTTGCCCAGACAAGTTTCCCTTTATGAAGTTCAAATGTTCAAAAGAAGTTAGTAATTTCATAAAGACACCTGTTTGGCAGTTCCAGAAATCTACACTGATATTGAAGAGAACTTTTCAAGTGAGTTAAATATAATAATTTTGAAAACAATAATAATAATGAAGAAGAAAGAAATTAAGCAAAATCCAATTGATTGTTTTGTCATCTAACGGAGAGTTAAGTGATTTCATACTTGCTATTCCATACATGATCAAACGATCCCATTATATTTTGGACTGTTTTACCTGTCTCCTTGCCACTCAAGGGTGTCAGCAAAATATTACCAAATCTAACAAGACGAGACTCGGGAGTTGTAAATAATCAACAAATTTTAGTTTGAGGTGTTCTGCAAGAAAGGGAAAATCAAAGGGTTTGTATGCCTTAACTGATAGCAGAGGTTATATCCTCAATGATGGCATTGGAACCATTTTTCTACTGGCTTTGGAGTGTTAAGGTTATGGTGCTTTAACTTTCAGATTCAATATCAGTCAGCAAAAAGGGAAATGAGGAACTTTAAGAGTTATCCTAGTACTAAAATGATGATACAAATTTGATTTTTGTTTCACATGTCTTAAACAGCAGCTAGAAGGGCTCTAATGATTTTTCACCAAAACCCCCTTCCCCCAAAAAATACAAGAAGAAGCAAAGGGTAACGTAAATTTTTTCATCAGATTAGTCACTTCTGAACATAGGTTACACCCCAACCCCGCCCATGACCACCTGATTCAAGGATCATGACAGATTTGTCCATCATTTGTTGAAAATTTGTGGAGTGGGCAAACTTTCCAGAAGGCACTATTGTACATACTATGAACCAGTTCATGCCAAAAGTCCGTATGTTAAGAACAAACAACTTTTTGACAAAAGGCAATAAACATTATATTCTTTACCTTCAATAAAAGTGAAATACTTCCATCACTGGCTTGCAAAATCCACTATAATCTTTAATAACAATGTATGTACTGCTTATCTATCTGAAAGAAGCAAGCAAACTTACCTCCCAGACTTTGATATATTTTGATTGAGCTGGTTGCAAGCCCCCTACTATTTGTTGTGACATTGGCAAATTAGCTTCTGAGTTATTGTTTGCACCAAGAGGCTGCATCCCGGATTGTACTTGTTGAGACATTCCAGGGGTAGGAATCATTGCGTTTGAACCAGAAGATACACCTGATGGACCCAGACCACTCATTGTGTTTGGGTTTGCACCCATTCCACTTTGAACCAATTGTACTCCTGAAATATTTCCTTGGCTCATGCCTGGTGCTGATTGGCCAATACTAGCACCTGCTTGAAGATTACCCATAGGTTGTGAAATCCTCCCAGGGTTTGAGTTTCCAGACATATTAGAAGTTGCAGAAGTGTATGATCCAAGACCAGAGTTTGGAACAATTTGTGTTGTCCCGGTAAGAGTCCCTGACCCTGTTATCGAAGATACACCTGGTTGCCCAGATGAAAATACAGCTTGAGCAGCAGGCACAGAAGATGTCATTCCACTCGAAATCATATTGGACATATGCATGGCCACAGAAGTTTGATTTATTGACGGGAGACCTATAGAAGATCCTCCACTTAAGCCCGCAGAGTTCATCACTTGCCTTGCTTGAGAGATATTGTTCAGAATGCTTACATTTGCTGCAGCAGGAGGCCCAGGACGTACAGGCTGAGTCATCACACTGACATTTGGTTTTATGTCCTGCGCATTATCACCACTTGTTGCCATATCTTGAGTAGTAGTAGCAGTAGTAGTGGATGGTGAAGAAGGCTGAAAGATTGGAACTGCTTGCAATGCAGGGCGTGGAACAGAAGAAATTTGGGGGAAAGTAGGTCCATTTACCATGGAAGTTATAGTACTTGGCTCCTGCAAATATAAAATCACAAAAGCTCTTAACTAGGACCATAATGCACAAAAAATGGTGGAAACAACTTTATTTCCCTTTAATAAAGGAGCAATTCACTAGACTTACAACTTTCACAGTTGCAGTGGGAACATTGCCAACTGAAATTGGTGGCTGATTTGTGATAGATCCATTCACTGAAGTTTTGAAAGAAAGTAAGTCTTCCACCAGGAAAAATATCAAACAACAAATTGATATTGGAAGTAACCAAATAAGCCTAATCAAGTGGTCAATACCTGAATACCTAAATGCCTAAGGGAAAACCCAGCCATTTTTTTAAGGTTTATCTCTGGTGTTTCAAGTGCAATAAGACTCAACAAATTAGCATTAAGAAGATATCATCTTCCACAACAAACATCTCAGGACTTCATGGGAAAAAGCAGGTACAGGCTTGAATCTTGCTGAAATCCGTAAGACATATGAGAGGAGATTTATTTGAAGCCTCTCATCACAACAATGTATCTTTAACATTAAGGAGATGACAAAATGGAAGGATAACAAACTAACAGCTTCTACATGAGAACCAATGTTACTGGGGGTTAAACATGCACTAGGTAGAAAATGTTGATTGATCTGATTGTTATATCTTTCTCTCTCTCTCTTGTGAGACGCTTCAGAAGAGAAAAACACAAAACAACTTAACAAGTCATGCCAGTATTCAATCACACTCGATAATCAAGAAGCAGACCAGACAGTATAAACAACCTGAAGGGAAAGAAGTTGGAGCTGGCCCATTTACAGAAGTTACTGGAGCAATATCCATTTTTACAGGAGTTTGATTAGAAGGCAAACTTGTAACTCGATAATCACAGAAGTAACTGGAGCAAAATAACTTAACAAGTCATGCCAATATGCAATCACGATCAATAATCAAGAAATAGACCAGACAGTATAAACAACCTGAAGGAATAGATGTTGGAGCTGGCCCAGTTAAAGAAGTAACTGTAGCAATATCCACTTTTACAGGAGTTTGATTAGAAGGCAAACTTGTAACTCCAGGACAACTCAATGCAGCACGAGCCTCCATAAAGTTCTCTGAGATTAACACGAGAAAATGAGGATTTTGTACGTTGTCAATAGGTGGATCAGCTGCTCGGTTGTTGCGCTTCCCCTACATTTAAAGTGATGAAATAGCGTACCCCAGATAAACATTAGTGATTTCCACCAATTACAGGAGCAAAGTATGATGTGCAAGGGTATTCCAAACTCCATCCCCCAAATGATTTCCGTTATCTTCCCTCTATGTGAGAAGCAACAGTAACAAAAATGTGTTTTGCCAGCACCAATACAAAAGAAAAGAGACCATGAAAAAACCTCATCCTTACAGCATTGTAGATTGACCTAAGTTTTGGAAGCTGTTTTGGACAAATGACTGATAGAGAAACTGAGAACTGCAATGAAACTAGGGATCAGTTTTCATATACCAGTAAATCTCAAAAATAGATAGCATCAGTAGATTTGGTAAGAAAACAATATCAATGTACCTGAGGAAATGATTTTGCAACTGTCTCCGCATCAGATAGACGGCTTTCATTCTGTGCATCAATATTTTCAGTCTGCTCTGAATTTTGTGTTTGTGGACGATATACTGGTGTGGGCAATGGGTGTGGGTTGCTCGCGGCAATAAGAATACAGTTCCTTTGCCCATCTATATTTGTTTGATTTTGGCTTCCATTTGGATCGATAGGGAACATCTGAATAATAAAACAAGGCATAAGCCTAAGGAATATACTTTGCAATTGGAGTAAGAAAAATTCCTCGATGAGAGTAACAAAATAAACAAGTTTCATATATAAACCTGTCACTGACTCCTTTGAGCAAACCAACCCGTGTAACATTGCAATTGAAGATTAATAGTAATGAGAGAAAAAGCTCTTGCAAGTTGCAATAAGTATCCGGTATGTATCAAAGTATGTCATCACATGCACATGCAGGAAACAAACAAGAGTCACAAAAGATGGTCAAACACCTCCTACTTTACTTAGGAATCTGATGAATAGTCATTTAGGCAAATATAATTTTCTTCATTAAACAACAAAACATGCATAATTGCATATAACAGCTTGTACCAAAGTTAAAGAGCCATTGATAAAAAAGGTTATGAACACCTTGCATGTTGCAAGGGGCTCAAGTCCTGCATTTAAGCCCTGACGAAGCCAGGACTTGGGTCAGGTCTGCCTCATTTCATTGCAATAGCCATTGGCTCAACATGGTGAAAGTTTGGGTAAAGCCACAAATTTATGTTTATTACCAATCCAAATTGGGACACAGTAGGACTATTCTACTATAAACATTTGAAAAGAAAAAATGTGCATATGAGAGGATCCAGAGCAGAGCTTAACAAACCTCTTGGAGAGTTTTTTTTATAAAAAAAATATTACATTAACAGAGTATAAATTACAGTCACTGCCATTGAAGATGGTTGTAAATACACTAATCACCCTTTTGTTTCCTCTTTTCACAATAGCCACCCTTATTTCATGCTATCGGGTTGCAAGGCAAACTTTTGGTTTTAAAATTTCATGGCTGCTGTAATCTATGTATTTGGGTGTGCTGTTAGGGGCTGACAAGCAGTTTCAGAAACAAGAAGATGCCCAGTACAAGTATAGCGCTGTAGGCCCAGCCATTATAATTCGCCAAAGGAAAAAAAATCCCTTGAGATTTCTTCAAGCAAAAGACACCATATTAAGGATGATACTTCAACATGAAGATACAACAAACAAAAGAAGAAATCCAAAAACAAAATTGGTTGAAATCATGATAACAACCATAGAAGTAAATCTGCACCTTTTTTTTTGATAAAAAATGGCAGGAAAACAATGGATAGTGCCAGAAGTAAATGGGACGTCTTCCTTTGAAAATCAACACAATAGCATTCCATGCCCATCAACAGTTACAAAAAGACTATTCTAAGAGCTCCAGCAGCTGTCCCGCAAAATAAGAAAGGAGTGGTTTGACAAATATTGAAAAAAATGAAAATCAATAATGAAATACTATTAGAAGGGCAAAAAAAGGATAATAACAAAAGGGTATCCCCCTCAAAAGAAAATGAAAATCAAGACAAGCATTCCAATTCCAATCCATTAGATGTCATCCAAAGAAACTTCTCTAGGAGCCACTTTAACCATGCTCCATGATACATTACAGAATTGAATTAACAATGATATTTTTCTTTTTGAGAAGAAACCTGACAAAAAAAATTGATATAGCAGACCCATGTTTTTTTCCAACCCTTTGTATTGATGAATTTTTCAGCCAGCCCCAATCCATATTCATGTCTGTTAGACTGAGTGGCTATGCATGACACCTTACATTTGTGTCAATCTCTCCACATCATGGCTTAAATTGTTAAATAAAATATTAAAAAACTCAAATTTCTAATTAAAAGGGACCTCAAGCTTGTTCTGTATGCTTTCCCTCTTACAGGGAAGGAAAAGGAAGCAGAACTATTATAATAATAAGCTTCTGTTCAGGGAATATCATGAAACACAAATAACCATTAATTGGAAACAGAAGGTGTTAAAACTAAAAAAAAAAAACAAAGAAAAAAGGAGCAGAATGCAAGCATGGCATACCATGAGAGCTTCAGAAAGCCCTTCCGCAATCGCAGCATCATTGAAACCACCACCAGCAAAGGGAATTGCTGATAACCACTGTAAGAAGATATCAACATCTCTTGTCCAGCCACTCCGTTGTACTAGGCAAGCTTCACAAAAAAGTGGATACTCTGTTAGTTATCCTGTTATAGTAGAATAGTAGAAGAAGAAAATCATGTTTCAAATTTCATGTAGCCATAACACAGAGAAGAAATAGCCATAACACAGAGAAGAAATAATCACTTCTGTCATGCATATTGTGAGATGGGTGTAACTCAAGCTTTGATATTTTGCAGTTTCAGCTGCAACTCCAGAATTGCAGAACAAAAGCAGTTCACAAATTTCTAATTACTTGAAATTCAAATCAACAAAGTCCCGTACAAGCTTCTTCCGCCAAAAAAGCCACTCAGCGAGTACAAGAAGGAGATGCCAACAATAACATAAAATCAGTCTTGTTCTTCTTCTGCCAAAAAAATCTTCTCAGAAAATACAAGAAGGAGATGCCAACAGTACCATAAAATCAGTCTTGTTCCTCGAAAAAGTAGTCCAACATTAACATGGAATAACCCATTGGCCAAGGAAAAGACCGCATAATATGAATTAACCAAGAAAAACACATACCAGAATATGATCCATGAGAATTAAACGTGACAATTGAGAGCTCAACATTGGAATTAGGGACCTTCTGCATTTGAACAGAAGAAAGACACGGAACAATTGTCATTAAATCTGAAACTTGCCGAACAAAGAAAAGAAAAGAAAAATACAAGCATCAAAGGGAAACATAAGTTCAAATCGAAGCATCCCGAACGATTCCCATTCCCATTGTTCAGGCTTACAAAGTGATAACATTCTAAGATCCATTCAAACCAATGTAAATTGAGCAAGGTAACTAGCCCTAAGACCGGAAAACATCTTTTGGAATCGAATCGGTAAGAAACCTTGTAATGTTCTTTCAATAATCAAATTAAAAACAACTGCTTCACAGTTTATTTAATCCTATAGTTACAACATTTATCACTATCCAAATCAATGCAGTTAAATTTTGACAGGATAAGATGTCTACTTACCTGCCCTGGCAATTCGTTACCATAATAACACCTGCACATAATGATTGAGCCGTTGAATAAAAAATTCGAAACAAAACCCTAGTTCATAGTTTCAAACTTTTTGTAAAAGGTCGTGCCGCACGTACCTGATGATCTTTTCAAGGTAATCAGAAACGATGATCGACCAGAAAGGGCCCATGGCAGCAGTTCCTTCAACGGCCACGATCAACTGTTTCTCCGCCATTCTAAAGGTTGCTTAGGAGAGAAAGCGAATCAGAGTTGAGATCGTTTGCGTTGATGAACTGACTGAAGACTGGCGAGGCTGAGTATCAGTGAATTGAAACAGAAAAATAATAATTAATGACTGAATTATTTATTAATATCTTGATTTATTTATTGATTCTTGTATTTTCAATTTTATTCTTGATTTCCCACCGAGAAATTATTAAATTAATATTTTTTTAAAAAATATTTGACATGTTAATATTAAAATAAATAAATTATTTTTTAAAACATTTTCAAATAAAAATTTAATTTAATTTGCCCTGCACTCTCAAAAACCATCCTCCAAAGTCCAAACGGAAGAGTAGTCATGGCCGGTCGGATTGGACAGGATAGTAGTATAGTACTGATGATGGTTCATGTCTGTGTTTTGCAGTGATTCTAATCTATTTTTTGCTCATTTTTGTGTATAATTTTACGGATCATCACGTTAAAAAATATGTTTTTTTAATGATTATTAGTAATTTTTTTAGTCTTAGCTTTATTTTTTTTAATATTTTTAATACCCTAATATTAAAAATAAACTTTAAAGATAAAAAATATATTATTTCAATATATTTTAAAGAATAATCACTACTAACAATTTATTTATCTAAAAGTAATCAAGAGTAATGTCATGTCTGAAAACGTTACATTTCGGTTTCATGTTTTACATCTCACTCAAATCACTAAAGAATTGAATTTAATAATTCAAAAGTCAACAAATAATTTATTATAACCGTTGTGTCTGAAGTAAAATACAAAATTAATTATAAAATCGAGTTCAATCACGTGATTTTGACTTCATCTTCTCAATAAATAATATTTTTTTTCCGACTATCCAAAAAAATTATATTTTAATAATACTACGATATCTAAAAGCCATTTAACGCCTAATAAGATTATTGTAATAAGTGTCAGAAGATTGACATGTAACAATGATCATCCACAACAGAGAGATTTGCCTTTGCTTTTCTCGGCAGAAAGCAACTTATGATGAATAAGTATTAAACATAATGAAATAAAATAAATTATATTTTGAGTATTTATCTAATAGTTTAAATGTATTTTTAATATAGTATTGAAATATTATTGATGTTTTAATTTTATTATTTTTATTTTTACAATGTAGTATGTACCTATACAAATTTCAAATCTATTTTTTTATTTTAAAAAATATATTCAAAAAAATTAATTATATTTTAAAATCTCAGGGTAATTCATCCATATATTCTGAGTAAGTTATGCCCATATTCTGTATTGTTTCTTCAGAGAGGTTATTCGCTAGAAAAAAATATTAAAATGAGGATTTATATGTTAAAATAAACATTCACACCTGTAGTATAATAAACAATGAAACAGTTTTTTTTTTATTCACACGAACTATTTTATATCTATGTAGTTTCTATTTCAAAGGTATTGTCACTGTATTTCAGAAATATTTAAAAAAAATTGTTATTTTTAATTTTAAATTAAAAAATAGTGTTTTTAGACTATTATGACGTGTTGATGTTAATAATGATATTTTTAAAATAAAAAAATATATAATTTGATATATTTCAAAATAAAAATCACTCTACAAAATAACTATAACCATACTCTCAAACATCAATTTAATTGAAATTTATTTATGTGTTTTAACAGCAATAGACTAAAAATATTATTTGAAAGATAAATAACATGTGTGAGCATATAGATGAAGGTGGGAAGAAGCCAAACAAACCATTACATAAAGCTACTGGTATTGGATGGAAGAAGCTGCCCTAAATCTTGAAGGTTGCAGCTCAATGATATGCTCTTCAAAAATTATTATTCCGAGTTTTATAATTTTCAGGATTATTGAAGGGTGATAATTCTCCACCTTAAAATTCATGAAATTAACTGGATTGTGTGCAAGTTGTTCCAGACACTAGGAAAAAAAAGTTGTCATATTACTTCATAATTATTTGAGAGTGAGATTGATGTTGCTTTTTAAAATATTTTTTGTTCAGAAATATATTTAAATAATATATTTTTTATTGTTACAAGTCATTTTTGATAATAATATATCAAAATAATATAAAAATATCAAAAATATTTAATCTAAAAAAATAATTTTTAAAAAAGCAATTATAAAATACAATAACTATTATAACTGCCCACCGCGATAGTGGCATTGACAATCATATACTGTTTCGAGTTGAATTCCAGACACGTTTGTGCCACGCTGTGATTTGTTTTATTAATTAGATTGACACGAAAGTCATAACCACACGCGCAATAATTAATCAGTGCTAAATATTCTAAAATATATATTTTATTTACATTAAGTGACGTGTGACATCTTAGACTTATATAACAGGTGTACATTTTTTATATATATATCATAGTTGTCAATCATTGTTCGATCGTCGTTCAGGTTTTTCAATTGGAATGGAACATTCCGGTTTCGATTCGGTCGTCGTTCCGGTTTTTCGATTGGAACGGAACGTTCCGGTTTCGGAGCGTTCCGGCGTGCCGTTTCGGTGTCGTATTGTTCATATATAATTAATTATATATATATATGAAAAAAATAAAATATTAATTTAACAAGCATAATTAAAATTTGAATTCTTTTTTATTTAAAATATTTTGGTGTTTTTAAATTATTTTGATGTATAGATGTCAAAAATAATTTTTTAAAAATAAAAAAATAGATTTTGAACCCGGAACGGAACCGAGGCGTTCCGGCCGGAATTTCCGGAATGGACCGGAATTAAAACCGAGACGAAAACGACGCCGTTTTGTCTCGGTTTTTTGAACGGAACAGAATTAACAACTATGATATATATACAAGAAACTTAATAAAAAAAATATATATAGCATGTTTGGGAGGACAATTATAATACTTTTTAAAGTATTTTTGTGCCAAAATACATTAAAATAATATTTTTTATATATATAGAATATGTTTTGGAGGGCGATTATTTTTTTACTTTTAATACATACATAAAGAGTCTACTATTTGAAACTGCATTTCAATTTTTTTAAAAATAGTAAAAATATTATTTTAATATATTTTAAAATTTTGGTAATATGTTTCAAAAATGATTTTAATAAAAACATATTTTTATTTTTATTTTTTTTGTTTTAAAATCATTTTTATGTATTGATATCAAAAATAATTTTTTAAAAATAAATAATATATTTTTAAACAAAAAAACACTTTAAAAAACAAATTCAATCAACTGAATAAACGCCTGTGTCCACCAGACCCTGTAGTCGATATATTCAATGAAGGATACATGGGACAGTTGTTTAATCTTGTCTTTATGTCTCTGATCGTGGCAATCTAGTAGTTGCCGTGTATTTTATAAGTGAATAAATAAGGATTTTTTTTAATTCCGTTTAAATGTTTATAAATTCATTGAAAACCATGGTAGATCGAGTTTTTCTAGTCGACTTTTTAAAATTATAAATATTCATAGCATTACGAAAATGATATTCGGCACTAGAAAACCGAGATAAAGAAAACAATGCAATGTGAATATATATGCGCGGATTTGGATGGCTTGTATAAGATCCATATAATGCAATGTGAACATATATGCGCGGATTTGGATGGCTTGTATAAGATTCCAATGGTAGAGATTTGGTATAACCCGAGGATTTCATGTAATAATAATAATAATAATGTGATTTAAAAAAGATTAAAAAAAGGTGGTTGTTATCAATAAGAGCCTAATAAGAGCCGAAGACTTTTACAACGACTACTCCGCGGGAGTCTCTGGGGGAGACCAACCAGATATTTCCTGTAATCTTCATAGAGAAGGAAACAAATACCAACAACAGCTATAATAATACCTGTTTTCTTAGTTTCGTGAAAGATAATTGAAGTCTTCAGGTGTTGTTTCTAGCCTTTTGTTTTTCTTTATCTCGGTTTTGTTTTCTTGAGTGCTTGCAAAGATGATGCTTCAGTATCGAGACCTGGCCACACTTAAAACCCAAAAGGTACTCTCTTTCTTTCTAGCCTTTTTTGTTTCCTTGTTATATCACGTGGGTTTTTACTGGAATTTAGCTTTGATTTGTTTCTCGATTGGAATAAGTAAACGGGTTTCCTCTCTTTCAATTTCATCTCGCGAATCACTGGCGGGGCCGATTATTGGTGCTAGAAAGCTTAATGTCAGGGTGATTTTCCTTTTTTTGTGGTTTGACCGGGGTAGAAAACTGAAATGCTAGGTTGATGCTTATGGAGTGAGATGCAACTAGACTGGAAGTGGACTTGAATTAAATAATCAGGCCTTTTAGATTATATGAAAACTGAATTCATTGATTTCAGGAAAAAATATTTGCTTTGATACTGATGATGTTGCTTCAAGAAATGAAAAGGGTTCCCTGGAAATGATTTTAGCATAGAATAAATTTTTGTGGATCTATTTGCATTTGTTTTATGCTATATTTTGCTTCTATATTTCTAGACTTCCTGCCATTGTGATATATAATGGCTGCGCAAAAATCTAGGTTTAAGTTATAATATGTTTTTTTAAATGTATTGGCAATTGAAACAGATTGTTTTTGAAGATGTAATCGCTGCACGTGATTCTGCTACGCTAGAGCATCTGAAAGAGTTAAGCTCCAAGCGAAGGGTAATTGAGGAGTCAATTAATCATACTAGTTACATCACCGATGCTATTGCCAGAGAAATATCCGGTGGATTGACTTCTCGTTGTGAGCAGGTAATCTGTGAATTTCTGAATGAGAGTTTGGTTAAACAAAATGGACATTTTTTGTCTTCTGTATGGTGTGAAACTAGCCCTTCCTTTTGTGTGTTATCTTATTGACAAACTTTCTACAAAGTGATGACTGTTGTGCTCCCTGTGTCTTTGATGAATGAATTCAAATGTAAAAGTAATCTTAATATCTCCTAGTGATATAGTTAAGAGCCATATTGGAGATCCTGAATTTTTCAGTTTGGTTTTGAGCCTGTCTGACGTTATATGATCCAGTAAAAGTGTAGTTGCAATCAATTTAAATGATTCAATTTGCATGTATTTTACAGTTCTCGTAGTCTGTAGCATATCACATATTATTCTGACTTGATAACTTGTTGAAAATATCTCAGGAACGTCTCAGATTGGAACAATATATGCCGTTACTAGAGAATTTCATTTTCCATGCTGATTTGGTTAGCAGCCACAACCGGATGGTTCAGTGGACTTCACAACTCAAGATAAGATGGAGTAGCGCTACTAGCTCGTCGTCTTTCTTTGACCTTAGAGGTCCAAAGTTTTTTCAAATCAATAATTTGCGATTTGAGCTTGTTATGATCCATTTCCACTATGGAGCAACTCTGCGGGAGAGGGCTTTGGAGTTTCTGTCAACAGGTGTGTATTACTGACCACTACATATGACATCTGCATGACTTTGTTGATTGATATTCTATTCTCTACCTTTTTTATTGTTGTAGATTTGAAGCAATCAGCCTTCATTTTCAGAGAAGCTGCCAGAGTTTTTCATTACCTGGCTCATGAGGTTATTCCCTCTTTACAGCCACCATTACCTGCAGAAAGACCTTCAGAAGCTTCCTCAGCTTTGTGTGCTGCTATGAGTTGCATTTGTTTGGCTGAGGCCCAGGTTAGTTCTTTGGCTGTTGGCTTTTCAATTACATTTAAACAGTTACCTTTTCTTCTTCTTCTTCTTTTTTGAGAGGTCATTTCACAAGAATAACATGAGAATAGACCACAAGAAATCTTGAGCATCAGATCATGGGGCTCAAGTGTGACCTATGGTCCCACCAATCCATTGGCCTGCACCTTACTTGTCATCTACTGGTGGAGTTTTTCCTTATAATCAATTTCATCAGTTGATAAAAGTTTGTGTATTGTTATCTGTGATAACTGACGATATGACATTGTGATAGGCTGTGTATACAAGGAGAGCGGAGGAAAGAGGTAGTACCGGTTTCAGTGTTTTGGCAAAGCTGCACTATGGTGTTGTCGAATTGCTCGATGACGCCACAAGCGCTATACAATCAGGGACTGGAGAAGGCAGGACTATTTCATCACGGTTTATGGTATGTATGCAGTGCATGGTTGTGTCAATATTGTTTGCATTGTTCGATGAGTATACACATGCATCTTGGTGGAAACCACAAACCTTTTTTTCATAAGAAAATAACTAGCTCGCACAAAAATATTGGCATGAGGCTGGAGGAAGGAGACAGAATAGTCAAAGTTAACTAAATTCTTTCAAGGGTTATATTCCTGTTACATGGATTTGCTATTTGCTAAATGTTAATGGATGGTTTCTATGTTTTGTTTAGGAATTTATATCATCTTGCAAAGCACTACATGAGTTGCGAAGTAAAAAACACCTTGCAGAGGGTTTAAGGAACGATGGCCAAATGGGAGTTTCTGTTGGAGTTCTTTGTGACGCATTGATGAGTTCGAAAAAGAAGACGCCAGGGGAGGAATCATGGAAAGCTTGTTTTAAAAAGGAAACTGAAATTGCTGCAAATACACTAAGGAAATTCGAACATGAGAATGAGTTTGTTTGGCAAGAAAAGATTCCTTATGCGGATGAGTTGCCATCACCCCAGGGTATCAAAATTGTGGAGATTGTGCCCTATAAGCCTAAAAAATGGGAGAGAGAACTTGCTTTCAAATTGTAGTTAATGTGCAGAGCCGCTGTATAGTACCTGTAAGATTGGTCCTTTTTTTTTTTGTGGATGCAAAGAGGTAAACAAACTTCTTGACGTCCTCACCATTTTAACGAGTATAGGCGAGAAGGTTTTTTTTTTTTTTTTATCATTATTGGTATGGGCTCAATGCCAAAGGTGGTTGAGTTGTTTGAACAAAGGAGCTTGTTGGTTATAAGATTGCCAGTGGGCGGTTCTTTCTCTCTTGGATTAGAATTGTGTATGTGTGCATGATGACCTTTATTTCCATAGTAGCTTGATTTTGCACTGTGAAGTGCAGAGCTGTGTTCGCGTCTTTTAAAATAAAAAATAATACATTAACCAAACGAAGAAGAAGAAGAAGATTAAAACGTAACAATGTCAAGCAAGCACCTGTTATAAAATGATGGGTGATTGCTATCCACGTGGCTGAGATGAGTCGTTGACCATTCACGGAAGGATGTAAATTTAATGGAAGAATTCGCGGGAAGAAACAGCTAAGCGAAGGGTAAAAAAAGGGAAAACCAGGAAACTTCACTAATCCAAACAACACTTGTTACTCTGTCAAGACCAGGAAAAATATTTCAAATATTATTTAAAATATCAATGGTTAAATTTGACATGATAAAAACATTTCATGCCAAAATGTTTAAATTAGAATATTATTAATGAAGGATTAATAATTGAGAAACCGATCATTAAAAAATTAAGTTAAAATTACTTATAATTTTTTTAGGTATCATGATATAATATTAGAAAATGCACTTAATCTTCAAATATAAAATAAATAATTGATAATAAATAGAATTGTCTGATTTATTTATTTAGAATTATAATCTATATTTGAGTCAACATACT